>JAMXBB010000010.1:100316490-100474152 GCA_024138015.1 Lumnitzera littorea
GAGCGGGGGTGGTGTTGTGTGGTGTGGTGGGGTGGTGGTGGGTGGGTGTTGGGGTTGGGAGTTGGTGTTGACATAAACTGTTGTAAATTTGATCTTGATGGTCAATAGGTTATTCACAGGTAAATCTGTCTTTGATGCTAAGTAATATGTTAGAGCCTTAGATGATTATTTTGAAGACAAAGCCTACATCTAGAGTTAGCTACTTTGCATGGGAAATTGTGTGAGGATGGCTTGACCATTGGCAGACGCAAAAAAGGAACATGTCTTTATCCAATCCTTGATTTCTAGATATAGAAATTGCTAGTAAAACATTTACCAAGAAAGAGAAATTGCTGGCGATAATATGCTGGAATCTGGCTTTTGCAGCATCAGTATACTTTATATGGCAAGAATGTAATGAAAGGAGAATGTGGAGTGCCCTTTCAATAGCTAATATTTTGGCCACAATTGTTGTCAGTATGGATTTTTGGATTGTCTTTATTTTCATTTGTGCCCATTGATGCGTAATAGTCTCATACTAAGCAAAGAAAAATTGGGATGTACAAATCAAGACCCATTCAATGATGCTTGAGATTTTAACTACATAGCACAATTTGCCTTTTATATTTTTTTTTGGTTAGCAATTATCATAATGTGATGCACATTGTTATATATTCCAGTGAAACATACTAACTTGCCCTCGAAAAAATTGCTAGTTATTTGCTATTGCATTTTCTTGAACTAGTTATATGTGGCATTAAGCATGTGCCATAATGTGCATACTCTTGGGATTGTTTCCCTTATTTTCCTGGTAAGTAAATATCTAAGATTGAAGGTTGGGAGTTGTGTGAACAGATATAGTCAGGAAGAAATTTCTTTACTTTTTTATCATCTCTTTTAGGAGGGCAAAGAAAGTGTTAGTCATTTGTAAGATCTGATTGGGAAATGCATATACAGAGAGACGAAAACTTTAGTTGTTTTCTTTCTATACCTTTTGAGTGGTTTGGTTGTGAGAAATATGGGAGTTTCTTATGAATGGGTATCTTGATGGCCGGCTATAATGACAACCTTTTGTCATTAGCTGGTATAAAAAGCAGCCTTTTGTAAACATGGGAGTTTTTTAGGAAAGGGCATCTCGATGGCTGGCTATCTAGATAACCTCTTGTCATTTAGCTGGTATTAATAGCAGTATTTTGTAAACATCTGGACTGTCTGGTAGTCTCTTGGAATAAAATTATTGTTTTTTTTTTTTTAACCAAAAGAGGATCGATTATTTAGTCTTTATTGGTTGTAGAAGTGTCAGATTTTGGTAAATTTTTCATTCATAAATGATTTTTGCTGCTGAATATTTGCATGTTCAATGTTTGATTATCAGTATTCTTCCCACTCTCAACAATATTTGTTTATGAAGGTTGGAGATGATTGTCGGCAAGATGTTCTTGCTTTACAAGTAATTGCACTTCTTCGAGATGTATTTCAAGCAGTAGGGCTGAATTTATATCTTTTTCCTTATGGCGTTCTCCCAACTGGCCCAGAAAGGGGTATCATTGAGGTGAGTTTCTATGGACCTTCATATGAGGACTGATATGTATAGTTTTAGTTTTGTAGTTGTAAAGTTAGCCTTTATGTGATCTTGACCCATTGACTTATTCTTTTTACCCTTTTTATATATTAATGAAAGTATAGTACCAGGACTGATAGGGTCTGGTCTTATGTTAAGATTTGGGAAAATAACAAAGCTGTTACTTTTCCTAGTAGCGATTGGCAAATCACAAGGTTCCTTATTTACTCTCAGTCTGGAAGGAGTCCTTGATGCGGTAATGAGCTTTTTGTTTTTAACCTGCAGGTTGTGCCTAATACACGGAGTAGAAGTCAAATGGGTGAAACAACTGATGGTGGTTTGTATGAGATTTTCCAACAGGACTTTGGACCTGTTGGCTCTCCTAGCTTTGAAGCGGCTCGTGAGAATTTCATCATCAGTAGTGCTGGTTATGCTGTTGCTAGTCTATTGCTTCAACCGAAAGATAGGCATAATGGCAATCTTCTTTTTGACAAGTATATACCCCCTTCTCTCTGTCACAGGGTGTTATTTCTGCTTACTATTACTAGCTGTGCAATCAATTTTTTATATTCACATTTTTTAAAACTACCGTCGATAGGATCATTTTCATCATTGATTAAATACTATTTAAATCTTTTAACTATTTATCTACTACTATGTAGTGAGTTTATACTATAAAGGTAATACTCTTTATAGATCCGGATGACTATGAATTGATGAAGTCACTAGTTTACAGGTCTTTGTCATATAAATAGCCTGGAAAAATGCTATATATAAAATAATCAAGCAGACTAATGGATATGTTAATGCAGCATGGGAAGACTTGTTCATATTGACTTTGGTTTCATCCTTGAAACTTCACCGGGTGGAAACATGCGCTTTGAAAGTGCACACTTCAAATTGAGTCACGAGATGACTCAATTGCTTGATCCCTCTGGAATTATGAAAAGTGAGACCTGGAATCGCTTTGTAAGGTAACTTATAAGTGCAGTGTTGGTGGATTTAATTTTAACTTTTCATGATTATATGAATTCTTGACCGAAGCATATAATTTTTTTTTTTTTTTTAAATGTGATAGTCTGTGCGTAAAGGGCTATCTTGCTGCTCGAAGATATATGGATGGGATTGTCAATACGGTGTTGTTAATGGTAGATAGTGGATTGCCTTGTTTTAGTCGAGGTGATCCCATCGGCAATCTTCGCAAGAGATTTCATCCCGAAATGAGCGAGCGAGAGGCAGCGAATTTCATGATTCGCGTTTGCACGGATGCTTATAATAAGTGGACGACAGCTGGCTACGACTTAATTCAGTATTTGCAACAAGGAATAGAGAAGTGATTTTCATCTTTGTAATGTAAATGATTTGTTTGTTATCTCCAATGTATCATTTTGTAGTTGCGAATTCATAGGGATCCCCATTGCTTGTGGTAAAGGCCTCGGGAAAAAAGATTGTGGGTTTATCACAAAGACAGACGCCATCACATTCTTTTGAGAGTTTGTGGGGGCTCCGCGTGATTTTTGTAATGGCAGCATTCCAATTTTTAGATTGTACCGCCCCTCCTCCCCCTCCCCCCCCCCCCATGCGGGATCTGTAAAGAGACACTACACAGTATCTAGCGAGTACATAATGCAATTAAGAGAGCTATTCGTCCAAATCCCCTCTGTCTGCTTTTTGCTTACATTCTTTCCAGGAATGAAAGTGGAATATTCATCATCTCATCTATCAGAGGGTAAGTCCATCATTAGCTGTCAAGTAGTCAAATCAAATGTTGATGTCTCCTTGCATTTCTCGTGCTTAAAAATAACTTTTTTCATTTTTCTAGGTCCCAGCATCCCAGCTTCTACGTCTTGGTTTTGTAGAAAGTCGTCTTTTGGCATTGAGATTGAGCAAACACAAAGGATTTTACCCAGATTTAGATTAATTCGCATGGAATGGAAACAGCTCTACCCTTGAACTTCTGTTTGGGGGTGGGGCGGTATGCGGAAATTGATATTTATAAGATAATGTTTATCATTGTGCTTTAACTTATAGGATATAATAGTCATTTTGCCTTATTATCATTACTATATAATGCATATTTATTGTAGCTTAACGTATAAGAGGAGCACGTTTCAAAGTAGGAAAAGAACATTCCTTGGAAATTCTAAAGTAACCATTGAGGAAAAATGAAAATATAGGTGGTACTTCTTTTGAGGACAAATTAAGGATTAGTATAATTTGTACTAATATAGTTTGTATTCATTTAGATGCTAATTAAGGATTAATGCAGCCAAAAAATTAGTATTAGCTTAATATAATGGAAGATTAAATCGCATTAATAGTTTGACCGTATTAATTATGCATTAATATGATTTGTCTATCGCTATTACTGTATTAATATCTATTGATATAGTTTGGTTGCCATAATTACTATGTTAATGTGTACTAATATATGTTATTAATATAGTTTGACTACATATAGAAATTGTTTGATTAACTCTATTAAGATCCTCCATTAAAATCATTATCATATTAGTTTGTTTTATTAGATATAGATATATAATATTGAAGAATACATAATTAATTTCAAAAGATAACGAAGGTGTACAGCCCAAAACTCCTTCCATTTTCTTAAAATTATAAATACACATATAGATAATAGATATAAAGTTTGAACATGGGGAGCTTCTTTATATAATAATATTGTTCTTTAGAAACTATGATTAGTACACTTTGGAATTCCTTCAAAGGAGTTCATATCAGCATATACAAGTTATATTTGTGTTTATTTGTTGATGCCATAGTCGCCTAAATTTTAAGGGCTTATCTTATGAACCCTAATGCACGTACAAAACATCTAATTATATTGAGACACTCTAGATTTTCTTTCTAAGCTTTCATTTAATAAATTGGTTTTCTTGGTTCAATGATTGATTGTATACAACAATTATAGAAAAACATTATTCTTACATTCATGGACAGAAAATAATTATTTCCCCAACATTAGAACGGTACTTCTCGAAATGCTATTTAAGACTCATCGGTGACACATAAACTAAAGATTAAATTCCTTTTATTTTATTTTATTGAATTCCTCTTCAACGTCATGACCTACAGTATATGTGAAAAATTAATAGTATTGCGATTTTATAATTTAACTATAATGTTGGTAAAGAATAAATAGATTAATCTTAAATACTAAAACTCTTTCAATACTTGATGGAAAAAGATCTTGTTTGGTAAAAACGAAAAAAGTAAGTACAACAGTAATTTTCTTAACACCAAAAATCCAAAATATGCTATGTCTATTATGAAACTTGATCTAGAAAATAAAATACATGATTTCTCGTAGGCTTGGGATAATTTGTACAACGAGAATAAGTATAGGTCATAAACAACTCCTATTGTACAAACTGAAAAAAAGTTTGGCAAAACATATAAAAAGAACATTTAAAATAATTTTGGAAAAGAATAACGCGGCCTTCATAACATGCTGTTTTATAGAGTTATTTTTTCCTTTATTACAAAACCTAGACTTTAGCAACTAACTCTAATATTGATATTGGAATAAAAAAACCTACTTCAAAGAACAACTTATGTATTGCATATTAGCACCAATGTCCTTTAGAAAAATAAGTGGTAACATAGGAAAGAAGCATATGAAAATTCTTTCAAAATTTTTTTAAAAAAAGAGAAAAAGAAAAATAAAGGAAGTATGTTTTTAAAAAATTGCATAAAATTATATGACAGTCAAATATTTAAAAGATTTTGTGATAATTAACATATTTTGACATACGAGTCTTTTTGATACCACAAAAAATTTCAATAACTTAAAAGAGAAATAAATTTAGCAGACATTTATTGAGCTACATGGATTGCATGTTATTTTCCAAGTATAGTTTCTTACATAATCATTTTGATCATTTCATTGAAGGTCTTCTTAATTATAACTTTGACAGTCATAAGTTCAACAACAAATTTGAAACTACCTCTTCTCCAATACACACATTGTCATGTTAAGATTGGTAAGGAAAACATTAATCTATATTAATGGAAAAACCACAACATTTCAATAAGATAACTTTACCCCGGAGAAATAACCATCTCCAATATAGAAGCCATTAGATGGAGGGAGAGAGAGAGAGAGATTTGACTTTTGATGCGAGAACTCACAACTATATTGATAGAGAAAACTATAAAGAATTAACTATGACATTATGTGAAGAGAAAATGGAGAGATTATATCCCTTCCACCCTTTTTTTGATTTCAACATGCAAGGAGCATAGAGACCCCCATTAAAAAAGCTAGATTTATGTAGGGGTATCAGTAGGAATCTTGCAAATAAAAAATATGGAATGCTTTATTTAACAACATAGGAAGAATAATTTATGGCTTTTAGTGAAAATGTTCACATGATGTGAAGAGTAGTTCGGACTCCGCACCCTTTGAACATATATTTCTATATATGATATTCCGTAATTTATTCATAAGATAATTAGCACATTTCTTTTCTCCTCAATGGTCAGCAATGATTTTTAAGTAATTTTTATACTCATAATTACAATCTTCTAAAACAATCTTGTCATTTTACAGTCAAACTACAATAATACTCACTAACATACGTCAATATACCTGGTAGAGTCAAATTATAATAATCTTTTATTAATATCTATATTTATATTATAAATATTGTATTAAGTCAAAACTTGAGTTTTGGATTCCACACCTCTTATGAAAAAAATACAAAAGATATTATCTTTGCTTTTACATATATTTACATTAAGATTACCTTCCATTAGCTCCTAACAATGATGCTGTGGTAATTGTCTCATTTACATTAAAATTTGATTTAGCCATTTCAAATAAGTTGATGTGCATTAATTGCATCTTTTTAAAAGCAAATCACAAACATAACATATTAAAGATTTTTACATGATTGTATATAATAAAAAAAAAAAAAAATGTATAAGAGCAAATTTAGAGCAGAGAATTTCCAGTTATAACAATTTATAATAGGTTAAGTTGCAATTAAAATAAACTACCATAAGTGCTTTTTGTTCATCATGAAATACACCTGCAATTTATTTCTTATCTTTATTCCAAGCATTTTAATAACTGTTTATGCATTATTTTATTTTGTTCTTAAATTATTTGTTGTATGCAATTTGATTCGATAATTGTTTTATATTTTAACTTATATCAACCATTAATTTTTGTATATGTATTGCGGGTATATTGTTATCTAGTAATGATTGGCCATGCTCATATGTATTTTTCCGTTTTCATTATCTTAATCATTCATCAGTTTTTCAATGATGGTTGAAGTTACCTAGATTATTATATTATTATGTGATATTATATGATGATATTTTCTTCTTTATAGTTTCAGTTTCTAAAGATACGTGAGAGACTATGAGGGGTGGAAATCAATGAAAATAAAAAAGATGTAAATAGAGGGGATGAAAACTCCACAGATATGCACAGCCACTCTCTCACATTAGCCCATCAACGTTAATAATTAGACAAACTAAAAAACATGGACCATAATTTCATGGAGATACAGAAACCACACATATAATCACCATTTTTTTTTTTTTATAATACAAAAAGCTAATAAACACAGGACTGTGAAAGCGAAGACACTCTTTTATAGTAAAAT
This sequence comes from Lumnitzera littorea, assembly GCA_024138015.1. NCBI lineage: Eukaryota > Viridiplantae > Streptophyta > Magnoliopsida > Myrtales > Combretaceae > Lumnitzera > Lumnitzera littorea. Next base: position 100,323,670 of record JAMXBB010000010.1, read on the forward strand.
CGACCCGAAATGGAAGAATATCATCTATGTCGGAAGGAGCTCTGGTCGGTCACATTATTTGTCACTTTCTTATAAATAAGTAGAGCTTTCTTATTCCTACTTTCCAATCTTTTCGTTCACTCTTCCACGAAGTATTATTTCTCGTTCATGTCATAATTAAAGGACTTTTATGATTGAAAAAAATAAAAGATTAATTATTCATATTATAAATTATAATAAAGTTCTATTTTTATGATTTTAGATATTAGTTAGGCAATTTTATAAATAGTTGTAATTATTAGGATTAGTTTGTCAAGTAAGATAGTAAATAGTTATAAGTAGTAAAATTGTTAGCAATTAGTTACTATAGATAATAAATAGTTATAGTTGATAAAATTTGTTAGGAAACTAGTTATTATAGGAGATATTATAAATTATACTTGTAGAAATTGAATGATCATTATTTTATTCATAACCAAATTTAAGAACTATTACTTTAAATTTCTCTTTTTTTTCTTTCTCAATTTTTTAAGAGTTTGTTTACGATTAGAATTAAAGACGATTACAATTTATTTATTTTTCCATTTAAGTGGGCCAAGTGAGATTCTAACATTTATATGATTTGAGAACTAAGTATATAGTTATTTTTGAAATTTCAGAGTATATTAATTCTATAATGTAAAATAGATTTTTGTATTATTAAATATATGATATAAGCTTTTTATTTTTAGTTCAATAACTCAAAATCCTTTTATCTAGTAATTTTGACTATTATGTGGATCAAATAATCAACTAAAGAATTTATCCAGTACTGATACATTAGTCTTGAGTAGCGTCGGTAGACTTGTGCACACGTGGCTTGAATTGAATCAAGTGAATTTGTTGGATAAAAGTATGCCCATGTTAAAGGATACTCAAGTATGACAAAATGTTTAATTGCAGTCTGAACTAGCTCAGTTTACAAATGTGGTTTAATCTGATGACTTGGAGGAGACCCTGAAAGAGGAAGAGGGAAGAGAAGTTGTTTTGCTTGCTAATGAAATCCCCTCGTACACTTTTTAAGGATAAGAGTACGATGAAAAGCGTTAAAGATTTTGTTGTTTTGGTGTTGATTCGGCTTGTCCTGTTTTGTTGGGTTGCAATGTGTGAAAAAAGCAAGCTTGATATGTAAATGTTAAGAAATTATACTTGAATTTGAGATCAGTTTTTGTTTTTCATGCTGATGATGATTTTATGCAATAAAGTCCTTTGTTATTCTGGAAGACAAGAAGAGGAGGCATCAATTCGAGAGCTATGGAGCTGGGACTTATTATTTGAAAGTAAATCCTTAAAAGTTTTATATATTAAGGTTGTAATCCCATCATGCCATTAATATTAGCATACATGTACTTGTGATGCGTCTATTGAAAACAAACACATCAAGTTAATCAAATTTAAAATATAAAATAGTTAATCAAACTACTATGGATTGAAGAAAAAAAAAAAGTGCACAAACAGCATCAAATTCCATTTTTTCTATATCATCATTAAGAATGAAACACTCTTGCCCACACTAGCTTGGTGTGTGAATGATGGATTGCGGTCAGACACGCGCCAAGCGCGGCCAATGACCCGTTCATACCCGCAACACCACTTAGGAGCAGTGGCCTCCGTCCGATTCGATCGATGAGAAAAGCAGCGACCGAGATGAACATTATCTTAAAGAATCCAACTGCTATAGTGGCAAAGAATATCTGATCAAAGGAATCGATTCCTGCCATTTTGAATATACGCGGGCTATACGAAGCGATAGCGTCTCTACGGGTTGCCTGCTGGAAGAAGTGAATCCCAACCGCAAATATTAAGGCATGTCGAACTGAGGGCGTAGGTTGCAACAGTAATTCCTTCCAAACACCTTTTTTGGTGTTCTGTTTATTTGGTTCGTGAACTCTTTCTTGGTCACAATCTAAGGGAATGCCTACAACTTCCTTAATGTCTGTAAGGCACAGCTCGGCCTCCTCCTCGGAATCGGAAGTCTTGTTAAGGTCTCGTTTAGCGTCCCCAAGGCGGCCCTGCATGACCAACCGTCGTGGGGATTCTGGCATGCCTATCACCACCAATACCAGGAAAATCGAGGGGATTGCTCCAATACCTAACATGAATCGCCACCCCAAATCTGTAGGCTGCTTGGAGAAAGCATAGCTTGAGATGTAGCCAAGCAAGATCCCTCCACTAATGAACACCTGGATATGATGGACATTTTCGTTTTTAGTTTCACCAAAAATGCATGAATAACGTGCAAATAGTTAAATTGAAGGAGATAAGATATGCATGGATTAGTTATTTAAAAATTAGATGGTGCTCTAATTATAAGTTATCCCATGCTTTCTTGACCATATGAAAAGTGTGATAGTGCTTGTGATAGTATATATTATAATTTCGTTTGATTTATCTGTTTTCTATTTTATTGACGTATTATTATTGTTCATTTGAATCTTTATATTTGGTAATAATAAGACATAAAAAATATAAAAGTATATTTTTTCAAAAATATTAATTAAAATAATAATTTTTAATACATAAAATATATTTTCTTAAAACTTTGCTCTTAATGATATGCGAATTTTCATTTCTTAATTTTGACACTCTAATCACCATTTCATCATAATTATGAAATAAAAATTGATATCATATAGATAAGACAGTTTTCTAAACACCAAATTTCAATTAGATACAGGTGAAAAAAAAAGAAAAAAAAAATTCCGTTCAATTTAATTTTTTTATCTAATCCAATCCTTATAATTAAACGCTATCTCGGTGAATAAAAAGATATAATGATTATTGGTTTCAAGTGTGTGTATGTATATATATTTTCAAGTGCCATTCCCATAATTTTTCTAGAAAATGTTGCTTTTCATCTTGAAAATTCCATATTTTCATATTCACGCACTGCATCACCCACTTTTCCCTCATCATTCTTTTGGTCTTCAGGATTCATCGACGCATCATTTATTTTCACTTAGCTGGGCCTTGATTATTTCTTTCTTTTCATGATCGTCTTGTAATCGATACTGCTTGCAACATTAATTCAAACATACTCTTACTTCTAAACTTTAATTCAAGTCAACTCACATCTATCAATTTTACAAGATTAATAAAACATTATAATCGTGAAAATTTTGACAAAGGGTAGAACCTTTCTAATTCAACTAAACTTTAATCCAAGATAATCAAGTTTTCGCCTTATGTAATAATCTCAACATAGAATCAACATAAATGCTCCATATTTCATTTCAAGCCCAAAATTCACAAGAATTCAATGTAATTCTGTAATTGTCATACATCATAAGTTAGGATAGGATGCTGGAATTTTAGATATCTAATTCATTGCATTTATCTACACATCAAGATGGTAACTTTTGCAATAGGCTCGACATGTATATGGAGTCTTAAAATCATGCCAACAGTAGGGATGGCCACGCCTCATCAAACCAAGAAAACTAGAGTCCTTCTCTTCACTTTAGAGTAGGGATGGTTCTAAGAAGGGGCCGACCCCAATCCCCCCAACCCCACCTCCAAAAAGAAAAAAAAAAATTAAATATATATTTTAAAGAGTAAAATATAATATTTAGTCGCTACTCAACTTCAGTGATTTACCCCTAGAAATGGAGTTTGCAAATTCATTGCCCCTGCTGGATACACCCGAGGGGTACATAGGGCCTCGGCCCCTCAAGCCTGTGGCAAAGTTAATTTTTTAAATTTTTTAGAAAGGAAAAAATATATATCAAATATTTATTTTAAAGAGCAAAATATAACATAAAATTAAGTTTGGTTTGGTGGTTAAGAATTTAATTATGCAAGGATGTAGTCTTGGATTTAAATCCCATGCAAATCATTTTACTTTTTCCAAATGTGTTTATTGCTTGAATAACATTCATCTTTTACATTTATTAAACTTTTTCGTTTTTCACAAGAAGCAATAACATTAAATTTATTAAGTAAAATCATATTTAACTAAATAAGTTCTTTTAAATTTCTATTTTTTATTAGTAATACACCAAAATCATAATTACATTGCCCATATTACAAATGTATTGGTCTTATCTCTTAAATGATTGATAAATAATACAATTATATAACTTATTATAGCAATTTCTTCTTTTCCGTGATTAACGTTATGGAAATGAATATGAATTATTGAATAATTGATTGTTTAATAACTTGTTTTCAAAATGATATTATTTCTTTTTAGCATTGTTAATGAAGTAATCAAATAAAGTTATTGTGAGAAGAAATAGTATAATACTTATATTTATATTAATTTTCACTTTTTGCTTAACTTATAATTTCCTATTAAAATTTTTTTTCTGATTTATTTTTGTTAAAAAAATTATATACAAATTATATATATTAATGTAATTTTCTATATGATTTGTTAGAGTAATTCCTTTTTCCTCCCCACAATTAATGTTATGGAAGTGAATGTGAATTATTGAATAATTGATTACCTAATAACTTATTTTCAAAAGATATTATTTCCTTTTAGCATTGTTAATGAAATAATTATACAAGGTTATAATGAGAAGAAATAATATAATACTCATATTTATGACAATTTTCTTTATTTTCTTTACTTGTAATTTCCTATTCAAACAATTTTTTTATTTATTTGTGTTAAAGAAATTCTTACATAAGTTTTATATGTTAATGTAATTTTTTTATAACTTAATCAATCTTAATAAAAAGGTAAACAATTTATTCTTGTAATATTTTACGAAGTGGATGATTACCCTTAATCATTTTAGAAGAATTTTTCCATTTTATTAAACTTTAGGAATTATTGCAAGTCAAATTATTAATAAGATTCTTTTACATATATAAAATACAATATAATTATGATAATAAACAAATATTTTCCTACCCATGATTTTAATAAGCCCCACACCCCCAAGTTATATGATCTTCACTTTGTCATTGCTTTAAAAAATGATTTTCCTTATTTTCATTGCTTAGAACAACCATCAATCTCATTCTAAGTTAGTATAAACATATTTTTTTACTGAATTTTAACTCTAAAGTTAAGCTTGTAAGACATAATGGTAGCTCATAATGCCAACTTCTAGACCTCCATTTGTGGGTTCTCTAAGGGGATACAAGGTAGAATAAGAAGAAGATTAGACTTTATCTTGGCATAAGCTGGCTTAATACATGTCTTTCTTAGCTAATGGGGCCTTAGCGTTTTAGAGAGGTTTAACTTACCTTAGAAACTTGGAGAAGACATGAAAATGAAGGGGAAAAAAAACGAAGAAATGGGGTGGGGACGGCATTGGAAAAACAACAAAAGGGGGTCATAGTGCATAAAGAACCCTAAAAGTAAAAGTGGGGTTCCTTGACATATGGCACGCTTCTATCCTTCCAACCTTTTGCCTTTGCCTCTCTACATTTCCAACTTTAGGTATTTAACTCCAATTAATCTCAATAATCTTGTATTGAGATTGGTATACCTTAAAATATCATTTGGAATATCTGAACTTAATTTTCAGCATTTCTTATAAAAATCGGGCGTAAAGGTGTTTTGGTCATTTTTGAGAAATTTGCCCTAAAGTTCTAAAAATCGTTTCTTAAATGACTTGAAAACTCCCAAGATGATTCAACTATACTTGTCGGTTAACTGAGGTTGTTTTAAGTACTTGTATTCAATTAGTAGAATTCTCTTCTGAACAAAGTTCGTTGAAACTAGACGTAGGAAAGAAATGACCATTTTTGAAAAATTGGCTTTGGATTCGGAAACTTCTTTTTAATTGAGTTTTGAAAATACTCCTTTTTATCTTAAATTGGGCTTTCATCATTTTGATAATCCTTGTTAAGTGTTTGGAACTTTTCTTTCGGTAGAACTCATCAAAATTTTACAAAGGATAAAAAGGTTATTTCGAAAAAGTTTACCCTAAAATCTAGAAACTTACCTTTAAATGGTTTTTGAAAAATCCTTTTTACTTATTTGATGACTGATGAATTCCTGAGGCATTTTAGACCAGAGAAGAGAAAATATGAGATTTAATATTTACTTCCGTTCTGACAAATGAAAGAAAAGAAGGAAATAACAATTTCCAAGTTTTCAAAATTTTAATCCAAGTAAGAATAATTTTCAAGTTTTCAAAATTCTAATCCAAATTACCAAGCAATACAAAGACTAGAATTATTCATACTATCATGTTTGTGATATCACTAGAGTAACAATATCTAGTGTCCTCATGATAACACGTTTATATTATTTATGTGAATATAATATTTCACTTGAAATCCATCTTCAAGAGAATAAGGTTTACATCACAGGAAAGGGTAATTTTAACCAAATTCTTTTTAGTATTATATATGTTATACATGGATTTTGAGGTAGATTTTGTAAATAATTTTTGAAAATTCTGCCATATTTCATACCCTACAAAAATCTAACAATATGACATATAATTTTTATATAATAGCCATCATCATCATATATATATATAATATTCATATTATATATGTCCTATGCGTTATATGTATAGAATTAGATATATATATTCTAGATAGTTATATTTCATATTTGTTTTAAACATATTAAATATATATTCATATATATATCATATGTGTATCCATAGTTCTTTTTATGTTATAATTATGGAAAACATAAATAAATTGATTTTTTTTCAATTTGGTTTGGTTTTTCTGTTTAAGAGATAATACAAAGCAAAATTAAACCAAACAATTTGATTCAAAATTTCTAAATCAAATCAAATTGAAAAAGCCAAAAATGAATTAAAATTTTGGTTTTGTTTGATTTTTCGGTTTTTGATTTAAAACGCTGATTTCTATGTTCATAGTACATAATCTTCACAATTATCAGTTTAGCTCTTAATGATATTGTTTCCTATAGGGGTGTTCATGATTCGATTCGGTTTAGTTTAGTTTAATTCTGGGATTGGGTCAGGTTGGGTTGAATCGAATCGAATTATATTTGAAACGGTTCGATTTAAATTCTCAATTAATCGAATTGCTTTAAATGGTTTGGGTTTTTGAATTAAACCATTTTAAATATCGTTAAGTTCTGTTTAAACTACCTTTTAAAAGCATCATTTTCTTTTTTGATAATAATAATAGTCATTAAAGTTTTCAACCATTATTAATGTTCGAATTGAGGAATATTATGCAAGAATTGAAATTATATAATATTGTACGACAATATTTCATCTTAATGATAGTAAAGGTGTATGGGTTAATTAGAGATGAGAGATAATTGTAAAGAAAAATGAGTGGATTATGAAGGGTAAGAGTAAAATGAGAAATGATAAAAAAAGAAAAGATAAATTGAAATATCAATAGGGTTTAAAAATTAAAACTAAAAAATATCACTTTTTATTTTTATTTTTAAATAGGAAGTGATTTAGTTCAAGTTCAAGTAGTTTGGTTGAACCCCCCAAACTCAATCGTAAACCATTTTGGTACTTCCCCAATTGAATCGTGAATTGAATAAAAACCATAAAAGAATTGTATTTTATGGTTCAATTTGGTTCCTGATTCAATGAATAGTCTTAGTTTTCTATATTGATGAGTGGCATCTGATTGAATGACTTGATAAAGGGATCACGAAATTCCAGAGTCTACGAATCTACAATTTTTTAAGAGAAATGGCTTCTCTCAATATTAATCTTTTCAATTTCCCTTAATTCATTAATCAATATTCGAGATTTAAACAATCTTATGACATTATTATGTTGTTATTTACACATGATGATATTTTAATGGAGTAAAGTGATGAAAAATTGGGGAATATAAATAAAGAATTAATTTCTTATCATAATAAAACCCATGTAATATGTTCGCCGGCCTCTCTTTTCACAATAGTATACTTTCATATTAATTTTTAGTAAAATTGCAAACACTTTATCTTATATTTTATGTATTTGAGATTCTTATAAAATTGTACTTGAATGTTCTGGCATCTTAAAAAAAAAAAAAGAAAACTAGGTGAATGCAATATTTGATATATTCTCTTTTTTTTATGATTAACAATTTGATTTTTTTAAAGCCAAGTATTACAAGGGAGAATTAAATTTGATCTATCTTGTTGAGAAACTAATGTTCATACCATAGACAACAAAGTCTTGGCTTACTACTAGAAGTTTTTTTTTGGATCGAAATTACTACTTAAAGTTTAAAAGTGTCAATTCAGTACATGAACATTACCCATTTTTCACAATTAACTAGTTGAACTTTACCAATTTTTACAATTCATTACTTAATTTGTACTCTTTTTTTTCTATAAATGATTTTGAAAAATTTATAGGTAGTAGCTTAATGGTGAAAGTTTAGGTATCAAATCCACATCAATCCTAAAAAAATATATATTTATTTCCTTACATGACCATTTTGCTATCTAAAATATATAAAAAAAGAAAATTTTTAAAATTTTACTTTATCTAAGAGTAACCCTCTAAAATAAAGTATGAAAACTAGTATTGTTATACCTAGGTTGACTCATCTAATCTAATCTGGTTTGATTTGCATAAAATCAGTCCAAGTCTCCCATTTGATCTTTATTGACAGTGATCCCAACTTAACCCAGTTACCTTTGTTGCTCTAACCCGATTTCTATAAGAATATATTAGGTTTGTTAAGTTATAAGAACTCATAGGTTTTTACAATTTATTATTATTTTTGGTTAAAATATATTACTTTTTCTTTTAGTTTTTAAAAAATATATCAATTTGCTAAATAAATAAATGTGGATAAAAAAATTATAGAAAGCTCTACTTTTAATTCTTAATGATGTAGATAATTTTTATTACTTTATAAATAAATATGAATTATATTATAATATTTTTATTAACTTTAGTTTGATTGTAGCTCGACCTCAGTTGACCTTTTTGATTCTTAATCCCTTTTCATTCCTAAGGTAACATTTCGATTTGGATTTGATAACGTTGATGAAAATACTCATTTTTTTTTTAAATTAAGATTTTGGAAATAAGATATCAAATATAAATATTGAATTTTGAAGATAGAAAGTCTATTTGCTAAACAAGAAAATAGAAAGTTCAATTAGGATTATTAACAAGTTGAGTGGAGATGATATTATACTAAACTCGAATTACACTTAAATGAAAAAACTTGAAGTTGAAATTTAACTCGAAAATTGATTGAGTTTTAATTTATAAAGTTTAAGCTCAAGCTCAGTTGAGTTTGAAATAAAACTCAATAAGCTTGAGATCGATTCAGTTAAGTTGGTTTAGACTCAAAAATCTAAAATATGTTATAAATCAAATTAAAATAACAATAATAATAATACGTAAACATGATTCAAGCTTGATCAAGTATTTAAACTTGACTAAAATTAGATTAAGCTTTATGAGCTTATTAAAATTGATATAATAAAGTTTGAGTTTAACTTGATAAGATATTCGAATAATTCGATCTCTAGCTTAACTTGACCATAGTAAAGTTGAATTCGAGTAAAAACATGTTTAATTTGAGTAATTTGTAAATATATTTGTTTCATTTATATCTTTAAGATGAATTGCACGAAGATTATACCTATGGCTGACACATTGCTGTGTTCATTCATATGCCGTAGAATTGGTAGAAGGATGGATCGTTAAAGTGGTCCAATCACGTTTCATCCACCAAGAGTTGCCAACATGTTGGCAAGCGAAACCACGACACGACCTATGTACGGGTCTTCGGTGTAAATGATTTGGCATGAGCACATCAATGTATGCGTCTCCACTCTCTCACATTAGCCCAACAAGGTTGATAAATCAGACAAACTAAAAAACATGGACCCATGGAGATACAGAAGCCACATGTGTATGTAATCATCAATTTTTTCACTGACATAAAAAGCCAACGAAAACAGGAATACGAAAGCGAAGACCATCTTTCATGGGCAAATAAACCAAACGAAATGGAAGTGCGTCATCCCATTTGTTGGAAAAAGAGCTCTGATCATCAGTCATTATTTGTCATTTTCTTATAAATTAAAGTGGAGTTCTTTTAATTTTTTCGTACCTTCGAATCTTTTCATTTCATGTCGTGAAGGGAGAAAAAAACAAAAAACCAAGAAAACTCCAAATGTTCTTCATTTACAGGGTGATCGAACCAATCTGTAATTTCATTCTAAACGAAAATCTGCCATCACATCAAAATGGATATACATATCTAACTAAGAGGTGAACTACTAGTTGGGCATCGATGGAACACCAAAATTAGGTCATGCAAGCATATCTTACTTTGGCGGTGTTTTTTGTTTGCATTATTTAAGCGACCGCACGCGATGGGATACTAACGTGGTCGGAAACATTGCATTGGACACTGATGGCTGTTATGAGTGATAAACTTCATTTTTCTTTTTCCTTTTTGTTTTTGGGTCAAAAGGTGGTAAATGCAGTACAAGATGATTATATGTGTTGCTGAATGTAGTACCCGAGTTTTATTTTCTAAATAAGAAAATTCTAAAAAATTATATCTATTTTGATAGAATATCATATATTATTGTTTTCAACCTAAATAAGATAATGGATCAAATCGGTATGTTGATGTCTAGTTTTGGCTTGACTAGAGTCTCAATTCCAATAGAGATCCTCCTAGGCCCACTAATAGTTGAATGACCCTAGTGAGCTTAGCTCGAGTGCTAATCCCACATGAGAGCACACCAAGAACCTCACATGCGAGCACCAATCTTTGACTACTTGGCTCTCGAGCACATGGCTAATCCATCTGGCAAATCCCAACTACGAGGGTTGTTTCCCTCTCCATGCTCGAGCACACCCTATAAGAACTTCCTCGTCTTAGCAAGCTCTCTCTCTAAGCTTACCATATAGCTTCCATTCACTAAGGACATCTTCCTCATCTTTTTGGGAATATTTGTCTTAAGTGCCTATCCCTCTCCTTGGTACATTGATTACGATTTGACATCTATGATGCTGTTGACACACCTGACATATTCTGAAAATGTTAAAACTCCAAGTTATAGACGTAGCTCCTAAAATGGTCATAGCTAACTAATTACTAGAGCCACCTTATCAACTCTTCGACATATATCTCCTACCAACATGTGTCCTAGATAGTTATACTCCTTCCACTATAAATAGTGCAAAGAGGCCATAGGTAACATGTTTTGATATTTCACATGACTCTTAGTAAGAAATCCTATCCGAATACTTTCCTTAAAAAAATCTGAGTACTCAAATAGCTCCTTAATTCACTTTCTTTTATTTTTCCTTACTGACTTGAAAGTTGGACAGCTCTCATGGACACATCCATTAGAGGTTTTTTATAGGTAGGCTTGGAGTAAGGAGTTCAATCTAGTTCAAAGCCCATTAACTTCTCAATATAAAGAATCAAAGCTCCATTCATCATCCCATAATCAACATAGTATATATAATATATATTTGATTGTTACAGTAGTATAATACTTGTATTTGCATGCATGCATTGCGACATACACGTTATACATGGTGCAATATTTCCTCAAGGGGATTTTTCAATTTACCATTATTTAGGAATTTAAGTTAAAAGCCGGAAGAGAGAGACGCTCGAATCTTATATGTCTTCGTTATTGAATTTGGAGTATGACATGGAAGAAATACCCTTAACAATGCAATAATTGAAAACTGCAAATGTTCAATATCTTTTTAATTTCTCTTCTCTTTTTCTTCACGCATTTACATTGATGGTTGATGTTTAGTAGCTGAGAAATATACAGGGTGTAAAATGGACAAAAAGGTCACACCCATTTAATATAATATAATCCAAAGTCCTTGTTTCAAGGTTAAGCATATAATTTTCATTACCTTCTTACTACCACATATCAACAACAAACGAGGACAGTCAAAGCCACCTCCATATGATTCCTTTTCACTTGGAATATTAATTTCATATGATTTGTGTTTCCACCATATTTATTGTTACCTCACATTTTCTTTCCCAAAAGCACATGCCTATGACTTTTCATGCCCTAGTACATCATCATCCAATTACTTCCCTATCCTTGGGACAATTATTATGCTGGACCAGGCCAGAACTAATACATCCCCTACCCCACCCCCCACCCCCCACCCCCTCTTTCAACCCATCTTTTTTAATTTACTAATTAATTAATTATATTATGATTTTGATTCCCCTAGCTTAGCTGGACTTCTCCGTTACCGTTAACTTGTGTCCTTTTCTCATTCTCCATTTCTTTAAGAGCAGATCTCCACTTGGTGTAATTACCAAAAAGCCTCTCCATCTCCTCTAGGGCTTTCCCTTGTGTTTCCGGCATCATGGTGTAGAAAAACACCCAACCAACCGCCGCTATTGCTGCAAACAAAAAGAAGGCCCCTCCAATCGTAATTCCCTTGTACAGAGAGATAAACGTCATGGAAACAATCCCACTTGTTACCCTATTAACGGCTACTCCCATGCTGCAACCTTGGGCCCGCAACCTTAACGGAAAGATTTCCGAGCTGTACACCCACGTGATTGGACCCATTCCTATCGAAAATGTTGCCACGTAGGACAGTACGAAGAAAAGGCTCAATACAATAGCCCACATTAGCTTGGTCTGTGAATGATCGATGATGGTGAGACACACACCAAGCATGGTCAATGACCCAACCATACCCGCGACGCTGCTTAGCAGCAATGGCCTCCGTCCGATTCGATCAAGGAGAAAGGTAGCCACCAAGATGAACAATGTCTTGACAAATCCAACGGCTATGGTGGTAAGTAATTTCTGATCATCGGATGTGATTCCTGCCTTTTCGAATATACGCGGGCTGTACAAAACGACGGCGTCTATGCCGGATGCTTGCTGGAATAGGTGGATCCCGATACCACATATCAAGACATGTCGAACTGCAGGGGTGGGGTATAATAGTAATTCCTTCCAAACACCTTCTCCGGTGTTGCGCCTAGGGACTTGAACTCTTTCCTCGTCGCAGTCCAACGGAATGCCTGCGGCTTCCTTGATGTCTATAAGGCGGAGCTCAGCCTCTTCCTTGGAATCGGAGGTCTTGTCGAGGACTCGCTTCGCGTCCCAGAGGCGGCCTTGCATGACCAACCATCGAGGGGATTCTGGCATGCCTACCACCCCTAGTGCTAGGAATATTGAGGGGACTGCTCCAATACCTAACATGAATCGCCACCCCAAATTTTGACGCAGCTTGGAGAAAGCATAGTTTGAGACGTAACCAAGCAAGATCCCTACATTAATGAACACCTGCATCGATCGACAATTTCATTTTTAATTTCACCAAAAATATAATGCATCTATCGTATCATGGGCAAATAAATTAAAAAAAAATATATATATATATTTAGGAGATAAAAGATAGAAAAAATTACTTATTCACAGCCAAAATAAAAAAAAATTATTCAAATACTAAGATGTGATATAACTATTTGTACTAATATTATATTTTTAAAATGCGATACTAGTATAATATCTATGTATTTTTGTGTATTGTGATTATATCACATTTTGAAGATGTAACGCTAATAAAAATAGATAACATCGATATTTTGATAATTTTTTTATATAATTTTTAATTATGTAATTCTTTTTCTAAAGTCAATAGATATGTATAACATCTAGATAAGATAAGTTATATATAGATCATTAATTATTTAAAAATTAGATTATATTTTATATATTAGGATATCTTATTGTTTGTTGACCACATGAAGAATATAATCGTGCCAAATTTGTACACTGACTATTGATGTCCATAAAAGGAAGTGGATTTATTGTGTTCATACCTTAATAGTTCAGAAAATTATTATGGCTCCATTTTTACTACACTTAGATCAATTTCAATAAATGTATCCTCATCGCGTAGATGATTCTTTGGACTAAATAGTGGTTAGAGAGAGGTGCGTAGAAAAAGGAATCCGAGATATAGCATCATTTTGTAAGTACATTCAACGCTGAAACAGAAAAAGTTTTCAACATGTTAATTCAAACATCTGTTTGAGGTAGCTTTTGTCAAAATTTTTTGGCTCAACAGCATATCTCTCCAAAAGAAAAAAAAGAAAAAATTGTTGAGTAAAAAAGTTTTCTAAACACACTTCAAATCTAGGAAATTTCCATGACTTCGTGGCAAGTGAGGCCATGACCATAAACACCCACCAAAGAGGAAGAACGTGAGAAAGTGAATACAAACAAATAATCTTGGAAAAAAAAGAAGATAAATAAATAAATAAACATTAAATCTGGGAATCTGTGAGATGTCGGCAATAATTGACAAGTGGGCCTAGATTATATATATGTACGTTTATTTTTTTATATGACACGTACATTTGGGTGTTCGGAATGAGTAAAGAAACCATGGATAGATATAGAGCAGGAGATGTAAGGATAAGATTTCATCACAAGGTTTGAGAATTGCTCAGCGTTGTTGAGCCGAAAAAAATATTTCACCTATGATGATATCAATAGTATCTAAACATATATGGATAATATTTTATTATAAATTTATATATAGATTTACGTCACATATATTATCTATTGAATTCATTATTTAAAAAAAAAAATCGAGGACATGAACATTTAATATTTGGTGACTTAATTACCGTATACCCTATAAATGATCAACTATTCAGAAATCTTAGGTACGTAAAACTCAGAATGAAGAAATCGGAAATCTTTATGTGCGTATGGTTTTGTTTTTGTAACTCGAGATAATAATAAAAATGGTTAAAATAAAACAAAAGCAACGTTGTTAAACAGTACAAAATAAATAATATCTCATTGGTTTTACCTCCGGAAACGACGTGAGAAATCCACGAGACGACGCCGGAGATACTTCAGCAGTGTAGACCGGAGCGATCATCAGAGCATAGCCGACGCCTATACCGGCGACAAACCGGCCAAACATGAGGAAAGCGTAATTGGTGGCAAATCCCATTAGAAGAGCACCGGCAAAGAATATTGCTCCGGCCAGTATTATGGTTTTCCGGCGACCGAGCCAGTCGGAAGTTCTTCCGGCCGCCGCTGAGCCCAGCAATGAGTACAAGCTCAATATTCCCGTCAATACTTCAACTTCGACGTCGCTGATTTTGAGGTCCTTTTGGATGTATAAAGCAGCACCACTCATTACACCAATATCTACAGATCAAGCACGATACCACGTTATTGTCACATCCGGAAATAATTAGATCCTATGGTGTCCTAGATTATTAATGTTCAACTTAGATAAAATTATAAATATATTTATATTCCCATCCCATGTTGCAAATTGAAGATTTTCGACTCAGCTCCCATTTCCATGGGATTTCATATATCCCTTGATCCAAAAATCCTGGAAAGGTTGTTGAAAATTGTGTAATTCCTTCAGTTCATTAACTAAAATCCTGGATGAGTTAATTTTTATAGATATTTTAATGGTAGTGATATGAATGGAACCGTTCTGTCGTCGATGAAACCATATAAGTCCTTAGTAATTGACGAGTAATATATATATATATGATCTTTAGCTTATTAACTTGGTGGTTAAATTGTAACATTTTAGATATGTGAATATGTATGCAAAAAGTGTGAGCAAAAGTAATGGATAACAAGTTGGGGGTGACTTACCATAACCAAGTAAGACAGAGGTCATGGAGGCTAGTGTTGCAATAGCAAACGCAAACTTATTGTTGCGTTTTTTCTTTGGTGGATCAAAATCTTCAACGAATTTTATCGGTTGGTTCGTCGTGATGGTGGTCGAGGAGATAGCGGCCGCCGTGGTGGCCATGGGCTTCTGATCGGCCATCTCCATTTGTTAGAGAGGGAGAGGGGAGGGAGAGAGATGGGGTTTGGGGTAGAGAGTGTGTTGTTTACGTTAGTAGCCTAGCAGCATCAGCAAGCCATAATAAGTTTAAATGGTTTGGAGGGACTAGTGAGCAAGTAAAGAGAAGATTTATAGACAGTTTAGGGAAGTCTGAATTCATGGTCATAGAACAGCTGACATCATTTGTGGACCAAACATCCTAATTCCTGCTACCTTTTTAAGTAATTATATCTCATATTAAATAAAACATCATCCACAAATTTATGAAACATGGTATTTAGTTTCATTCCAAAAAGGAAATAAAGTTCTTTTTTTAAAAAAAAAAAATAAAAACACTGTAGCAAAGTTCCATACATGAAATCCATATGCAATAGTAGGAAATATTTATACACACAAAGACATACATAGATACATGCTAAGGTAAGGCACTCACAATAAAATTTTAAATATTTAGTTTCAGCTAAAAATGTTTTCCTTTTCAAATTTTCATTTATGAAATTATATTAAAATTTTTCTTATAAAATTATGCATAACCAAAGACCATTGGCTTTTCAACGGGAAAAAAAAAAAAAAAAGATCATTGGCCAATTTTCTCTTAGGGGAATATATTAATTTAATAATTTTGTATGATATATAAACCCCACTTCCCCATATGTACACGTGTATTATCTATATTTTTTATAGTTGTCACTTTTCCGTAATTTAAGAATATTTAATGTTATTTTATTGTATCATGTCTTGAATATATTTAATATAATTATTTTACTAAATAAATTATTTTGAGCCAATTTAAGGGGACATGTAGAAAAGCTAAAGTAGTAAATGAAAATCTCAATTTTATTAAAGTTAAAAAATATTGAGCATTTAAATAAAAAAAAAAAAGATTTAGATAAAAAGTTATATAAACGTTAAGTACTAAATATGTATCTTTCCTCCAATAAAACTACCAAAACTAATTACGTCGTATTACTTTAGCATAGCTTTTGGATTACTTCTTCTATAAGTGCTTCGATAAGTTATACTTGAATGACATTATCCCTTTTTCTTTCCCCACTTTTACCATTATGAACACTCACCAATTAATGGATTTCCTAGTATTTGTGTTCCCATCATGCTATATGGCAATTTCTATCTGAAATAAAATTGGGAATTTTTATTTATCTAAATCGGCTGGAATTTTGTTTTGACTAATACCCGATACATCCTCAATTGTTCCCCTTAAAAAAACTAAGAATTTCGAATGGGTAGGTAACCCATTGTATATGGTATCTATTCGAATCTTACTTTATTGTGTAGATTCCAAACGGGTATTTAAAGTCATAAAATAGATTTCGAATGATAATTTCTATTAACCTATATCTATAGGATAGAATATGAATATAAGATTAGTGTATCATATATATATTTTGGAATATGTATTATAAAGTATATATGATATGAGTTTGAAGGTACTTTATATCTATTCTATAATAATAATTAAATAAAATTAATAAATAAAAAAGATTACCATATGATATGTACGAGCTTAAAAACAAAAAAAAAAAAAAACAAAATACATCCCATAATAAACTTTAGACTAAACTTGATGTCCTTACATCAATTTTTTTTATTACATTTTTTTTTTCATTCTATCTTTCTCATTTACTAAGTTTAACTCTACTAAAGTTAAAAAAGAAAGAATTTAGGTGTCACCTCAACAAGATATGTTATCAACTTTTTTTTTTTCACAATAATTTCTTTATATTTTATTTCAAAAATATGTTGTAATAAATTTATATGACGTTATAATTTATGAATATTCTTATTGCCAAAATAAGATAGCTTCCAAATGAATCTAATTTACAATTGTTTATTCAGTATTTAAAATTGAGATCGAGATTTCATTAAAATTGATATGTTTATATAATAATAATTGGTGAAGAGAATTATAAAAAAAAAATAAATAAATGAAAGAAATTGGTAGGAAAAATAAATAGAAAAAAAAATTTATATATTCTACATGATACTCTATAGTGATATAGGATGTTTTTAGAGTGTTATAAGATAAGCTATAAATAGTAAAGTTTAAGAATTTATATTTATAAAATTGAGTATGAATAAAGGTTAGTATCCTCTCATCCTCCATCCGCTCACTCTTACATCCCGTTTCCCGTAAGGTCAAATTGCAATTTCTGGCGAAGATCCAAAGTCCACTTTTCTTAAATAACGAAGAAAGAGCAAGCCGTTTACAGAACAATTTTAATGAATTAATAGTGACTGACCGATAGACTGGCAAACAGCATGCATATTGAAGAAATTGCTCCTCTGCAAGCTGACGTTTTTAGTAGCATAGCATATAATATAATACATAGCTAGGTTTTTTCCTTCTCGACAATCACGTGTGAAAGCGGAACCAGTTGGATGGGTATCTCACGATACCCCAAGGAAACAGCTGTACTTATTATATGGGGCCATCTTCTTAAACATCAATAATTATGCACTCCAAGTTAGTTAATTAAGAAAATGGTAACGGGAGTTTAGAATGAGAAGGCATTAGAGATACCAATATATTACTTTAATTGTATATAACTTATAAGTATTAGTAAAATTTTAATACATAAAATTATAGTTAAATTTAAAAAAAAAAAATACATCCATTCATTATTCTATATCATAATTTTATTACCATTTGCACATTATTTATTAATATACGTGAGATATTATTACTATTAATTTTTTTTTTCTGAATAATCCTTCAGATGTTAAATCAAGATAAATTCTTATTTTTATATACATTTTTGTTTCTTATTGCTCGTAATAAATACCTTAAAGCTCTCCTTAAAGGGACCATGTAATTAATAAGACATTCAATCCTGGGCAAGTTGAACTCATTTTTTCTTGTTCTTATTATTTGGTTTGTTTTCATGTCACAGGAGGACAAGGTTATATTTTGTACTACATCAGGAAAATTTGATTGTTTATAATTATTATTTATTTATATAATTGAATGCATGCATGTTGATGTACAGAGAGTATGCAAGTTGCAGGAAGCGAGCCAACAGCCAAGGAAATATTGTCGCAGCCGGTTGATCAATTGGAGTACTCCGCCACGGAACAAAGCAGTCGTTGTCCTCCCATTTATTCAGAATCTTTATTCCGGTGCGATATTGAATGAGAAAATTAAATTAATGGAGCTTTATTTCATTTTCGGCGAATTGTTAATTAGGATCGACGCTTGCAAGGAGGTACAAACCGAGGGAACATAAATCTTTCGTCCATTTTAGTACTTGGAATTTTAACATCAATACAAATGAGGGTGAATCGTAGATATATTATCTTACAGTTGCTTTCTATATGCTAGGCCTTTATTTTTAAAGTAGAAAACATTCACATCCTCAACCTTTAAAAGATGTCACATCTATACTTTTATATAATTAACTTGCCCTTACATGTATACTTTTTTTCTTGTAGTATTAGTACTTTATTATTTTATTCAATAATAAAACAATAAGATAGAGCCTAGAAGAATAGTGTTTTTAGAAAATAAAGAGTTTGGAACACTTATTTTTTAAGATAGGGAGTTAAGCGTATATGTAGTGCATACAAAAGGAGTTTTACAACATACAATATGAATACATACTCAGTTTTGAGAAATAATCATTTAATCTTTTTCTACGATGACATTTTATAATTGGACTTAGATATTTTCCCTTTACATGTTCAATTCAATCTTGATCCTCTCTCCCCTAGAGGTCTTGCATCCTAAAAGATGCCAAGGGCTGCACCTTGCCCAAGCCTTGGTTTGACATCACTCTTCGATCTTATCGAACACTCTCTTCATTCAATTTGCCACAAATCCATTAGCTTTTTCCCTTTACGTGTTTGATTCAACCTTGATTCTCTCTCCCTTGGAGGTCTTGCATCTTAAAAGATTGCAACAGTTGCACCTTGCCTAGGCTTTGGTCCAACATCACTCTTCAGTCTTATCGGACACTCTCTTCATTTAGTTTGTCACAAGTCCATTAGCTTTTGCCACAATTGTCCATGAATCATACATGTACATTTACCAATGGAGGGCTAACTCCAATATCATTCGTAATATCCCAACCTGACAATAGTCAATAGCCATGTTAGCGTGCGAGTATAATGGAAAAAATTATGCATTTGCTCCAAAAGATTACAACTAGTGCTAACTTTGTATTGCCTACCTTAGCTTTATAATAATTTATTATTTCTATCACTTAAGAAAGCATTGATAGCCAATAGCCTTATAAACATGTCACTAATGGGGCTACGTATCCACTTATTTCGAAAGTCCTTAACTAGTGTTAACTTGCTATCAACTACCTTACTCATATAATCTAGTATTGTTTTTAGCACTTAGGATATCATAATCTTCTTTCCTTTAACATGTGACATCCTCCCTATAATACCTTACAACTAAGCTCAACCCTTCTCCCTTTTTTATATACAATTTGGTTTATTCCAATCCCCTTTCTCCTAAATGCCTTTCCATCCTAAAAGCCTTAAAAGAGATGTTCCTAGCCTTAACCTCTAACGTAAAAAAACATTTCGTATGGTCATCATGTTGCCTCTTTATTTGGATCACTTTAGACCCATTGATTGCCTTAGTTTATCTATCAATTGTAAGTATAATAAAAAGTCAAATATGATGCAATTTGTAGTGTTATAGTCGCTTGATAGGAATAGTCAATTTATTAAGTGGGTAATGGCAACATCTATCCACTTGGCTTAAATGTTTGTAGCTAATGTTGATAGCTTATGATTTTCTAATAAGCTATGTATCGATTGCTCATTTTTGTCATTGCCTTTAAGCTTAAGTCTAGTCAACAAAGTACATACGATAGCAAGAGAAGAAGATAAAGGAGGACGAGTGCATGTGCAAAATGTGGCTACGTTGGTTTTGTTCCTATAGGGATTTGCTCCAAAAGTATTAGCACTTATAAAGGGTGAAGCGATGGGAACTGGCTAATCTAACCTATCACTCTTATATTAACTCCAAGATGGTGCTAAGTACATAAAGATTGCCAGCACAAAACCTTAGAACTTTCTCTTTCTCTTAAAAGTTGGTGTTGTATTCTCACCTTTCCATAGCTAACTTGAGTGTTGAAATGGCCACATTAGAGGAAGCTCTAACATCCTCTTAGCTTACATTTGCTCTTTGTGTAGGTCAATTAAGCTCTACAGACTTGCCAAAGCTCTTTAGGCCACGCATGAGGTCCTCATATGGAAAACCTAATTTTAACATCAAGGTATGTCAATTTTTGATGCCCCATTCTAAGTACTCAATAGCTAAGTTAATAGGTCAATGTTGGGCCTTCATAGCCATTTCACCTTAAAGTTCACAATTAGTATTGACTCATCATCGTTGCATATACCTCATAAACCATATAACATTTCCATTAAAATCTAAATTGGGTTTACAATAACTTAAGGTATCATGGTCTTTGTCTTAAACATGTGACATCCTCATTGTGTCACATTACAATTGGGCCTACCTTCTTCACTTTTAGTATACAATTCAATTTGTTGTTTTGGTCTTCCTTAGGAGCCTCACCATGTTAGAAGGATTATGGAAGCCATATCATTTTAAGGTCTCACCTTAACAACACTTCTCACCATTATTAGGCTTCCTGTTTAAGTAAGGTGAACTTGCTATGAATCCAATGGCTTTATCCTATTTTATCCCTAAGTGATATACCAATTAGCACAAAGCAAGCTTTGATATAAGTCACGTCTCTTTTGCTGAAGGAGAGTCAATAGTAAGGTTAAATTATTATTAATATGCCTTTTCAATCACTTCTTAAGAAGTGCTAAGTTGGTATTCACTACCATACATTATATACCACTACTGAATCACTTTCACAATCTATATGGGACTTATAATCATTGAGGGCATCATGACTTAACTACAATCAAGTCAACACATTGCTTACACAAACATCCATTATCTCTAAGGTATGCCAAGTTTGAGTGTTTTTTAGGTTTTCACGTAATTAGGAAAAGGTTTCATCTTTTCTAATGTATAGCATCCTTACTGACAACTACATCTTAGTATCTTGTTTTGTATAACATGTTCCATGAGTGTACCATATAAGAAGATGCATTTGATAAATCTAACATCTAACTCCCTTGGACTTACAAGCACATCTGTTGGATCTTTGAACACTTTAAGATGTAAATAGTTTGGTGATATACTAAATACAAAATTACTATGAAGCTTAGATCAGTTAATCACCAATAAAGCTCCAATATCGATCAGTTTGTTCAATGGAAGTGTGATATATAAGTATCATAGTAATATTGAAAATTTCAATCAAACAAGCATCAGAATTAATTGAGAAAGGGAAAAAAAAAGGTAAGGTTTTCACATGAAAAACCTCGATAGATGACGAAAAACCTAATCGTAAAAGAAGTTAACTACACTATGAAAGATTAGGAAGTGCAAGATTGTGTTACGATGTGTAATCTTTATCTAAGAGTAAAAACAATTTTTACAAACATATCTGTCGCTAAGAGTAGAGAAGAATAACATAGTTGTAAGAATATAATTCAAACTAATCTAGCAAGTGACATATTCTTAAGCTTTCAAATTTTGCTTTTCCTTCTTCATTGTTTTTGAAATTTGTATATCCACAAAATTGTTGATAAAGGGTGTTTGAAAAGACTATAAACAGTCACAATATATATAGTTAGTAACAGTTTGGGGGATGTATATATGATTATAAATGAACTAAACCAATTAATGAACTACTCGAGCTCGACTCAAGTTTTATTCGATGATAATCAAGTTAAGCTTAAGCTACTAAAATAGTAAATCAAGCTAAGTTTGAATTTTAAAATACTAAGCTTACCAAGCTTGCGAGTTTACTTGAGCTTAATATAATTTTTAATATATTTAAATATAAACAATTATGATATTAATTAAGAAAAATTCATAAAAAGTTCAAACTTAGTTGAGCTAATTGAGACGAGCTCAAACTTGCAATATATGTTTTTGAGTTGAGCTCGAACTTAAAATCTTAAGCAAGTTAACCTCTAACTCAAGCTTTGAGTTTTTGAGTTGAGTTTGAGCTCAAGTTCAATACTCTTTAGTTTAACTTAATTCGATTATACCTTAAGTGTATATATATTTTTCAAATGTTATAAAAAAGGTGACAATATATCCAACCTCACTAATAATGGTATTAAAAAAAAGAAGAAGAAGAAAAAGAAGAGACCTATAGTTTTAGCTGTATATCATATATGTGTTATTTAAAAGCATAAAAAAAATATAAAGGAAATATGCAAAGGTATTGAAAAAAATAGATAATATATGTCTTTAAACAAAAAGGAGAAAGTAACGAGTGTGAACTTTTGACTTGCGACTCAACCATTTTTGCTTTACCCAACATAAAATGATGAACATTCGGACGAAACAACGGATAAAGATGGTATGTTGAAGGAAAATTCTTCACGTGCTTCTTCTGTCCTAATTATATGTACATATATATGTGTATATATTTTTTCACCAAGATTACTGATTATATATAATTTAAATTTAAGGATAAATATCTTCATCGGGAAAAAGATAAAATGGAAGGGTTAAGGACAGACGTCTCAGGTTTTCATGCATTGCTTTATTGACGAGGAAATATTTGACATCATTTGACTTCGAAAATTCTACCATATATGCACGAGGCTAGGTCTAGAGTCAGGTCAAATCTGACTTAGACTTGTAGAGTTAAGGGCTTGGTCTCTTTTAAATTGGGATCAGCTCGACTTAGGCTAATTTACTTAGCTTGATTGTTTGACATTAACTGGTGAATCATCTAATTTCTTTTTATTAATTTGGAAAAAAATATTTTTTTATTTTTATTTGAAAAAAACAAATAATAAATCATAAGAATTTAAAATTTATTGAGCACTAAGATTAATGATTTATACATTATTAATTACTAGGCATGATATTAATAATTTACATTTTCAATAATATATAATTATTACTTTATCTCTATAATTAGTGAATTAAGTAAGTAAATATCTTTTTATAGATAATATCTAAAAAAAACTTGCCAATGTAATCAATATGAGACTTAATTTGTGACAAGCAATGCTCATTATACTTTTTTATTACTTCAGATAATACTTCATAAAACAATATAATTTATGTGGGAGTTAGGTTAATATTATAAAAAGAATAACATCTATCTAATATTTATAATATACTCGCTATTTTATATTTTAATGGTATTAAATTATAAATACATTTATATTTTTAAAAATCATTAAAATATATTATTTACAAAAGTAGTTACTCTTTAAAAAATTAGACAAGATCACATGAAACTTGTAATACTTTATACCTCGAACTCGTTTAGTGGTTTTTTTTTTTTTTTTTGTTAAAAAAATCCTTTGGTAGTTAAAGTAATATATTTTACACCATAACTATCTACTTTTACCAACATTAAAATATACAGGTTTTAATGATTTTTTTAATAAACTCATATATATTATTCGATTTCGATATCAACTTTTAAATATAAAAAATAATATATATTCAATTTTATTTTATGTTTTAATTAAAGAGAATACTTAAATTTAATTTATGATTTTTTTTTTAATTTTTAGGTTGGAACCGACAAGTTGAATCGCCAATTCCTTTAACCCAGGCTTGGACTCATCAGTTTGACGAGTCCAACACATTGAACTGTGTTAACCTATCAAGCTCAGCGAGTCAAGTTATGGTTCAAACTTGTGACTTACGAGTTCGGGCCAGTTTAGTGAATCGTTAAGCTGATTCTAGTCTAGTTCATGAGTCCAACCCGACCTTTTCTTAGGTCCACACAAGGCTAGTTTCACATAAATGGATTAAGTTGCCATTAGATTGAGAACATATATTGAAAAAGCAATTCTTTTATGATTATGAGATAAGGAAGCCTTTTGTGCTATTAAATATGATTGGAGGTTATTTAAGCTATCCTACCTTTGATATATATAATAATTTAGTCTTAAATCATCCTTTAATCTTCTATTATCCCGTTAACTAAAAAAATTTAATATAGAATTAAATGATATGTATAAGGAAATGTGCAACATATCAAATGGGCATAAGGATTTTAGGGAAATTATGTTGATCATCTATGTAAACTATGTAAATGATATTGATATCCCATTGTTTTTAAAAGGAAAAAGTACAAAAAAAAGTCTTAAACGTTTTATGTCTTTACGAACCAGTTTTTAACTTTTCATTTAATCCATTTTAGTTCTCAACCTTGTTAAGTCATATCAAATAATTCCTTCTGTTAACTTTGTTAAATTTTTTGTTATTGTGGACATATGTCAGTATATAATTAGTTCATATAAGTATAAAAAAGTCCCTAACGTTTATTAGTATATATAAATTAATTCTTAACGTTTACTTGTATATATAAATTAGTATTTAACTTTTTTCATTTGGTCCATTTTAATCCTCAATGTGTTCATATATAATGAAAAAACTAATGGAGTGAATTTTTTGTAAATTTATTAAAACATTAAGAACTAAAATGAACTAAATGAAATATTAAGAACTAATTTGTATATACAAGTAAATGTTAGAGATTTTTTTATACTTTTTCCTTTTTTAAAATACAACTAAAGTTATCAAACTTGCAATTCTTCCCAAAATCTTTAGAAGGTTTATGAAATTTAAACGTAAAATCAAAATATTGAAATATAAAATTTTACAATTTATGAAAAATAGTTTTCAAAAACTATAAGTATGTTTATAGTAGTCATAAAAAACTTGAAACACATTATGGAAACATAGAAATGAAGAAACTTAAATACCTTTTCCATAAAAGTTTTAATCTATAATTTCGCATGTATGGAAGAAAGATAAATAGAGTCAAAATAAAACTTCTTTTTCATTATTTTTTCTTTTAAAAAAATTAATGAATAAAAAAGAACCAAATCTATTTAACTCATTTTAATTTATCAATGGTAGAAATTAAAGTATATAATTTTCCTTATTGACTTTGCTATTAGAACTAAAACTTCAATGAAAGTTATAAACATTATATAAGGATCGGGAAAGAGAGAATGATGAAGAAAATTGGAAAAAAACAGAGAAGATGATTTAATATTGTAGGAGTTGATGACTTGTAGAAACTAAGTTTTAATTTTTATTCTTTAGCCTATTTAGTTTAGATATATATAATTAATAAAATTCATTAAAAACGTAAGTTTTTATAGAGTTGAATATGTAAATATAGCTAAAAATATATGTTTTTATAGAAAAATAATTTTATATACAAATTAACTTCAAAAAGTGTTACAATTTGAGGGCAGCCTAGTTGTGGTAGACGTCACATTTCATACAAAAGCCTATAGATAGGTTTCCCTTCTAATCATCGATCCTTGATCCGATATACAAGGCTATTACAACTGCTAGCTTCTCATGAATAAACAGGCAAGAATGATATCACAACACATTTATATTAACATAAAGTTTATATTAAAGTATCTAAACTAGACAAAAGATACAATAATCTAAACTATTTGTAAAGTGACTACAGTAAAGTCATAATAAGGAATACATGAGATTCTATTTGAGAATCTAAATTTATTCTCCCATCTCTCATATCTACAACACACTTTCTAGTAATTCAAAATTGACCTTTGGCATTCTGCGGCCAATGTTCACAAATAGGTAATTCTGCATCAAGTCTATGATGGTGTTAGATATAAAGTTTAGTGAATTATTCCTCAACCACACTAACAAGCAAGTTGTACAACATTATTTTCAAACATATGAATACATGAATAAACAGTATATCGAACAAATATATAAAGTTAACTAGGTACTATATACTGTGAACTTAAGATTCATTATTTGATTTTGATGAGAACAAAACAAAAAGTGTATATATAAACATGTTTTTTAAGAAAATAAAAACAAGCGGATGATTAAATTAAGTATTATTTGATTATTTTGTGATAATTGAATAAGTTCAATTAGCTTACTTAGTGATTAAATATATTAATTATCTTTACAAGAAATTTAATTTTTTGAAGTGGTGATCAAATGATCTTGAAGTTATGTTGTAAGTTAAAAGAATTTTCAAGTGATATTTGGCCTACCAGGTTGACGGCTTAAGGAAGAACTAGACTGATGGTATAAAGCCTTGGAAAATGCAAAGAAAAGCTCACTGACTTAAAAGAACCGGCTTATTGGTAGTTCAAAATATCGGTATATCGGTAAGTCAGATTTAACTAGTCGTTGGAGTATTGAATGCATTGTAACGGGAAGAAATGAATGGGATAATATAAATGCTCAACAACCCAACCAAGGACGGTAGAGAACTAATCTTTTGTTGCAATATTTCAACATTATTTTGTATTCTTAGTATCTATAATTCTCATTGTCTCTTGTACTATAAATTGCTAATATTTAGAGAGATTTAAAGTATAGTACTTGTAAGCTATTAGTTGCACGTATTGAGAGTTAAAAGTATTATACTAATAATTTTTGAGATTGAGATCAAGTTTTGTATTAAGAGTTGAGATTGTGATTTATGTTAAGAGTTGTGATTGTGAAATTTGTGTAATCAAGTTTGTGTTTATATAGCTCTTGAAGCTTGGATTGAGAAATCAATAAAGTGGTGTGAAGTCCTTGATTGGAGGCATTGTGTGTCCGTGGAGATTGAGGGACGGTCGGAACTCTATGTTATATTTGGGCTCGATCTTTTTTATCCCTATTTCTTTAATTTCTGCATTTATTATTGTTCTATTATTGCTTTGATTACTCTTATTATTACATTTAGTCATTTATATCGAAAAAGATTTGAAATTTGTCCTTAAACTCAATTTACCCTCTCTTGAGTTTAGCCCAGTGTTCTTCATATACAACTTCAATTTAATGCCCTCTGAAGTTATGGTTGGAGTATATATGATATCAGTCAGATTTGCATGTAACTACAAAACTTTACGTTTCATATTAAAATAAAAAAATTTAGTCTGTTTTAATAAAAAACAACGTTTCAGGTATAATTGTGAATGGGTCTTTGTAGTCTACACTCACCCCTAAACAGAGGCCTTTGGACTCGATTCTTACCCAGGCGATTGATGCCTCTAACACTTTATAATCTTATGGGCTAGAGTAAGGTCATGCGATATGTATTTACTATACTAAAACACTAATATCAAATAAATCAACCCCTGTATGATCTTTTGCTACCTCTGTATGATGCGATTGTCGAATTAGTCAAATGTGATGCATGATTATGCATAAACTAGTTTATTTAAATAAGCCATATATAATTAGGTTCAGTTATTGAATGATCAATCAATTTCACAAACAATACAATTTTTATCAAGTTTACCATGTAACAAACAATTCATTATCATAATATATAGTAAAATCACCATTCAGTAAACAAAGGCATTCACATGAATAACCCAACCCTACACGTCATTCAATTAACTATATTAGTTAAATTCACTAATTATATACACAAATAAATATGAAATCATAGGGAGTACTCACTTGGTCATGACGTATCTCAAGGGTCGTAATAATCTACAGAAAGATCTGAACCCTTGTTAGGATTACTTGATTATTATAAAATGGAAGAGATAATAAGTAACTAAACAAACTAGTTATTTTTAGGTTTTCTACTAATTTTTCCTAATTCGAGTTTTTTCATTAATCACATATAATTTTTTCATTGTAATTCTAATATATATGAGTTTATAGTTGACTTTCAGTGTTTTTTAATGTACATTCACGTGATGGGGTTTGTCTTGGATATTAAAACCCGTATTTTTCAATATAAGTCTAAATTGTTACTAATTTAATTATTTTGATCTTAATACTTTTATTTATCAATTTTGAGCTTTTCTTTATTATTTTATGATTAAATTAATTTATAAATTTCATTTTTTTTGTAATTTCTTATTTTTAAGTATAATTTTATGTAGATTTCATTATTTTTTTCAAATTTAAGCTTAATTTACTATTTATTGAAACTAATTGATATTATAATTTTTCTTAATTAGTTTATTATTATACTTTAACTAATTGAAATTTTCAGTTTATTTACATAATTGGAATAAATTGCCGCCATGGCATAATTCCATTGATCCATGTAGCAATTTGATGGATTTTCTTGATTTTTATATTTCTTAAATTTTGTATCATTATAATTATTACATGTATTTATGTGATATTGTAATTAATTAATTAGTATTTATATGGGCCTTGTTTAGCCTTATGGGTTTCGATGAATATTATATATATATGTATGTATGTGTGTGTATACTTTGTTTATGATATATTAGATAAAATATTATAAATATGTATGTATCCAAATTGTATACATATACCTATGTATCTTATATATACCCTTAGCATACTTTTGTATGTATACTATTATCATACTTATACCCATACATGTATGCATATACATATATATACGTATATATACAAGTATTATTACTATTATTATATGTATTTATATACATGTAGATATATGTATATACCTATTTATACTTAATTCTACACCTACTTTTTATATGTGTATATTTATACGTATTTTATAATTTCTTAGTGTATTTTTAAGGGATTTTCAATATATTACACACACACACATATATATGCACTTTCAATTTTGTACATATATATATAAATACTTATTATATCTTATACGTATGTTTATGTATGTACTATAGTACATATGTTTAGGGCATTTATGTATATATTTATACATATTCCTTATCTTAATTTTCTTATTTACTCCACTTATGTATGTATATATTATGTATTTATATATATACTTATATAAACCATACATGCAATTGTATATGTGTACATATACCTATTAACCTTATTATATATTCTTACATATAAGTAAGTATCTATATGTATAATAGCACAAATAAACATATAACATAATTCTAAAAGAAATAAGATCATGTACACAACTTTCATTACATATACATGAAACTTTTAGTACAATACACTAAAATACATACTAAATATATATTAATATACCAAGTGTAATAATACACAAAAATACATAAAGCATACCTTATATAAAATAACTAGTATTAACATAATATAAACAAAGGCAATTACTTGTTGTTGAGGAAGTTGGTGGGGAAATACTCCTCTTTTTCTCTATAAATGTGGATATGGAGTTGTAATATTTAGTGTAATAGTATGTAGAATGGTAGTTGGAGAAGATTAAAAAGAAAAGGAAAAACAAGAAAGATGAAAACAAAGAGAGAAGCTTCGATTGGAAAGGGGGGGGAGGGGGGGGGGGATGAAATGTTGATTTTTGAGTGTGTTTTAAGTGAATTAAAGAAAAATTTGAAAGGATTCTAGAGGGACACATATTGGATGGCAATGAGAAAGAAAATGGAAAAGAAAAAGAAAAAGAAAGGATAAAAATGCATTAATTACATTAAAAATTACACATTTGACTTTTACTCGAAATTATAATATTAATATAGTAATTATTTATGTACCTGTAATAATTTATAATTTAGATAGGAAAATAAAAGATAACAAGGAAAATTAAATAAATAAGGTGAAATAAAAAAATAAGGAAATAATTAAATAAAATAAAAATTTGAATTTCCTCAAAATATTTTTAATACTAAAAATGATATTATTAGTAATATATATCCTAATTATAAAGAAAGTTATAAGATATATAGGTTATATTAATTATATAATTCATAAGCAACAATAATGCTAAAATTAAATTTAAATAATTAAATCATATAATACTAATTTATTTATATAATTATTAATAATTATAAAATAATATTATCTATTTTATAAATTAATATAGTACTTCCTCATTTATTAGCATTTACAATCTATCTCCAATCTTTAGTTAGTAATTTTACACAATTTGGTATATTAATTGATAATTATATTCAACTAGGGTTTTATCGTGATTATAGCAAATAGTTGTATTTATAGGCTTAAGGTTTTAGTTTCAAGTACTTTATCTCATTTAGGTGCTATGTTACTCATATTTAAGGTCTAGAATCTTTATATGCAATTGAAGTTTCAATTAGTATTTTAAGGTTTTTCTTGTTTGAATAAATTTAGGGTTTAAATTTAACATAATTTTTAATTTATCTGGCCTTATTGATTAATAAGGTTAACTAGGACACTTGAGTTTAATGTAGAATTTAGATTGAAAATTTTTGGGGTTTGCAAAGGGTTTTATAAAATTAC
The DNA here is from genome assembly GCA_024138015.1 of Lumnitzera littorea. Taxonomy (NCBI): domain Eukaryota; kingdom Viridiplantae; phylum Streptophyta; class Magnoliopsida; order Myrtales; family Combretaceae; genus Lumnitzera; species Lumnitzera littorea. The sequence continues at coordinate 100,354,630 of JAMXBB010000010.1, forward strand.
TATAGAATAGTAAAATCATAATTTTGACAATTATGCATACAATACTTATACCTTAGCTTTTGCTTACTTGTGCACTTATGTGGGATAATAACCGATATGTCATTGCTATACATTAGTTTTATTAAATAGTATGATTATATATTGATTAACTAAAATAATAAAAATTTAAAATAAATTGAAAATATTAAATAGTGGAACCAATGATGGTGATGCCCGTTACACTATTAGCACCGTGAAGACCACAACTTGTAATAAATGATTCCATTTAAGGTATTACGAAGTCACAGGCTTATAGGATTCTCTTAATTAATTATACTTGTTTTATTATCATTATAGTATATTCAAAAGGATTTCATTCACAACTCCAGCAAGCTATAATATTATCAAGATAGTAAAAGAAGGAAATTTCATTTCCACACACTTAACTTTCTCATAAAAAGTACTAACGAATTAGAATTTTGTACCCCTTTTCTTACTAAGATGAGTTCAAATGCTACTAGTGGCCACCGATAAAATTTGATTATTGGACAAGAGTCCTTTTAAGTATTATAAACTCTATCATTACATCAAATATTAAAGAAAAGTTTGGAAAATCATTTTCGAACAAATAAACAAATCACTTTCCCATTTTTCTTCTCCATTTTATCAGCCCAAAATTTTGTTCTTTTTGAATCCATTAAACATAACTTTTATGCACATAAAGAATATGCTAAATAGGTATAAGATGACCGAAAATGGGAAAAGTTGCATCAGAAGTCGTCAAAGTTTTGGGGTTTATGTAATTAAGGCGTGAAGCTTTCCATTTTTAGCCCATGCAATCAAGTACTGATATTTCCATACGCCACAAATTTGGTATGTTCAAGTAATTTGATCTTATGACAGTGTTATCATGGCAATAACGAGGGTTAGCCATAGTAGCTACTTAGTATTATTATAAGTGGATTGTCCCAATAGTGATTCTAATCAATAATCTCTATTGACATTTTGAAATCATCCAAAATCCTATACTTTCTCATATGTTATTGTAATGTAATTCTTAAAATTGGAAATTTGAAACAAATTCAACAAAGAAAATTAAAAAAGCCAATTTTGACCAATAACGTCACATAAAACATCCTCACCTGCTTTTTTTTTTAGTGTCTTTTCTACCCTAGAATTTTGTAGGAATAACTGCTACTATCTTAACCTATATAAGGTCATCGGGTAGCCTATAAATAATAGTGGATTGCAATCCATTAACATTTTAAATTTAAAGAAAAAAGAAAAAAGAAATCAATTTGGTCACATGCATAATCTAAAGCATATTTAATTTAATTTCTTTTCTCTTCTTCTCTTAGTCAGATGGTTAAGTTACCATGCAAGTGGCTATGATGCCCACCTAACTATGATAGTTTGCAACTCACCGTGATTATACAAGTTACAATCACTACATGTTGGGTATTCCTTATTTTTCATTTTTTTATCTGACTTTCATGAGAAGATTAGTTGTATTGGCAATCTATTACCTTAGATGGGTCACATAAACCATTTACAATGATAGGTTACTACCATATTAGCTTAACGACTACTGGAAGTAAGTTATAGATTGCTTTCAAATCTTCATTTTTTGTGTTTTTATTCTTTAGTGTTTTTAGTCATTTCAATTTTTTATATCATCTATTACTTTTATTTTACTCATTTTATTACGTTTGCTTATATGGCATGCCATGTCAACACTTAAATGATACAAAACTTAAAAAAAAAAACACTAAATTAATGATACATGATATAATCTATGATATAATTTGTGCTTTTAAAAAGTTCTACAATTTAATTGTTGAAATAGAAAGTTTTAGGATTTGATTTGATTGCATAAACCTAAATGCACGTTTAGTTTGTTGATGAAATAAAGAGAGAAATGAGATGACAATTTCTTGGATGTAATTAAAAACGATTCAATTCACCCATGGAGAATAGAAGTAAAAACCCCAATCACCAACCGTAGCCGCAAATCCTGATCCAGTTACCCCAACCAAGCCACCCAATTGATCCAACCGCTGGATCTACAAGTAAAACCCAGACACCGCACCTACTCCAAATAACAATGAACCAACGGACACAAAATGTGCCCCCTGAACAAATAATGCAAATGGTGGAGGTTACTTCGGTGGTGGTCACGCGCCTGACCCATGGGTTTGCATTCGTGCTTGCGCTTTTATGTGGCCATGGCTCACATATCGTCGCTCACATGGTCCCCTTGGATCATATGATATGGATAAGTTCGAGTTGTACGTAGTTACGGTTGGGTTGTAAACTGGTGGCTCAAACTGCACTGCAGTTGAATAAGGATCCGGTGGTTCGGTCTTGGGTTTTGTGTCCACCAGTCCAAATTGGTCAAGTATGTTAGGTGGTCTATAGGTTGCACTGGTATTTTTAAGTAGTATTTAGTTATATAATTTTTATAATATTGAATTAAATAAAAAATTTTGTTTTATATTTGATTTGTAATTTTTTTTATAATTGAATAAAAAATTGACTTAATGAACTAGATAAAAATCTCAAATTTTATCTTATCTATATCATGGTATAAAAATGAAATTCACTTGATAAAAAAACAAAAATATTTTACATTCTTAAAAATATCCTTTGATATTATAAAATTAAGTTAATTAATATTATTTTTATTAAATATTACAAAATATTATTTATTTTATAATATAAATAATTATTTTTTTAATATAAATTTTGTGTTATGCACTATGCAAACCAAATATGATATAATATACTTATACTGTCAAGTTTTTTTTATATTTGTTCTATCTAATTTTGTTTATTCAATCTGCTTTTTATAACTAAACACTGCTTTAAAGTATGTATTGGTGTAGTGAAAAGATTGAATATTTCTTTTTATTTTTTTCAAAAAAAAAAAAACACAGGGTTGTAAATGAACCAAGTTAAACCACATTTTTACTAAGTTTAAGAATTACATACTCAAACTTAAACTCGCTAAATAATCTAAAATTCAAACCTAGTTCATTTAGATAAGCAAGATTGAGCTCACTCATCAATTGAGTTAGGGGTCAAGCTTATTTAAATAAACGAGCCTAAAAGAAGTTGAGCTTAAAGTTGAGCTCAAATTAAAACTCAAAATTGTTTCAAATTTTCAAAATGTACCTTTTATTGTACATTTTTTAAAAATGATATTAATTTAAGATTTTATGGTTTTTTTTATTTATAATAATGATTTCTATTGATTTTCATTTTCATTTGTAGTGTTTATTTTTTCCATTCTTATATGTTTGAATAATTATGTAATTATACTACTTTTATTCTTATATTAATTATATTATATTTTTAATATAAAATGATTATAATATATGGACTCGTGAGTTTGTTCATCGGTTTATTCACAAGTGAGTTTACTAATAACGTAAATTACTTTAGCTCTCAATCCTAAATTAGAGTTTGAACCTGCTTGTTTAAATGAAGGAGCTTTAATTTAAGCTCAAGTTTTGCACACTTACAAATTGAGCTTTAACTCAAATTAAGTTTGAATAGTTCATGAGTTGTTTCATTTATACCACTAAAAAAGAAAAATTAGAAAAGCAATTAAAGAAAGAAAGAAAAAAAAAGAACTATTCTTGAAAGCAAGACATGGTTAGGACAAACCAAAGAGGCAAAATAGTGGCAGCCGTCTAGAAGGAACACATAAACAATGAGGCATCTACCGCATATAAAGACACACACAAATGTAAGTACTCCAATGGACGCTAGTAAATATCGCTTTCCAGCAAAATTAACAAAGATGCGACGTGAGATCCGGATATGAACTTCCCTGGACTGTTTGTTGGCTTTTTCTAACTGGGGATTTTTGTGGTAGGCGCCGAGTACTGCGACTGATGCAGTAGGTTGTAGAAGAAGGAAAATTAGGGTTTTTGTTGGTTTGACTAAGCTTGATAGAAATCTGGTTGAAGCAATATGTTATCTACCCTATCCTAGATTCTTATTGAAATTACCCTACCAAATTCATTTCTTCTTATAATTAAATTAGTGTGAGACGTAGACTTTCATTAGCCAAAAAAAAAAAAAAAAAAACATATTACATGTATTAAATAACTACTTTCGTGGCAATTTTTTTGAAAAATATAAAAAAATAATAATAAGGCATATAGTACAGTAAAATTCCTCCAAATGTGGAAACTAATATTGAAATTACTCTACAAAATTCATTTCTTCTTATAATTAAATTAGTGTGTGACAGATTTTCATGACCCCAAAAAGAGTACATATTACATGTATTAAATAACTAATTTCATGGCTTTTTTTTTTTTTGAAAAATATAAGAAAATAATGAGGCATTTAGTACAGTAAAATGCCTCCAAATGTGGAAACTAATTATCGAATGCCACGTAATTTGAAAAAACTTCCTATTGAAAAAAGCCTTGCAAATGTGGCTTTTTATTTGTTAAAATTGTAAGAGTTGAGATATCAACTTAATTTAGATCGTTTTGTAATTAACAACAAATTTTTTCGAATTTCAATGTTAGTTTTATCGTGGCTGTTACTATCCTGTCTAACTCCATTAATTAGTCTTACTTTGTATGGCCTTTTTAACGAAATCGGCTTGTTATTATATAATGAAAGAACCTTTAGATGTCAAATCATCAATACATAGATTTTCCTTATTTAAATAAATTAAGTTAGAATAATTTAATTATTATTTTAATATTTTAAATTATTTAATACCTTCTTCAACCCTACATTAGAATTCAACTCTAAACCTAGCTAAAACCGTTATAATTTATTAGTATAAACATTAATCTCTTAATGGTATTGATAAGATTCTCTTCTTCTAAAATTGTAATATAATAATTGGTGAAAAAAATGAAAATTCCAAACCTAAATCATAAAATCATTAAATTTTTATTTGTGTAATAAAATTGATCAAAAGAGGAAAAAAAAAAACATATCTATAAAGTTATTAAACAAAAAAATCACCATCGATCAATTTAACCATGTTAAATCTTGGAAAAATTATTTAATGATACTAATATATTATATAGATCGATAAATTATATATAAATATTCATAAAAATTTGATACGTATTAGTAAATAAACATATATTTAAAAAATACTAATTATATTTTTATATATCAAAATTTTGTAAATACTTATACACAATTCATCGTAATATATTGGTATCATTAGACCCTTTCTCCAAATATTGTGCAATCCTCTTTATGATCTAATTGAGAACCTTGACGCTTTGAAGATTTTTTTGGTGTGTAATGATTCAAATGAACAATAAACTTGTAAACTATTTAAATTCAGCTTTATAAAAAAAGAAAAGAAGTAAAATTATTAGAGGCTTTCTAAAAGTTCGTGGTTTAAGTGCATCTAATTTTATGAGATCAATCTTCGTAATGAATTGACGGTAAGGAAAATTATTTTTCCTAATATAAATATAAAGAAATTTTCTTTTGAAAATAAAAATTTACATTATCATCGTCTTTCAGGGGAATCTTAAGTAAATTGGGTGGTCAGGTTTATTCATATTTATGTGTAATTATTTCGAGTTGTGTTTAGGTAGATCTCATTGTGTCGTCAAAATGAAATATGAGATCCAAATTCTAGTATTACCCTCGCGTATAGTTGTTGACGCGATTTCCTCCTTTCGTTGCAAGTGCCTTTCCTCTAATACGAGTAATGCCAGTGGACCTTAAGGTTAGTACATGTGAAGTTTTCTTGTTTTTAAATTTGAAGAGTATCTTGTAAAAGGAATTAGAATTTCTTACATTGAGGTATCATTTGATTTGACATTACATATCATACCATATTGTTTTTAAATCATTATATAAAAAAGCACCTTAATAATTAGAATTCTATCTTAGAATACAAGTCTCTTTACTTATAAAACTAACATCATTGCTAGTTCTATTATACAGGTTCAAAACCACACCAAGCAAGAGAGTCTAAAGGTGCTTGCTTATAGTTTTAAAAGGTATTCCCATATGATGACACTTTGCTTTGCATGGCACTTAACTTCCCCAATTTCAAGCTAGTGAGCTATCTTATTATCACCTTGTAAGAACCTAATTTGAACTCATCATACTAAGGTATTGTTTGATTTAGTGTAATATGATACACGGTTTGTCCTTGTTGCCAACCGGTTCCTAAGATGGCCTCCATTTCCCCTTCTTAGGTACAAGTTAAGCATAAAGCTCCGATGAAATCTAGGCCACTAAACCAAAGCATCTAAATTATTAAAGTTTCATTGCACTATATAGGGATATTACCATTGTGAATATAGTCCCTAAACTATTTATCAAGCATGAAAGGACATCTCTAACTCTTTAGGTATAATTTTACCTTTTTACAACTTTTGAAAATATATAAATAATCCCAGCTATTAATAGGGTTCCAAAATCATTGCTAAAAGAACCACAAAATACTAACAATTTTGGGGTCTTAACAATAGGAATATATGTGCATGCAATTTTCAATATTTTAAGGAACATATTTATAATTTATCAAATTTAAATTTAATGAAATTTGAATTCTCTGTTTAGTTTGTTTTTCTGTATAGTGGTTTAGTTTCGATGCCCTTTTCATTTATTTAATGCCTCAAGTTTTTCAATGAAGAGGAAAATAAATATATGAATAAAACCAGAACCATATCTTCGGATAGACAAGCGAGTCAATGGAAAAGATGTGAAGGGTGGCTATTTCCAAGAGCTACACAAAGTTGTCCGATTGCATGCTTCTGGGATTAGTCGGTCAAGAACGACGTGCTATGCTGACTAACCCTATCCGTTATTTATCACAAGAGGACCACCCTTTGGCTTTTCAATCTACTATGACTTAACAGCATGACCCATGCAATTTGCAAGCCAGTTTTCGTCCCCCCAGTAATTGTTTTTATGGAATTATTCTCCTTTCGAGACTAGGATTTCAAGAAAAAGGATTCGACATGTATTATACTTTATGTATATACGTGATATATAAATACCGATAAAATGTTGATATAAATAATAGTAATAGAAATAGTTTTCAAATTTATTATTAAACATAATTTGCACACGGTATATATGTTAATATTTACATATTATATATGCATAACATATAGCCTATTAAATTGTTTCTCTGATTCCAAACTCTTTTTTAAAAAAGAAAAATTTAGGTGGGCAATTTATCAAATTAATATTTCTTAAGTTTATGCTTCTTTTTTTTCCTTAAATCAACATGATTGTGGTGCATATTTTGATGTTTTTGGTAGAATAAAATACATGATGAAAATCCGTGCAGATTATATCATATGAATGACTAAGTATTTGAAAAGGAAAAAAAGGGTTAATTTGGAAAAATAAAAATTGAAGCTACACTAGTAATGGCTGAAATTGCAAAAGTCAAACAAGACATCATAATGATGTGATAAAATAGTTTTTAAGAATCTAAACAATATCAACAAAGCATTTCAATTATTATTGTTACTTAGTTATCATTAAGTTCCGTGGCATAGTGAAGTCCCTTGGGAATACCGGCGCTCGGGGAAGAACTTAGCTAACGTTCAACCAAAATATGAGTTGCTTATAGGAGTTAAAAATTGGGTAGTGAATGAAGCAAACTCGTTCTAACAGTTTTGAGTACGATTCTAGCTCAATTCAAAACTCTATAGCTCAAATTTAACTTTTGGTTTAAAACAATACTTAAAGGGCTCAAGTTTAATCAGAGTGAACTCCTTTAGACTCAATTATTTAATTATTTATTGAAAGTATATATATATATATATATATTGTTTTTTCGAGATTTATAAAGTTTTTAATCAAATTTCGAATTTGTGAAATAGAGATAATTGCTTCTCAACAATAAACATAGATCCTATAAATAAAAAGGGTAGGGGTAAAGAAATTCCAGTTGTATATAGGAGTTTAACTTTCCTTATCTAATCTCCTTTCTTTAAAATATATATATATATATATATATCTTTTTTTTTTCCCAAGAAAATGACTGCATTAATATCTATATCTTATTAGGTTTTATTCGCTACGAAACCATAAAGGTACAATTATTTCTCTTATGATGTCTCAAGAAGTTATGAACCGCTACTATGTACCTCACAAGAGTATTGTTCAATCGACAGACAATAAGAACATCAAGTGCAAGTTGTTTAAGTGAGAAGATGTCAAAAAGTTGTAATATGTTATATTGTTGAGGAAAAAAAAAAAAGGATTTAAAACTTTGGGTTTAATTTTCTAGCTATCACGTTCTATTAAGCATTATAGTAACTTTTTATTTAAATAAAATCTTTTAGGATCATTTTAGTGCTGTAGCTTTCATTTCTACTATTTCTTATTTCCATATATTAGGTTTTATTCTGGAAAGTTTCAAGTTCCTGCGGTTCTAATCAATATGGGGAAAAAATCATCATAAGAGGGTTTTTTTTCGTTTCTTTCGCCAAATAATATCATATAACAACTTCAGGGAAGGGAAGTAAGGGGTTGTTAAAAAGCCGAATCAAATAATATATACCCTTACCAAATATTTGTTTATTATTATTTTATGGCAAATATTTCGTATTGCCATTTGTTAATGTATAGACTTATCGGTTTATGATTTGTTCTAGATTTGCAAATTGAACTCCATCGATAAAAAGTGATTCCAACCGTTAATATAAAAGGTTAAAAATTATTATTCATCTAGCCAACTATATAAATGAGTCTTTAATGGTCCAATCCAAAATCAACACATCTTTTTTCTCCAATCGAGAGGTAATATTTAAGGACACCCCTTTAACAAATAAATTTTCCTAGTGAGAATGAAAATCAAACACTCTGCTCGAGACAGATCGTCCAACAAAAATGAATAAACCAAACAAAATAGAAAAACTAAAAAGAAAACAAATCCATCCAACTGCCTGTATGTTGGATGGAGAGCGGACATAATGAGGAGCAGTGAGTGGAGACGTTAAGCAACGGTGGTGGTGAAACGGTGAGCAGTGGTCAGGTCGAGATGTCGATGATGAAACCTTATTGGGTTTGATAGGATGTAGGCAAGAGAAGAGAGGAAAAAGGGAAAAAGAAAGTTGGAAGCTATGGATGGGAGTGGCCAATAAGAGTGATCGCTCCTAATATATTAAATAATTCTCAAACTAGTATCAATAAAATGCTTTCTTAACCGCAAATGCTTCTAATAGGTTCCGCTGACTTTGTAAATTGTTTTTTAAGGTTTGCAATGAGGTCCAAATCATAAATAAAGGCAATCTTTTATAGTTCTCGAATTTCCTTTGATTTAGTCTATAAAGACATTCGACTGGGGGGCAAGTGCATGTCCCAAACTCCCCTTGAATTCCAAGACGCATGCCGGTGTAGTCCCTTTTATAGCTTCTATCGCTCTTTTGATTGTCCATTTATTTAGGCTGGTAAAAAAATACTAAATTTATGTTTTATCCCAAACAGTTGTTGCAAACTTCTCTATAATTCGGACACGAAACAATAGCCCCTACCAAATACTATGTTCACCGGTAGAATTTTGCCAATCTCCCCATTGTATAGTAAGTCCTCCACGATAACCCATACAGTATCGACCATCGTAATTCGATTGCGTTTTGTGGTAAAAAAAAAAAAGAAAAAACGTAGTACCGTGCGGCCAACAAACATCCTAGGAGGAGATTGAAATAATATTATACTTGCCCTAGCCCTTTTTTTTTTTTTGGCTTTATTTGGTGTTTTTGATTAAAAAACGATCACTAGCCTCCTATATATTAAAAAACAAGGAAAAGGACAAAAAGAAAAAAACAATTAATTGTCTGAATTAGAAGGTGCTGGGAAACATTACGTGACGACAACATACTTGTCCTTATCTCAAATGTAAGCTGTCTATGAAGTTAGAATATACGATAAAGCTTCAATTTAATACGAAAGAAAACGGTGCCCATGATAGTTGGCTGTTGACTAATGGTCTAGCAGGAAACGTGGGGCTTCGGATTCTATACACGATCTGTGAATTTTGAATGTTGTGTTTACCCTTATCAGTCAAATTTTGGACTTGAATTGTAGAGAGTAGCCAGATAACTACTATATATGTGGATTTTCCAGGGCACACAAAATTGTCAAGCTCCAGTACTGCCAAAGGGAAAATTGAATACAAATAGAAACAAGCTAATATAAACACTATTGTAATATTACCAAATGTGCTATATATATATATATATATATATATATACACATATATATAGGAGCATGTAAATAGGTTTAGACTCATGGGCCAACTTGTTTAATCTACCTTTTTAATGGGTTTGGATTGATTTTTTTATTTATTTAAAAAGCGGATTAAATTTAACCCGCAAGTTATAGAAGGTTTATTTGAATTGGCACATTTACTATATTTATACTTTTGGCTCACAAGCAAATACATTTAACCTACTTTTTAAATAAATTAAGGTTGAGATTTTTTTACTCATTTATAAAGCGGACTAAATAAACCCAACTAATTTAAACTAAAGACAAAAGTGGGTTGGACCATGTTGATCCGTTTAACTTACTTATACACCTCTACACATATATAGATATAAATATACACCTCTAAATTATTAATAAGTTGATTGATTCCAAAAACTTAAATTGCTATTTATAGGCTTTCTAACAATGGTTCGAGTAACTAATAATAGTTTAGGATTTATTTCTATGTTTTCAAAAGTTATAGTGAGGTACCAATGAGGTCATATTTTAAGAGTTAGGAAAAATATTTGTATATAGATTTGTGTAAGGATCGATTCCGAATCTTAAACTAACCTCCGAATCAGCAAGTCAATGAATTGACTTGTCAAGTTTGCTCGCCAATTCAAGTCAGTTTCGCCCCTCCGAAATTTAAAAAAACAAAAAAGAAAAATATTACATCTCTTTTACTACTGCTACTACTACTTTTTCCTTTTCCAACTCACATTTAATACCACTATAAATTATAGTTAATAGTTATAATTTTATTATTCCCATATTAATAATTTATTCCAAGACTTGAATGAAATATTGGCACCCTTTGTAAATTACAACTTCTCTCACTTTATTTAACCTTACTTAATATTTTCATATTAAAGTAACACTATGCTCATGTCGTGTAAATTACTTATTTCTAAATGGAATAAAATTTACAACTTCTCTCATTAACACTTTATACTATATAACTTATTACATATATTTTGGGAAAAAAATAGAAAATGAAATTGAGTGAAAAATAATTTATAATAATTTATAGGATTGTAGGAATAAGATTAAAGAAAATTTATAAGAAAATAATAAATAAATAAAATAAAAATTGGTTTAAAGGTCAATGAAACGACTCTTGAACCATCGGTTCATTCGAACTAGCTTGAACTGGAGCCTATGCCTTCAAGGGTCGAGCTCAATTCAACCTTGTATCGACATGTGAATCGACGATTTTGGATTGGTTAGGTCCAGCAATTAAGTCTATTTGTACATACCCAATTATTTGGCGAGCATATTTACAATTATATAGTATATCTTTGTTACTAGCAAGCCAAGAGATCCATAATTCAACAACTATAAAATGGAGCCATAAAATGATAAGTTTCGAATCTAAAAGCAAAATCTAGACTAAATATTGAAAGAAAATTTTAGAATCGAGTAACAAATATTAATGTGCAGGCTCTCAATCGACGAAGACGTAATAGGAAAACTTGTAATAAATCGAATTATTTATGGGTTTCTCTTTTAAAGTGATACGAACTACACTACACCCTGTCAAATATTGTGTGCTTAAGAGAGTTGCAGTATGTCTACCCAATCTAATATGATGCGGTAAATAGGTCATTCGCTACAATTGGGGATCAATAAGAACCGAGCAAATGAAAGAGGAACAACTCAATCAAAGGTACTGTTAAGTCAAATTTATGTTTTTGAATACATGGAAGAGCCTTGTAATCGTAGTTAAGGGCATAATGGTAATTAAAATAAATAATAATGGAAAAAATAGCGAGAAAAAAAAAAAAAAGAACTATAGCCTCCGCGCTTGGAATGAGTCGTATATGGATCTACTGAGGTTGTTCAGACGACAATCTAATGAGAATCATCTCGTTGCTTGGGCAAGTAGACAACTACTTATGGATTTTGGACATTGAAGGAATATTCGGATGACTCCAAGAAAATAGAGCTCCTCCTCTCAGTGAGGATATCATATGTCTAGGCAAATTGTGACAAAAGGTCCAAACATACTTTTTCTACAGCAACCTCATTACGCAGTATTAGCTCCCTGTTAGCCTGGAGTTTACAATTACTTAAATTAAGATCCCAAAGTGACCTTGTATGTCGTTCAAATGCATCGATGAGGACTCGTTTTCCTTTCTTAATGAATTCGCTGGGATTCTCTAAACTAAACTATACAAACCTTTGGCTTGAGCTCTAATACTTAGGTTTGTTGGACCCTAATTCCCATCACTGACCAGGGATACTAATCTTCTTTTGGAACATAGGGCCACAAATCTGATATACATAACGAAAACACGGTAGTCTCTTGATAGTTTAAGATTGTAGGTACTATTATTAATACTTTAAAGAACTTTGAAAGGACTAGCAACTCAAGCTCCTTATTTTTGTGCTTGAGCCTAGACCTGAGTAAGGGCTGATTTTGAATAGTGAATCGATCCAATCCGAAAGTAGGCGAGCCGAATCATCGGGCTTTAAGGACCTAATGGGTCACGAAACAACGAGCCGACCTATCGTTGAACGGGCATGTTAACCTAATCGGTTCACCATATCCTATGACACTTCTCTCAACCAACAAGCCGACGGTCCCCTGACACAATTTGAATTCTTACATTCAACGGAAGCCACGATTCCCTCCGGCAATCTAAACACCATCCCTTGCTGTCCCCAATTCATAACCAATCAGCACCGTCAAACGACACGCTCCCCTAACGCAAGCTCCACACCGCATGCCGTAAGCCAAACCAAAGTCCGCACCCTGACATCATCTTCCTTGACGCCATTTATTCCTGATCAGCACGCTCCCCCAATCTTAACAATCTGTCGTTCATTGAACTGGTGCAACCTTCAACTCGACGACCTACACACTTTGCCATTAAGGTCTGAGTGAAAACCTCTGTACATATATAGTCAAGTTGTATATGAGAAAGACCTCATAACCTAAATCTGCATAGTCTATCATTCGATCCATAGCCGAAACTTTTCCAAATATCGGGTTTTTTCAGATTTTCGCCCGATTGGTCTGTTCCGATTAGTCGGGAGGATTTGATGAGATTTAACGCCTTCAGCCATCACTGCTATCATTCATTAACGTTATTGATTACTGCTGTTATATTGCTACTCCAACGTTCTACAAATTGACGACAATCTGGATGTGTCGTTTCAACTTCTGGGGGCCGACTCTTCAATTTTTTTGGAACAGAATAAACCGCTCTACTGGAATTGAGTTTTAACTAAGATAGACTTAGTTCCAGGAAGGCAACAGCAGTAGGGTTTGGCGATTTCTAGTGCTTCTTCTGGAATTTCGTGGATGCTGTCAGGATTTCTCTGACTTCATGGCAGAAGTCAGAACTAGTGATAATTAGGAAGGGGCTAATGAGATTGCTAGATCCCCACGCAGTCTCAAGAAGTCCTTTGCGGAGGTGGTGGGCGAATCGATCACCCAACAAGGAACTATCCTAGGAGTGAAGAAAGCCACTACGTTCAAGGGGGAACTTGCGGTACTACTTAAGGATGAGGAAATTGATAAACTCTGCTCCCCCCTGAGATACGTGTTGATTGGTTCATTCACATACTCTAGACCTTCAATGCAAGCAATCAGGGATTTCTTCATCGCTAGGGGATTAAAAGGAACGGTTGAATTTGGCCTTATTAATCAGCGACAAATCCTCATTCGGCCATCTCTACAAGAGGAGTACATCAGAATCTGGGAGAGGCGGACATGGATGATCAATTCCTCTCGGATGAGGGTGATCAAATGGTCTACGAACGCTCACTTTAACAAGGAAAGCCCAATTGCTCCGGTATGGATAGCATTCCCTAATCTTCCAATTCATTATTATGACAAATCCATGCTTTTTGCATTAGCATTAGCATTTGGTACTCCACTAAAGTTAGATGAACCTACTGCAAACTTAACAAGGCCATCTGTGGCTAGAATTCTGGTCGAAATGGATGTATCAAAAAAAAGAAATGGAAGAATATGGATTGGGACAGAAAAAAAAGGATATTTTCAGCATGTGGTGTTTGAAAATTCCTCAGATTATTGTTTAGGATGTTTTAAAATGGGACACGCCATAGAGTGGTATAAATCTGGTGCTAATAAAGGTAAGGAAAAAGAAATTGAAAATGACAAAACAGAAAAGGGAGACAGCAAGAATTCTCAGAAGGAAAATAGAGGCAAAACTAAGCAAATATATGTACCTAAACTGTCTATTGAGAAGCAGGGAAAAGAGGAAAATGTCGAAGAGGGTTAGTGTTCCAAAACGAACAAAGATTATGAGAAAGCTGAGGTGAACGTCAGGGATGGAAAAGAGTATCCTTCCAATACTGTTGGGGATGATGTTCACAGTAAGACAAATGATAATGCTAAAGATCAGCCTTCCCAGAGAGAGGTTGCTGCTTCTGTGATTGTATCAGATCCAAATAAAGTATCCAGCACGGTTATTCCAGTGGAAGCTAATACTGCGGGAGGAGTCCCCGATGCTCCTTCCTCCGGTTCTAGGGATGCTCAGGACAAAGGTAAGTTAAATGATTATCAATGCTCCTTAAATGGTATTTCAGATGACATCTCAAGCAACGGATCGTTAGAAAACCAAGGCAAGGAGGGTGAGCTGATAGAAACTGACGAATCGTCTGAAGCTGAGTATGACTCAGATTATGACCCAACACCAAAAGTGCTAAAAGGAAGAGCAATGGACGACTTATATGTAAGTTCTTCAGCTGCTGCCATAGCCAAGAACAAAGGTGCACATTCTGCTCCCTCTTCTCCCAGTCACCACGAGGTAGGTGGAATCTACTTTACCTCAATTAATGATTTACCATGAATTGCATGTATTGGAACATAAGGGGCATAGCGAATGGTAGGTCTTTGAAGAGACTACACAGATTGATCATATTAAATAAGTTGCAGCTGGTTATGATTAGTGAACCAATGACCCCCAGCTGTAACATAGAAAAAGTGGCAAAATCACTAAACTTTAAAAATTTTAGATCTAATTTAAACTCGAAAATCTGGATTTTTTGGCATGATAATCTAGAATGCAATTGTTTATATGATGTTGAACAATTTGTCCACCTGTCATGTCGGTTAAATAACTCATTTTGTTTTCAAATTACTGCGGTATATGCGAAATGCTCAAGATCAAGTCATAAAGATCTGTGGGAGGGTTTGGAGTCCATATCTGATCAGAATAACTGTCCTTGGTTAGTTTTAGGTGACTTCAATGCTGTTCTATCTCCACATGAGAGAAAAGGCTGCTCAAAAAATGATGAAGGATCAAGCTTAGATTTTAAGAATTGTATTAATAGATGCCAATTAGCGGATGCTGGATTTAAGGGATGTCCATTCACCTGGTCTAGAAAGAAAAGCCATGTTAGATTAGATAGAGCTCTGGTTAACAATGAATGGACTATCAAATTTGAAAGTTTTAATGTAACTCACCTCAATAGAACATGCTCGGACCATGCGCCTCTCTTCGTGGAATTTTCAAACAAAGTTGGAGCAAGGGGTTGTAAGTTCAGATTTCAGAATATGTGGACGAGGCACCACTCATTCCTCAATTTAGTGGAGTCATCATGGAACGCTGACTGCAACTATAAAGGATTGATTAGATTCCAAATTAAATTACAAAGATTAAGTCATTCTCTAGCTAAGTGGAATAGAGAGGTGTTTGGCAACATACACAAAAAAGTCAAGGAGGCTGAAGAACGTGTTAATGAACTAGAAAAAAAGAATATGCTTGATGGACAGGAAGCATCATATATAAATTTACAGAAAGTGAAAAAGGAACTCGTGGAACTGATTGAACAAGAAGATCTTTTTTGGAAGCAAAGAGCCAAAGTGAAGTGGCTGAGAGATGGGGACAAAAACACAAAATACTATCATGCTGTTGTTAAAGAAAGGAGAGTCAAAAATGCAATCACAAAAATAAAGGATAGCAGTGGTTCGTGGATTGTCGGGGAGGACCTCGGTCCTTCTGCTGCAAATTTTTTTAAAAACCTGTTATCTAGAGACAGTGAAGTAGAGCCATTTAATTGTCCCAGTTGGGTGTCCAAGATTATTAGTGAGGAGGAAAATAAGAAGTTGGTGTCCGCTCCTACATTTGAAGAGGTCTCTAAAGTGATAATAGAACTGGAAACTGATTCGGAGCCGGGGCCAGATGGTTTCGGAGGGATGTTTTATAAACACTGCTGGGAGGTTATAGGGAAGGATTTCTATGAAGCAGCAATAGAGTTTTTTGATGGATTCCCTCTTCCCAGATTTTATACAGCAGCCACCATAGTCTTAATCCCGAAATCAAACACTCCTACTCAATGGAAAGACTTCAGGCCAATCAGTCTTTGTAATATATCATCAAAAATTTTTTCAAAAATCCTAGGCAACAGACTTAGTGATATCCTTCCTAGAATTATCACTCCTAATCAATCAAGATTTGTGAAAGGGAGAAACATCCTCGACAACATTCTTCTGGCCCAAGAACTACTGTATGATTTAAATAGAAGAGTTAGGGGAGGTAACATTATCATGAAACTTGATATGGAAAAGGCATATGACAGGATTGACTGTGTCTTTCTTTTTTCAATGCTTGATAACTTAGGATTTCACTGGAAGTTTACATACATGGTTAAGAGGATTATGTGCAATAGCTGGTTTTTAGTGCTAGTTAATGAGAAAAGTTCAGGTTTCTTTCAATCCTCTAGGGGTCTGAGGCAAGGGGATCCCCTTTCTCCTTCACTCTTTATCATTGCTGCAGAATATCTAGCAAGGGGATTAGACTCCCTCTATAATAGATTTAGCTCAATAAGGTTCAGGACATCATCTCAACAGTGGATTTCCCATCTCAGCTTTGCTGATGACTGTATTCTGTTCTTGAATGGTGCATCTCCTGCTGTCACAAAAGTTATAACATTCCTTAAACATTAAGAAAGAGTCTTGGGTCAAAAGATCAATATTCAGAAAAGCTCAATTTTAATTCCCGATAAATTTAAATCAGCTAACAAAAGGAAGCTCAAAACAATTACTGGGATGAAAACTCAAAATACACCAATGGTATATCTTGGATGTCCATTGGTGGTCGGCCCTAAAAAACGACAAGTATTTGATGCCATTTTTGAAAAAGTCTCTAATAAAATTAATCGTTGGTCCTCCCTGTGGTTATCTGCTGGGGGTAGAATATGTCTCATAAAAAGTGTACTAACTTCACTCCCTTTATTCTTGTTCCAAGCTTTTAAACCCCCCATATGGGCTATTAAAAAATTAGAGGGCATGTTTGCTAGTTTTCTTTGGGGAGACTCGAATGAATCCAAATCAACGCATTGGGCTGCTTGGGGGAAACTATGTCTTCCCACGAGTGAAGGTGGAATAGGAGTTAGGTCTATGAGAGAGTTCTCACAAGCCTTGGAAGTTAAACTTTGGTGGAAAATAAGGAATGAGACATCTATTTTCACAGAGTTCATCAGCTCCAAATATCTGAAAGGGAAACACCCAAACGAAATGGTGGCTTCAAGGGTCTCTTCTCCTCTTTGGAAGAGGATTTTAAGGGCTAGGGAGTTAGGTGAGAAATACATTTATCTTGGTTTGGGGAGGGGCGAAATAAGTTTTTGGTATGATCAATGGCACCCACGAGGTCACCTATTTAAATTAACACGAGTAACGTATCCAAGGATTTTAGTCAAAGACCTTTGGATTAATAACCAATGGGATAGGGACTTAATAGAAAGGATTCTTCCCAGTGAATACAGAGAAGAGATGTTGTCCTTATCCATTACCCATGGCGCTAAGGACACAGTCATTTGGAAAGAGTCTCCAAATGGTCTTTTTTCAGTCTCCAATGCCTGGAACTTGATCAGAAGGAGAGCTAATGAATCGATTATCTGCCCTCTCTTCTGGAATAAATTTCTCCCAACTAAGATTTCATTTTTCATGTGGAGAACTGTAAGATCTTTCATTCCTACGGATGATAAACAATGCGCATGGGGAAGATTAATGGCTTCTCAATGTGTGAACTGTCTTTCTGAATGTGAGTCTATTGCACATGTACTCTTAAAATGTAATTATGCAAAGGAAGTTTGGAACGGTATTGGTAAAATTTTTGGAATTTTACCTTTCCCTAATATTAATCATATAGATGTAATGCTAAAATATTGGAAAAGTAAGACAGGTAATATTTCAAACCACATTAGGACATTTGTGCCATCAATTACAGTATGGCACATCTGGAGTGAGAGAAATAATCGAAAACACAGAAATTTAAGGAAGAATGCAAATGTGATTGTTAATGATATTATTAATGTTCGGGAAGGCATGTCCACTATCTAAGAAACAAATCAAGGATGACGAGTTAATTTTTAAGAATATAACTCATAGTAGAAACAAAGCAATTCATAAAATCACTACATGGAATGCTCCTCCCCCCAATGTGGTGAAACTCAATGTTGATGGCAGCCTCGCTAAAGGCAAAGGGGGGGGGGGGGAGGTGGTATCTTAAGAGACTCCAAAGGTAAATTTTTATGGGGATTTGGATTCAAAACCGAATCTAAGTCTATTGATATTATTGAACTACATGCTCTTAAAAAAGGTCTAGAGTTATGCAGGAAGTACAATGTAAAGAACATATGTATTGAGACAGACTCCCTGGTTGTAGCCAAATGGCTTTCCTCAGAAGTAACAAGGTGGGATGTCTGGAATGATATTTCATGGGCAAGGAAGATAATCAAGGAAGTCAAAGCACAGGTAACACACATCAGAAGGGAAAAGAATAAGGCTGCGGATTGGATAGCCAAGGATGCTCGAGGGAGGCAAGAGGATTTCACATTACTCCATTTTGAAGGCTTGTCTCCTGATTTGAAAATAATCATCAAAAAAGATTTAGATGGTTTGTAGTATTGTAGTAGTTTTAATTCATAGCTAGCTCTATCTAGTTACCAATCTCACTACTCCCTTGTTTACTTTCTGCAAATATAACAATGTAAGGGATGTAGTACATCCTTATTTATATTTTCATGCAGGTTAAATATGTAAAAAAGAGGTCAGGTATAAACCCCCCTCTTCATTGTAAAACTTTAATTATTAATAAAATTGGGGCTGGCGACCCCCCCCACACCCCCCCGGTAACCGGGTTTTGCCAATTAAAAAAAAAAAAAAAAAAAAAAACCTAATCGGTTCACCCTCTTAAAATAAAAAAGAAAAAGAAAGAGAAAGAGAGGTTACTAAGTCCAAAGAAATAATTTAATAATATCTAATAAGTCATTGTATATTAAGATTACTTTATTTGCAATGGTAAAAGATAATTTTTTAAAAAATAATATTATTAAACTAATGATAGATAACTAATNCAGTTTAAGACGGTGATTGAATCACCAGAACCAACAGGCCAACCCGCCATTGAACCGGCGAGTCATCTAGGTTAATTCATTCCCTTAATAAAAAAGATAAAAAAAAAGTAAAATAATTAAGTCGGAAAAAATAATTTGATAATAACTAGTAAGTTATTGCATATCAAAGTTGCTTTATTTATAATAGTGAATGACAATTTATTTAACAATAATATTATCAAATTAATGCTAGATGACTAATCATAAGTTAATTATTATTAACAATAGATAAAAAATTTAATTTTAGTTAATGTAAGTTCTTTTTGTAAAACTTATCAAATGTTAAGAATTTAAATATGAGAAAAAAATAAAATTTGAGGAAAAAAATAAAAAAGTTGGAATCGCATTAAGTTGAAAATTAATAAAAAAATTCGAAATCATTAATTATTAGTAAACTTAAAAAAAAAAAGAGAGAAAGGATGTTATATTATTAAAAATTATTAATGTATTAAAAAATTAAATATTTAAAATTAAAAAAAAAAAAGGATTCAAGGACCTCAAACTAGCCTTCGAACCACTAGGCATAATGAATTGACCCAGAACCATCAGCTTACGAGTCAGTCACTGTTCACCGTGTCACCGACTTGTGAACTGATGGTTCAGGGCTAGTTTGGGGCTGGTTTGACTCGTACCCACCACTACTTGGGCCCTTGGAAAACATTCCTTTTAGGTGAACTAGATTTCCCAATTGAAATATCTTTGGCTTCCCTCCCTTATTTCTTTATTCCCATTGTCACACTATTAACTTAGTCAAATGGTATAAAACCTTTTTGATGGAGCTTTTGGATTTGTTTGGCTTTGTGAATGCCTCCTTAACCTCCCTCTTTGAAACCTATGTGATTAATAAATCCATTATGATAGTCATATTATACCCATAAATAGTTTTTAAAGATGTTCCACCGAGTGCACTAACTAGCTCTGTCAAAGCACTGATACTATCCACCACACCGAAGGCCTGGGCAAAGGTACAACTAGCCTCCAAGCACCTACTAAATCCCGAGCCTCTCTTTAGTTTTGGATAGATAAAGAGTTCGACATCCCTCAGGAGAACCCAGAACCCTCAAACCTTCTAAGGTCCAAGGTCCAAGCACTCAAGAAGTCCACTGTAACTAGATCTATTGCCTAACGGCCCTTATTTGACCACGAGAAGGAATTGTATCTACTATCCAAAGCACCTTTTGGAGAGCTCTTCACCAAATGGAGCTAAGTTCCCCCTCCTCTCTCTCTCTTTCTCTCTTTGCTTACCAACTGGCGAAAAGACGTCCATCTTTTCTCGTACTAACAATGTCCTCACCTTAGATTATGTCTAGGTTAATCCTTACATGCCACGTAGCAAAGTAAGTCAACTCCCTTTCTTATAAATAGAAGGTAGAACCCCAGGTAAAAAGATTGAATCCCAAACCTCCCTTAGCTTACCTTTGATTACACTTTAGCTTACCTTAGAGGGTTTACCACCATTAGTGACTATTGGACCACCAAGAGTGCAAGCAGAGACTGTATTTATGATAGACACTATCACTGATTGTCTAGATAAAGTATCTAGAGTTCTATTGACAATCTTTGTCTAGCCATTTATTTATAGATGATATGTTGTGCTAAATAGGATCTTAGTGACCATTCTTCTCTATAGCATTTTTATTAAGGATGAAAATAAAAAGTTTGATGTTTCTATTTAAAACAATACTTTAAGGGATGCATGAATTCTTGTATAGAAATATTAGCAATAAGAAATAGCAATATATGTTTTATGGCAAGGTATGAAGTGACATTATTTTGCTAAAATTCTCTAATGCAACCATAATTGAGTCTTCTTCTTGAGGTTTTCTAAGTAAGCTTAAAACAAAGTACACACTAATATGAACTCATGGCCTTATAATTCTATGGTAGATACAATTTATAGATCTCTCTTTGACCAATTAGCCCTTTTATAAGTGTTATACATTTTCGATCACCGACCTACATACCTCTTCATCCTAGGTTAAACAAAAAAAAAGAAAAAAAAAACTTTTTCTAGAGCTCAATGATCTTCTTTGCTCCAAAATGTCCTGACAAATAATTCACATGAGTTTTCTATCACTTCCTCATTGAACCCACTTTGTTCCCAACGTACTAGAGGCTTAGGATATAAAGAAAAAATGTATACAAAAGAGTAGTATACTTATCTTACCGCTTTTCTTTTCATGAAATAAAAAAAGGATGAAAAATCCCTTATCTTATATAAAAAGAAAAAGGAAAAAGAGAGAGAAAAAAAAAAAAACATTATCGTATTAGAAGATGCTGGCCTACTTTAGGTGGCGCCGACATACCTTCCTTATCTAAAGAAGCTATAAAGCTTCAATTAAATGGAAAAGAAAATCGTGCCCATTATAGTTGACCGTTGACTAAATGCTATGGCAAGAAATGTGGTGCTTCGAACTCTACCCAGTTTCCGTGACTTTTGTGAGTAGTGTGTTTACTCTTCCGAGTCCTAAATTTTGGACTTCAATTGTAGAGACTAGCCAAGAAACAACATAAAACATTTTGGGGAAAATGAGAAAATGGAATTTTAAATGTACTTTTTTAAAACTTTTAAAACAAGGTTTTTGTTCTCCTAAACTTTAATTAATTGGTAAAACAATTCTTATAATTCTTACACTTTGATTTTAATATATAAAAATTCTGTAAATTTTAATTTTGTTATGCAAATGCTCTTCTCAATTATGAGGTGTTTGAGGGTATTTATATATCAAAATTAAAATTTATAGGGTGTTTACATATCAAAATCAAAATTTAAAAAAGTTATTTATCAATCTATAAAAATTTAAGCACTCACGGTGGTCAAGCTCTTATTTTTTAAGCTTCTATTTCGAATATTTGTCACATCTCGTAGTATTGTTGCAGAGCTTTTTCTTTATATATTTATCTACTCCTAAATTATTAATCAGGTAAGTGCTGCAAAAAAAAAAAAAAAATTCTAAGCGTGATATTTTTATCAGAATTTTTGAAAATATACATATATACTCTAAACAATTGCTAAAATTATAAAATCATTGATTTTTATAATCCTTTTGATGATGGTTTTAGGATTATGATAAGGTTTCGGAAGTTATTTGTATAAGTTTAAAAGTTATAGTCAAATAAAGTCATACATAGAATTTAAAGTATGTATTTATATATAACTAATGAGTTAGGAAGTAAATTTACAGATGTGCTTCCGTTTTTGTACTAGCAAGCTAAGAGATCCACAATTTGGACACTACAGAATGAAGCCTCATAAGGATAAGTTTGGAATCCAAAGGTAAAATATACACTAATTATTGAACGGTATTTAAAAGTCGAATAACAGCTTAACTATCAACATTAGAGGAAATATAATTCGCTCCCAACAATCAACATATAGATGGTAATTAAGACTGTAAACGAGTTGAGTCGAGATGATATAATATTAAACTTAAACTTAACTCGAAATGTAACTAAATAAGTTTGGGCTCGATTTAATTAAGCTTATTTAAGTTTGAATTATTTAATAATTCATCTTTTTTTCTAATTATAATAAAATTAGTATCCAAACTCAACCTAGTCTCAATTGAAATTTATATCCGAATCAAACTCAATTAAACTCAAGAGCTAATCAAGCTAAGCATTATAAAGTTCAAGCTCAACTCGATTATATGCTCGAGTAGCTCAAGCTCGACTTGATTCGATTTTTCTCGAACTGAATTCGAGCAAAAATTGAATCAAATTCGAATAGTATACTAGTAGTTTGACTCATTTATACTTCTAATAGTAATAATAAACACACTAAAAGGTTTATTTATGTATTTTATGTTTGGAAATTATGTGAATGTTTTTCTTTAATTGAAGAGTTGTATATTCTTTCGCGTTCTTTTTTCTTCATACCTAATTGGTCACGCTCTTTTATTCTCTTCACTTCCAAACTAGTGAAAGCATTGATCATGCTCACTGAACTAGCTCTTAAAAATTAAGTTAAAAAAGAAAAAGAAAAGCATAACTTTAGTTTTTAATGTTCCGCTTGTTTTCTATTTGAATCTTAAATTAGATTTTTCTTTCTTATTTCTATTATAAACACTTAGAAATATTTGCAAAGAAATCATTTTTCTACACTATAATTTTTCCCATTAAGGAATAACACACGGTGCAATTTTATTGATCCATGTACTTCTATTCAATAAATAATATAATAAAATATTAAAAAAAATAAAGTAACAATATTGGAAAAATAAAAAATAAAAATAAAAAATAGTTATCACCATCTCTTAAGATAGTAGAAATAACTATTTTGTAACAAGTGGATCGTAACCTACTTTTAAAAGTGACTCATTTAACTCATCATCTAAATTTAAAAAAACAAAAAGATGAAACCCAATTCAGTTTAGGGATGCAATTGGGATGGGTCTGGGACAGATTTTATGAAACTTGAATTCACCCTTGAAAGGTTAGAGGTTTCTCAAAACCCCATAAAAATTTTATAGGGTTTTATGTCTATTTTTAAAATCCATCCCTATAAGATGAAGCGAGTTTTTATAAGATCGAAACAACGTTACAAGGATGAGTTTTCATACAGTTCAAATGAAATGAAAGAGAATCTAGAGTGAAAAATAGTTAGCTAGGATTAGAATTAGGATAATGTTTACTGACCTACACAATAATAAAAATTGACTATTAAAATGTGTTATACAATGTAAAACTTATTTAAGGCATGTATTGTGTATAGGTTAAGAGTAAGAATTTTTCATAATATATTATCTTTTACCGAGTCAAGTTTCACATCGGGTTTTTTTTTTTTTTTTTTAGCCTCAAAACTTGATTCAAAACCTTATTAATTTTTAAATCATTTTCTAAAATCCAATTCTAAATCTAATAAAATAAATTTTTATCGGATTAGAAGGTTCAGGTATCTTATAACAACCCGTTTAGTAACATCTCTAATTTGGTTTCAACATGTTCCATGACTCGGTTTTAAATTTATACACATAGCATGAGTGTTGTTTACAAGATTAACATAAAGCTTATAGCATATTTAATGTTGTAAATATAGCAGGTATAGCAATAATTATATATGTAAAGTATACTATATATCGCTCTTGTAGCATGTTTCACGCATATTGCAGTCTAATTTAATATTAATGTATAAAACCGCGAGATGTTCTGCGATAAGATTATGAAGTAATAAGCTCTCTTTAACCTAAATTTCATATTTCATAAAAGATATTAACACAATGTATGATATTCATCATTATATAAAAGCCTATCAAGGAAACCTTATGATAAGGACAAACGATGATTATTTTAGTCGAAAAATAAATCAATCACTTGTACTATACGACTATATCTCGCGACAACATAATTTTCTTCGAAGGATTCTGTTTCATTATTTGCTTTGGTTATTTTCTTTCTGATCTGCTATTGATTCACACAATCGCACTCAACATCATCGTGTCCAGAACTCATGTCACCACATATGCTGATAGTGGACCAGGACTGAATGGATTTAAACATCTTTATTTAAATTTTAATAATTCCAAAGTTTATTTAGTTCCATATTAAATAAATTTTTATATTATAAAAAGGTTAACAGATTGACCTACTGTTTGATAAGATAGAAACGATACCCATTATAGTTGACTGTTGACTAAATGCTCTGGCAAGAAACGTGGTGCTTCAAACTCTACACAGGATCTGTGACTTTTGTGAGTAAGGTGTTTACTCTTCCGACTCAAATTTTGGACTTCGATTGTAGAGACTAGCCAAGAAACTAACATATAACATTTTTAAGGCACGCACGCTGGTCAAGCTCCCATTCTGTAAGTTTCTATTTCGAATATTTGTCACATCTCGTAATATCGTTGCGGAGCTCTTTCTTTATATATATACTCCTAAATTATTACTCATGTAAGTGCCGAAAAAAATAAATAAAACATGATTTCTTTTGTTATAACTTTTGAAAATATGCATATATACTTTAAAGAATTGCTAAAATCCTAAAACCATTACTATTTATAATCTTTTTAATAATGGTTTTGGGATTATAATAACGTTTTAGAAATTATTTATATAAGTTTAAAAGTTATATTCGAATAAAGTCATACTTGAGGATTTTAAAGTATGTATTTGTATATAAATAATGAGTAGGGAAGTATATTTACAAACGATGTGCTTCCGTCTTTTCACTAGCAAGCTAAGAGATCCATAGTTTGGACACTACAAAATAAAGCCTCATAACGATAAGTTTGGAATCCAAAGACAAAATCTACACTAATTATTGAACGATATTTAAAAATGGAATAACAGCTTAATTATCAACACTAGAGGAAATATAATTCGCTCCTAGCAATCGAGATGTACAAATGCGAAAGATAGTAATTAAGGTTGTAAACGAGTTGAGTTCAGACGATATAATATTGAACTCGAATTTGAGCTAGATTTGGAATCTTAAAATTCATGCTTGACTCAAAATGTAATTAAGTAAGCTCGAGCTTGACTCCATTAAGCTCGGATTATTTAAAAAATCATTTTTTTTTCTAATTATAATAAAATTAGTATTCAAACTCAACCTGGACTCAATTAATCTTTATATCGAACTTGGACTTGAACTCAATTAGGCTTATAAGCTACTCAAGCTAAACATTATAAAACTCGGGCTCAACTCAATTAACTATTCGAGTAACTGGAGCTCGAGCTCGAGTTTTGAGTTTGGCTTGTTTACACCCTTAATTGCAATTGATAAACACACTAAAAGGTTTATTTCGATATTTTATGTTTGGAAATTATGTGAATGTTTATCTCTAATTGAAGAGTTGTATATTCTTTCCCTTTTCTTTTTCTTCATACCTAATTGATCATGCTCTTTTATTCTCTCTACTTCCAAACTAGTGAAAGCATTAATCATGCTCATTAAGCTAGCTCTTAAAAATAAAATTTAAAAAAAGAAAGAAAGAAAGAAAAGTATAATTTTAGTTCTTAATGTTATACTATTTTTCCATTTGAATCTTATATTAGTTTTTTTTTTTCTTATTTGAGTTAACGTTTAGAAATATTTGCAAAGAAATCATTTTTCTACATTATAAATTTTTTTCATTAGGGAACAACACATGGTGCAATTATATTGATCCATGTACTTCTATTAAATAAATAATATAATATAATATTAAAAAATAAATAAAGTTACAATATTGGAAAAATAAAAATAGTTATCACACCCCTTATGGTGGTGGAAATAGCCACTTCATAACAGTTGGATCATAACTCACTCTTGAAAATAACTTGTTAGACCCTCCATCTAAATTTGAAAAAATAAAACTATGAAACCTAATTAAATTTAGGGATGTAATTAGGATGGATTTGGAATGGATTTTATAAAATCTGAACTCACCCTAAAAGAGTCAAAGGTTTTCCAAAACCCTATAAAAACTTGATAACATTTTACCTTATTCTCAAAACCCGTCCCTATAAGGTGATATAAGTTTTTATAAGATTAAAATAATCCTATTAGGATAGGTTTTCAACAGTAATGAAATTGAATATAAAATTGCATTATATAATGTAAAATTTGCTTAAGACACGTATTGTGTATAGGTTAAAAATAAAAATTTTTCGTAATATATTATTTTTTACTAAATCGAGTTTCATATCTGTTTTTTTTTATTATTATTTTGTAGTCCCATAACTTGACTCTAAACTCTATATGGTTTTAAATCATTTTTTAAAACCTGACCCTAAACCCAACATGATAGATTTTTATTGGATCGAATGGTTCGAGTATCTTACAATGACCTATTTGATTGCATCTCTAATTAAGTTTCAACTTGTTGTATGACTTGATTTTAAATTTATACACGTAGCATGAGTGTCACTACAACAGAAATGAGCAACAGCGAGATGTAAATGTGTAAGAGTGCTAGTTGTAGGTGATAGAAAGGGGAATTGCAAGGATATGTTTGCCATTTAAGCCCTATGTGGCAATTAAATTCTCGTCTATACTAATTGCAAGAATTATATTGCTACATAAGTGCTTAGGTGGCATCTCACTCCTCACAATGCATCAAAACCCTTTTCTACGCAATATCAAAAATTCATTTGTCTTCACGCTAAAAAATAACCCACCTCTCCATGTCCTCTGCCCATTGCTATCTTTTCTTTTTTCTTATGAAAGTCCAAAGTTGTTTCTTAATGACAAGTACATCGACCACCACCAAAGTAAGCAATGTGGTCACTTTCTCTCTCTCCTTCCCTCCTTCCCTCTATCATCTCTCTCTTTCTCTCTCTCTATCTTTCCCTCTAATTTAGATATTTTCTTTGTGTTTTGACACCATCCTCAATAGTTTTTTTTCTATCCCTCTTAAAACAAGAATAAAGGTACCAAAAGAGGTACAACAGTGGTGAATTCATCTATTTTTACTCCAAATTAGCAAATAATAACTTTGATTTCCCATATATATTTAGGGTTTTGAGTTTTTAGGATGGGAGGGTTTTAGGGTTTTAAACTTATGATTCTGGTTAGTAAATAGCAACACCTAGAAACTTTCTTCAAACAAGTGCTAATTTATTGAGCAGGTCTTTGTTAAAACTATTTTCCTAATAAGTTACAAAACCATACAACCAATTCATTGATATTACCACTTTAATGCAAGCAATTCAAATTTTGTTTGAGAAGTTTATTGTTCTTTAGTTGAAAAATTCCTACAGTTGAAATTGGAAATCTTGGATAAGGACACAATAATAATAAGCAACTATGGATGACTTAAGTTACTTTTTATCCATTTCAAAAATTTAGCCTAAATCTCATGTCTCTCATTTCAACCCTACACTTTTTTTGGCTTTTTTATCTCCTTTGTTTCATATGACATATTCTTACAAATGAAAAAAAAAAAAATGAAGTCATTTGATACACCAAAGCATTGTTGACACAATGTGCAATACATTTCTATATTTATTTTGTATTACCACAACTATTTATGCATTTTTAAAACCATTTCCTACAACTTTTTCACTAAATCATCTATTGTGCACATAGTTTAATTCAATATTTATATTTGATTAATAAGTTAAATTTAATTTTGACATACGTATGTAGATGCTGTAACCGCTAGTAATTAATTATTTATCTTAAAGTCCTTTATATTTTTCATAACAACTCAAGAAAGTCCCTATATGATGTTTGTTAACAATTCTATTAGAATTTCTTGAAATGAGCTTTTTGTTTTATTTTCTCTTTTTTTTTTATTATTATGATAAACACTTGTTTACTGAAAAATTGACATGTTTTTTCATACGATAGAGTTAAGGATTCGCTTCCATGTACTACATGTTAGGTTCATCTATTTAAGGATTCAATTTATTAGAGTTTAGGAATCTAGGTTCAATTCATAGGTTTATGCCTCGACTAAAAGGTCAAATGAACATCAAGAGGAGCAAAATGATATCGATTTGTCTTGAGGTTTTGTACAAAATCTAACCATTTGGCAAGAAAATAGTACAAGTGAGTAACAAAAGGCATCTGATTTTGTTGCCATATGCTCCTTAGTAATCATAGAATTTGTCTTGAGGATATTACTTCTCGAAAAAAAAAAAAAAAAAGGGATGCAAGAAATCGATTTGTTGTTTAAATTGTAATTTTTGTGTCAGCTAAAATAAAACATCTAGCTGCTCTAATGATATCAATTTTCTGATTGTCACACATAGCATGTGTACTTGGAAAGCATAGCTTTTCTAGGAATAGTTAATGCTATCTCAACCAGCTGAACGGTGTATTTGGTTTAAATCTTTTTAACCCATTGTGCTTTTGAATATGATGTCTCGATAATATTTTTTTTTACATTATTTTTTCACTTTAGTTATTCATATTACAAGAAAAAGCTTCACACTTTAAAGGCCTACATGGAGGACGTATAACAACATTTTTTAAAGTTAGTAGCAAAATAAAGCATCTTGGTTTTCTACAAAAGCTAACGCTAAGTTTCTTCTTTAGTAGTGATTAAAATACTCGGAAATACGTATATGAACATATTTCACAATATTTGCATCTGTTGGCTATAATGACATATGCTAGCTTAATGCACATAGCAATACAATAAAATTTCTACCCTGTTTTTAGTGTCAACATACTTACTAAGATTTTGAGTTTGTATCATTTATTTATTTATTAATATATTAATCGAATCCAACCTTATGCCTCCCTACTATTAAGAAAAGTATACTTTACTAGTTGTTATTACCTATATGTAATAGATCACAAAAAATATAAATAAAATGAAGATAAAGATGGGAATATGTTGATTCTACTTCTATATAGTTAGAGCTTGAGCCCTAGAAGTAGGTGTATATTCTATTCACATCCAGTACACTCCCATTGACACAACAACATTAGACTTTAGAGTAGCATGCACCATGTATATATTCACATTTTGGCAGTGAAACTGAGACAATAATTTGATTTAAATTTTGTTTAGATGAGAAATCACGGTCGATTTTAAATAAACATTCATTTTTTTATTCTACTAGTTAAACTTTATTATTAGTCTAATTTTAGTCAACTTTTTAATTTGCTTGGATATATTATTGGCCTATCAAGTCAACTCCATTATGTGGTGATGAAAAATGGTAGATATTTTACATTTATACTATTACATCTTTTTGTAGTATTTGTTCTTTTATATTTGGTTCTTTTTTTGTATGATTTATTTTTTACTAATTCTAAGTATGTTATCTTATGTAGGATGGATGTTTTAGGGCTTAGTCATATTAGAGAAGATCTTGTAGATTAGTTTGGGTTGAAGCTATCTAAGAACATCTCAATTACTGAGATCTCCTCAAGTCATTGAATACATCACAGGATGAACTAGCAAAAGAGCAACACGATGATACTTCCAGTCATGAGCATATAGAAGAGGATGTTGTATCGGACAACGAGGAAAGGCCTAGGTGCAAGGGAGTTTATAAAGGCACTCAATATGAGTAAATAAAAAGGACTACAAGTAATAATCCCATTTTAAAGCTCAATGAAATTTGCATAGCTCTAGAAGGGGATATTGCAAGAATGTTATCTAAAGAATTTACTTCAGCACATCGTCACTCTTCCTTATTATGCTATCTTGGTGCTAAAAGTAAAGCTTGGTCGAGAGTGCCATTGGAGATATGATAAATGGTAACTAGTGCGATTGTGGTAAGTTGTTTCACTATAAACAATTGAACATGTACATAATTAAATATATACAATATAAGAATGCATATGTCGTTGCTAATGTTCCCTAGTCAAATTGATATATTGGAATATATATTCCTTTGCTAAATAACTAAACAAACGAGCAAGTTGACTGCTAGATATATGTTTGGTAATAACTTTAGGAAATTGGGTTACTTTATGGATCCATGGACATGGACTAGAAACTAAGCATGGATATATGTTGCTAATACATATTTCATTGATGATATCTCTTGTACAATATTTGTTAAAATGCCCTTTTTATCCTCCTCTAATTGTTGATTTATGTAGGATAAGTTTGATCTTGTTTCGAAAAGAGATGATCGGCGGCCCTTGATCTTTCATAGGTTTGCTAGTAGAACATATAGTGAATTGCAACATCGTTTAGCAAAGCAATATGAAAGAAATGGCAAGGATGAGAGAGCATGTTGGAAAGTGCCAAAGGGTTAAGGTCATTAGTTAGTTGAGTGGGTCGCTTTATGTAACTTCTTTGACAATGACCCTAATCATAAGGTAATTTATCTACTTTTCGGTACCCTGATCATAAGGTAATTTATTATCTACTTTGGCGTGAAACACTGCACAGTTTTGTCTTCTGATGCAACAGTTTCCCAAGATGTTGTGAACCGTGATCAAGAACAAACAAAGCTAATCACTAAATGGGTCTAAGCTTACCGAAAACTTGAAAAGAAAATGATGGGGAATGTGCGAAAGGAGAGATACGAATGAAAAATAAGCAAAAACCCACAAACAAGTCCAATAGATATGATGCACCAATACAACTTTCAAGGACTTACGGTACAACTCGATATGACGCACGAGATAGTTTGGTGAGATTACTCACCACTTAATCTTGATTAAGGGTTAGGATAAGAGTGAAATGAATGTAAATAAAGTAATGTTTACAAGAGAAAAAATGTCAAGTGTATTAATGTTCAAGTCTGATTTATAGTTACAAGTATAAGGGATATTTATACCTGAGAATTTAAGACAATATGTCTAAAAAAGAAAAGACAAAAAGAGTATTACCTTAAAGAAATAATGTATAAGGGTAAATATGGATATTTAAGAAAAGTAACGATTAGTGTGGTAGATTCCACACGTGGTAGTGATACATTGACTAGGCCATTAGAGGATGCAAACAAAAGTGTACGATCCAATTGCTTGTTCGAGCAAAGCTGGCTAAGGATTAATTCAGTCTCTCTCTTTCGGCTTCTCGACAAAAGAGATGCCAAGTCATGGGTTGGCTTAGGCACAAGTGAATAATCTACAACTCGGCATACTTTAGAAAGACGAGCAATCATTCAGTTAGGTAAGAAAGTACTTGGTTTTAGCAGAAGTTGACTAAAGTAAAAGAATCTATCTTGCTAGGCTCTCTAGTCCTTGGGCTCAATTGCGAGTCAAAAGTCCAGTAGTCTAATTCCTATTACAAAAGGTTACCCATCATAGGATTGACCCAGTCTGAGCACACTTGACTTTGAAGTTTCATCTTGCTCCAAACCACTACACTAAAAAGCACCTCAATAATTATAGTTTCTTCTCTCAGCATGTAAGTGGTATTACAAGAATAGGATGGCTCCTTCCTTTTGATGATGCAATTAGTCTTTACCCAGTAAAAAGGAATTTTCTAAAGAAGGATTACCATAGTTGAAAGTTTGCCATTTTTTTAGCAACATGTGTTATGCAGGGACAGTTAAGGAAAATATGGCTTAGAGTTTTAACTCCTCCGTAAATGATACAAGAATTATAGATGTGAATATTTCTCTTTTCCAAATTTTCTATGGTTGGAAGGGCATAGTTGAACATCCTCCATAAGAAATTTTTCACTTTAGGCGGAAGAATGTTACTTTAAATCCAACTCCAATTGTCTTGGTTTGGTATGGAGGGTAGAAGAGCAACATGGATATCTTAGATAGATGGGTTGATGCAACCAGAATTCCTTAATATTATTTGATCCTCTTTGCCTATGACCAAGATAAAGGGTCTTATTAGCTCATAAAGTTGTTTGAGATACTAAAACCAAGCTTATTTTCATTTCAACTTGAAATTGAGGTCCAACACTCAAACACGGTAAGTTATTCACTTTGCTGAGTTAGGGGGCCATTGAAAATGTGTCTCAGTATACTCAATCTATTGCAAGAGTTAAACCAAAAATTAGTTTTCCTACCATTACCAGCAATATGTATGGGGAAGCTTAGAACATATGTTTACTTTCTTGCAATTCCTTAGCCAAAAAAGAAAGCAATCGTTGGCTTTGCTAAGTATCATGTTTGAGAAGTTATTAGATATTAAAGTTACGAATATGAAAGTTTCCCATTTATATTAGATAGTCAATTATGGTAATTATTGTATATAATAACATCGATGGGTTTGCTTTAAACATTATTAACTTATACTTTATATTATCTGTAAGCAAAGGCTATTAAGTTCCTAATAGGAAAATCCTTAAATTTGAAATTTTTTATTCGTTTAGCAATATGTGAAGGTGTGATTTATGTGAGGATAATGCCAAGAAACACCATAGGTTAAACGATTGTTTTCTAGCAAATTTTCTACACTTTAGTAAATCAATGCAATGGGTAATCCCTAAAACTTGAAATTTTTATAGATGCTGTTACAAGCTATGACTATGGCTTACGAGCGATCCCCGGTTGCATTCAAATGTCGTTTCTCGCTAATAGATTCTTGTGTCGGTTGCACTTTTATAATGAAAAATGTTGTTGCATGCTAGGATTTAGCATGTAAAGTATAAATAGAATATAAAATTTTATTTCTGCTCTATTCTATATGTACAAATTCTTAAATATTTTGAAACTAGAATCTACTCTATGATATTGTGAAACTAGCCTAAAATCTATGTTGGTAAGACCTAATAGGTATAGGATTATCTTATGGAACTTGTAAATTTTTTATATTAAATTTTATAATATTTATATTTTAAGGTAAATTTTTTAAATCCAGAAGCCATCAGTGTTTCTATAACATCCTATACGTTTTAATTTATAGGTTTAGAAGAGAAACATTGCAAAATCTTCCTCATATAATATCCTAACATTACACAAAAAATGATAAAATAATGTATCTATGACATAAGTATACCCTCTATTTGCTTAGATCTTATAATCAATTCAAAAGTTCAATCCACTTGCTCAAAATATGAAATACCAAGTTCAATATGGTTTACACCTAATGGAAAATATAGCACTAAAGGAAATACTAGTAAAGAGGAATAAATGAAACAAGAGAGGCAAAAAAATATAAATATAGAAACAAAATAAGAGGAAGGTTTAAGAAATAAAGCAAGAAAATTTTTATAGTTTTTTTTTTTTATGATAAGGTATCCAAGACCTTATACCTTATACACATTATAGTATAGATTATAAGATGGGTATATAATATTGAGACGTTGTATCTGTACCTTGATTTGTGAAAGCAGGTTCTGAAAAATTGTATCTAAAATTGAGAAAGGATTCAATAGGTAATAAATATCACATGTTATACATGTGTGCTATGTGAATACTAATAAAATGTTGACATATATACCGTGTGCAAATTTTGTATGGCAATTGATTTAGAAACTATTCGTTCTATTAATATTCGTGTTAATATTTTATTGGTATTTACACGTTATGTGTTACACATAACGTGTAAATACTTATTGAATCTTTTTTTCCCTAAAACTATATCCTATGACTCTTGATTCCTATTTAAAATCAACCCAATCAAGCACGATATTATAGGGTATTAGGTACAATAAGAAAACTTTTTCACCCCTGTTACACGCTCTCACACATGGTAAGAAATCAAATAAGTAACTTTTAATTTTTTTTTAAATTTATTTTCTTCTATAAAATATGTAAACAATCTTCGAAAATGTGAAAATAAAATTTCCCTTTTAACTAATAAGAACCTAAATGTAGCTATACATTAACAAATTTGAGTTTTAACCAATGTAGTTAGACCCAAATCAAAGGTTAACTAGTGAATGAGAAGGGATTAAAAATTGAGAGAATCAAACTGAGGTTGAATTGAGATAGATAAAAATAATATGATGTAATTCATATTTATTTATAAAATAATAAAATTATTTATAACCTTGAGATTTGAAAGTTCATAATTTTTTATAGTTTTTTCTTTTTAGTAAATTGGTACATTCTCTTGAAAAATAAAAGAAAAATAGTATATTCCGACAAAGAAAACCCAACCAAGTTCTATAAGAAAGAGATTGGACTGGTTGGGTGAATTGGAACGAATCAAGATCGCTATTAATAAAAGTTAAATAAGTGATCAGGATCGATTTATGATAGGATTAAGTCGAATTGGTTTGGATTTGGATTTGGTCAACACGAATCTAAAAACATTAATTTCTACACAGTTCCATGACATATCTATGCATAGCATTTGTGATTTATTTCTTTTAACAAGATGCCTTAAAATTGAAATGAAGGTCTATATAATTTAGTTTTCGATTCTAGAACTACTCCACATGCATTTATATAGCAATGATTCTCACCTTTAAAGTTAAAAATGAGGGTGAAAAAGCTATACATAGTGTTACTCATCGATAAAATATAACCAAAACAATATATGAAAAGTATAAAATTCATACAATGCATAGGCTAATATACATTAGTATGTACAATTGTACATATATATGTATACATACATATACATTCTACAAAAAAAATCACGTCACTCAGTGTTTTCATTTATATCTCCACCAATCATACAATGTAATTACAATACATATAGTTATCAAGATACTAGATACTATTGGGGCAAGAAAGCAAATGGAAATAAGTAAAATCATTTGAGTGAGTGGTTGACTTCTCCCAGCCGTATATTATGTCTAGTTCATATAGTAACAAGGCATTATTTGAACCAATACTAATATTAATGTATTACCAATTTTTTTGAAGAGATTAGCCTTAACAGAGTATGGTATGCTCGACTTATGAGTATTAAATTAGTATTAGTTACAAGGAAACCTAGTACAAAATCATCTCTTGATTGAATGAGAAAGGCCAGCTTATGCTTATGCATGCCTTAGCTTTTCTACCCTTGGTTTGGGAAGACTTATTTAATGACAAGATTAGTTTGGTGTATGTGATTAGGGTAAATGACTAAAAAATTAATTACAAAATTTTTTTTTTTTTTTTTTTTTTTTTTTTTTTTTTTTTTTTTNATATACATTCTACAAAAAAAATCACGTCACTCAGTGTTTTCATTTATATCTCCACCAATCATACAATGTAATTACAATACATATAGTTATCAAGATACTAGATACTATTGGGGCAAGAAAGCAAATGGAAATAAGTAAAATCATTTGAGTGAGTGGTTGACTTCTCCCAGCCGTATATTATGTCTAGTTCATATAGTAACAAGGCATTATTTGAACCAATACTAATATTAATGTATTACCAATTTTTTTGAAGAGATTAGCCTTAACAGAGTATGGTATGCTCGACTTATGAGTATTAAATTAGTATTAGTTACAAGGAAACCTAGTACAAAATCATCTCTTGATTGAATGAGAAAGGCCAGCTTATGCTTATGCATGCCTTAGCTTTTCTACCCTTGGTTTGGGAAGACTTATCTAATGACAAGATTAGTTTGGTGTATGTGATTAAATTAAATTAAATATATATATATATATATATATTAATTAGTAAATCGTGCATTTGCGATGCATGTGTTAAAAAAATAAAAAACTAAATTAAAGTCCTTTTAGAATTTTTTATTTTTTTGCATTCGAATTATAAAAATTTCAATTTCAATAATCAATTTTTATAAGTTTTTGAAATTTCTCAATTAGATAAAATATTTTAATTTTAACAATTAAGTCCTAAAACTTTTCAAAACTGTAAATTCAAATGATGAAATATATCTATATATATATGTACAGTTGAAAAAAGCATATAATAATAGGGCGAATCAAAACGAAACTACCATGTTGTCTACTATTTTAAAAGATAAAAGAGATAATAATTATTTAGAAGTAATATAACTTCTAAAAATTATGCAACATAAATAGTAAGAAATACTTAAAGAGTAAGTTAGAGCGAGAGAAACATCAGCATAAGTAAAACATAATCGTAGAAAAATTTATTATAATATTTTTAGTAATTGTCTTATCTTCTATTTATACAATAAGTGACATAGGAGATTAGTCATTTTATTTTCCTAAAACATGTAAAATACCAAAATTTGATAGTTATTGGTAGTTATATATATGGAAGTCTTTTGGCTTTAATAATATAGATTATATATATATAGTTGGCTTATTCTATTAGGACATTTCAATTATATCATAATGTTCCATTTTTAGTGGTAATGTTTGCTCGTTTGTAGAAATTGCTGGGAAAGTAAGGGGTTTGATTGCTTAAAAAAGGGGGGGGGAAAGGGAGGGAGAGAGGGAGAGAGAGATAATACATTATCCAAGAGAGAAAGTGAAGGAAGAACTCATAAACGTATTCTTAATGCATTCTATATGATGAATTCACTAATTGATGATAAGTCAAAGAATTATAAGATAAAAAGTATGAATGATAGCTTAGAAAATATGAAAAGCATTCATTGATATTCTTATCATCTATATTATTAAAGTTAAAATTCACTATTCGATTCCATATATATGTATATAGTGTATAGTTTCTTAAATTCACTATTTAGGAAATGTGAATAGATTAGAAGATAGGATAGTAATAACTTGTGTTTAACCAATGCTTTCTCATGAAATATGTACGATGTTTGTATGCAAAGATGAATCTTAAAAAATTAAGCCTCCATTCTTTGGCTTGCTTTTACTCTTTGGTATACGCAACACGAGTGAGTTTCGTTATTAAAGATGCCTAGAAGGTATTGATGTAGATCTTGGAATGGTTACAATCTCTCTTTAACGATCTCTATTAAAGCATTCTCATGCAAAAATCTATGGAGGCTTTAAAAGTTTTAAGATATTTATGTATAGTTGATGAATTGTTTTAAAGGTATATTTAAAATTAAAATTATACTTATTTTCTACATCGTGTATCTATTTGGATGACCATTCATACACGTCAATTCGAGGAAGGAAGTTAGATGCGAATCGAAGTTGTGCAGCGATATAAAAATGTAATCTTTTGGTGTTTCGATAATAATCTGACAGAAAATAAAGAATGATATGAACAATTATCAAAGACAATTGTGCTGGGAATATTGATTTAGATAGCCTCACGATAATAGAATTCAATAAAACAATATGATCAGAAAATGGATACTTACCAAACGATCTAATTATATTAAAGAATCACTTAACAGAGTGCAAAGGCTTATAAAGAGAACAAATTCAATTCTCAAAATATTGTCAATACGTAGAGTGAAATCACATGCATGGACGGGCCCAGAAGGGGGGCCATAAGGGCCATGGCCCCCAGCCCAAAAACTTACCTTCAAAAGTTGTCTGTATCGAATTAAAAAAAAAGGGGGTGGAATAATGAACAGCCTGTTATAAAAGCCTATTACCACGGCTCATGCCTGCTGCGTTAGTAAATTAATGACCAGCTACACGTGTTGCGTTAAAGCTCAATTAATGCCAAGCTTACAACCTTATTTACACATTGCATTAAAACGCTGGTCGTGGAGGTTATTCCATGGCAACATTCAACTTGCTATGTTAACATGGATTTTTCTCTCACCAAATCGGTCATCTTTATTGATTATTTTTCCTTCTATCCATCTTTTAATATATTACGTTACTAACATCAAGGGGAAGAAAAAAAAAAAGGTAGATCTTTAATTAAAATTGAAAAATTCAAAAGATATTAATTTTTGTAGGTGAATTTGAAAACTAATTGTTGTTTTCCCACTTTCCTCTTCTATTAATAAAAATAAAGAACTTATTCATATTTGAACTTACTCAAATCTTGCAAAAGAAAATATAACAATGATTATTATTCACATCTAATTTCAAAATTATAACTTACTGCATTTATGACTTATTTTAAAAATATCAATGCAATGACTTGCCTAACATGTTGGCAATCGATTATCTTTTTATTGATTCTCATTTTTCTGGCTTTTATATAGAAGAATTGATTATAAATACTGTATATCAAATATAAAAATATATTTTCAAAAGTAAGAGGCACAATTAAATATCTTAAAATTTTCAATACTGAAATAACATGTTTTACTATTATTATAGTGATATTATTATTGTTACTCTTATCTACAATTGGATTAGAAATCTTTATTACATGTACTATATTGTGTCTTTATTTGCCGTAACTTTTCTTTTCATCATATAATTTGTTTTTGTGAATGCTTCTTTTTCTTTAAATTATTTTTTTCGGTGATTATTACCTCGTAATATTTCATATATCAATTAGTAAAAATAATATAAATGATAAATTTATTATCAATAGCCTTTTGACTTATACAATAAGATGTATTGCTGAAAATTTTGATATAAATTTTATGGCGGAAAAGAGCAATAAATTTAATTTTATGTTGTTAATCAATTAGCTTTTATCAACAATGTACAGAGTATAAACATAAATATATATATATATATATGTGTGTGTTTGTAAATACCGCTTGGATAAAGAGAGCAATGAAAATCTAAGTCATAGTACAAGTACCAGGACCAGGGCTTAACATCTTTAAAGATAAAGCTTCAAATTTTATATTTCTTTATATATATATATATATATATAATTTTTTTTTTTCATTTTTCTTCTTCCATTGGCATCTTCTTTAGAAGTTGAGGAAAGAAACCTAAATGAAAATCCCTTTTCACTATGAGCAAAGCCTTCTTCTACTTAGGCTTAGGTTTTCGATTTAACAATAGCTGAAGCATGAGCTAGATTTGTTTTAATGTGAATACATAATATTAAGTAAAATGGTTAATTTATTTGAAAAATTACCATAGTTAATATTTTAACAATGCATATTAATAAATTTTTAATTATAGTGCAATGATACTATTATTTAATTACATAAATACATATTACATGCCGGTTTTATACGACTGTTAATGGTTTTTTTTTTTCATATTAATATAAAACCATATATCATTTGATGAGAGTTCCTTCAAATTATGGAACCGTGATGCCACATAATAATGCTCATGCTGTTTTATTTTATGTTGCATCAAAACTCACTTCTTTTTTTTTTTTTTGCATAAAGGATATATCTCTAGATATATATAATTAAAAACAAAGGAACCTTAACAGCAAAAGCCTAGTAATAATGATAGGAATGTATATATTTACCCAGAAAATAATAATAGGATATAAATAACAAAGTGAAATTTATAAGATGGTGAAAAACGAAATTCCTATTGTTTTTTAACTATATTATAATATAAATAAATAAAAATTCAAATTTGCTACATCCCCATTGATAAATAAATATTTGCTACATGATGAGGTAAGAACTAATCTCCAGAAGGCACCTACTGTAAAGCTGACTCACCTGGGGAAATACTATTTTTGAAGCTGTCAATCCTGTCTCATCTCATTTTACTGAGAAAACTGTCAATTCTGTCTTGTTATGTACAACCCATATAATTATCCTTAACAAGAACACACATTGATCCCTTCTCCAAGTTCAACAAAATCACCTTACCCCATTTCGTTAGTTAATTCTGCGCCGCGCCGCCTCGTTGTCTTGCCTCTTCTCATTCTCCAACTCCCTAAGAGCAGATCTCCACTTGGTGTAAGTACCAAAAAGCCTCTCCATCTCTTCTAGGGTTTTGCCCTTTGTCTCCGGCAACAACGTATAGAAGTATATCCAAGCAACCGTGGCAATCCCTCCGTACAACAAGAAGGACCCACCTATCGTAATCGCCTTGTACAGAGTGATGAAGCTCATGGACACAACTGCACTCATAACCCTATTCACACCTATCCCCAGACTGCACCCTTGCGCCCGCAGCCGCAGGGGAAATATCTCAGACCCGTATACATACACCATCGGACCCATACCTATCGAGAAAAACGCCACAAACGCCAACACGGACACCACACACATTACGATCGCCCATGTTAACTTGGTGTGGGAGTGGTCGATCAGGGTGAGTCCCACACCAAGCGCGTATAACGACACAACCATACCCCCGCAGCTGCTTAGGAGCAAGGGCCTCCTTCCCATTCGATCGAGGAGAAAAGTAGCAACCAGGATGAAAACCGTCTTGATGAATCCAACAGCTACGGTGGCGAGTAGTAAATCGTTTGCCGACTTGATTCCTGCTTTCTCGAAGATACGCGGGCTGTACAGAACGACAGAGTCTATGCCGGATGCTTGTTGGAAGAAGTGAAGTCCGATGCAGCTGATCAGGACATGGCGGACGGAGGGTGTAGGGGTTATTAGTAATTCCGTCCAGACACCTTTTCCGCCAGAGTTGCCTTTAGGTACTTCGATTTTTTCGTCATCACAGTCCGGGGGAACACCTGCGGCTTCCTTGATGTCTCTAAGGTGGTGTTCAGCCTCCTCCTTGGAGTTGGAGGTCTTGCTGAGGACTCGCTTTGCATCGGCAAGCCGGCCTTGCATGACTAACCATCGAGGAGATTCGGGCATGGCCAGCACCCCAACTGCCAGGAAGACTGAAGGGATTGCAGCAACCCCTAACATGAATCGCCACCCTAAGTGCGTTGGTAGTTTTGAAAAAGCGTAGTTCGAGACGTAACCAAGCAAGATACCTATATTAATGAACACCTGCAATAAACATTTCCGTTATTAAGTTTCACAAAAACAAAGGCATGCAGTGAATATACGAGCAAAAGATTTAAGAAATGCACACCTATTTATTAGACATATCATTACAAGAAATAAAGAAAAAACAACACCGACGAAGAAATCAAATATTTCCGTGGAAAATGTTTTTCGAACTTTTTTAAATATTTATTACAAATAGAATTTTACAGTTACCATTAATATTGTAATCTCATATATTAAAGGTATTATTATTATTATTGTGATCTCGTGACATTTCAGAGTTACTTTTAAGTTTTAATAACAATTAATGATGAGAGACGAAGGCATCAGCCGATGGCAATCATGATGATTATCTTTTGCTCATCTGCTTGTTTATATTCCATTATTGCTAATTGCAAATATTATTGTTATTGCATTCTTCGTATGAGAAAAGGTTTATGGATCCATAAATGATAATACGTGGCATTAATATAATTTGATACGTAAAAGTATAATTGATAATTTTTTAGAAGATATATTTTAT
The DNA here is from genome assembly GCA_024138015.1 of Lumnitzera littorea. NCBI lineage: Eukaryota > Viridiplantae > Streptophyta > Magnoliopsida > Myrtales > Combretaceae > Lumnitzera > Lumnitzera littorea. Next base: position 100,396,626 of record JAMXBB010000010.1, read on the forward strand.
TTTTATTATTATAAAATTTTTATTAACACTTATATATCATATATGTTAATAATAGTAATAAACCTTTTACCTATCATTAAAAACCATTATAGTATAGAGTCCATTACGATAATATTTGGCAATGGCCCATGATGTGTAACGAAAACATAAACCAAGTCCAAGAAACGTTTTGTGCGAAACATAAATACACCTAAAAAGCAAAGTATAATCCTTGGGGTTGTGTTACCTCAGCAAACGATGTGAGACATCCACGAGTTGATGCCGGAGAAAGTTCAGCAGTGTAAACCGGAGCAATCATCATGGCATAACCGACGCCAATACCGGCAACAAACCGACCAAACATGAGGAAGGCGTAATTAGTGGCAAAACCCATTAGAAGAGCACCGGCAAAGAATATTGTTCCGGCGAGTATTATGGTTTTCCGTCGACCAAGGAAATCGGAAGTCTTTCCGGCCGCCGCTGACCCCAAGAGTGCATACAAGTTCAATATTCCCATCAAAATTTCGAGCTGCTCATCGCTAATTTTTAAGTCCTCTTTGATGAAGATAGCGGCACCACTCATTACACCAATATCTATACAAAACATTTGAACGCCACATCGTCATTAGATTAAGAAGGAATAATGTCGTCGTTAGGTTAGAATTAATCTTAAAATTTAGCTAAAACTCAAATAACGTCATTGATATTATAATATGTTTTATTACCACATGTTGCTTATTGAAAAATCATCTCAATCCATTAGGGTGTTTTAGATCTATCGGTCCAAAAATTATGAAATACGCGAGCATACTGTTTGTAACTAGCCTAATTAAGTTTAATCCATTATCATCGTATATAAAAAGTAATCTTGATTTTGTAAATAACATGATCGATATTAGATCAATGATGATAACATGCTATTATTTATGTTTAAACTTCCTATTTGGGAGTCCTAATTGGATTTAGTAAAAAGGTCCATTTTCCAAATCCATGAACATAACCGTACTCTATTGTTCCAAACTAAACAATGCCATAAAATCATTTGTTTTGATGGAAATAAAGACGAAGGTTTGATCAAGTGGTGATTTACCGTAACCAAGTAAGGTGGACGTCATGGAGGCCAATATTGCACAACCCAAAGCATATTTGTTTAGTCGCGGCTTCCGATCGGTGGACTCCATTAGAGAGAGAGAGAGAGAGAGAGATTTGATGTTTAATTGATGAGGATTGTTTGGTTTTGGAGAGTCTAATGACTATATATAAAGTCATTAATAATATAGGGAAATTTCTTTTTTGGATATATATATATCCATAAGACCACGTCAGGGTCGGATTGACCTTCGTACACTCTGGAAATTCAAATGCTGCGACCGAATTGGGAATAATCCCGCCGAAAAATCTAATCAAGGGTTTTTCAGTTAGGATAAAGGTGGTTAGGGAGCTGCAATGTCTCGTTAAATAATGAACAAATCAAGCCACCCTTAAGTTAACTAAATTCATCGGAAAATCCTGGAGAATGCTGCGTTGCTACAACCAACGAGATTGTCGGATGTTGATATGGTATAGCCTATGGTGTATATATCTATCTCGGGAAAGCAATCATGCGATTTTGTAGGTAGGAAACAGTAACTAAAAACATTATATCAGTCGATAATATACTTACATTATAGGTGTAAATTAATTACATGCAATAAAATAGTTAATTTGTTTTCCTTTTCTTTCTTTCTTTTTTTATTATCTCACTTCTTTTTATATTTTTAATTAAAAAATAAGTTGATACGACTCATCGTTATTCATTTAGTGTCATAAGTAATTTAATTTTATTAAAAATTTTAAATATTATAAATATATGATTTTGCGTTTATTCTAAAAAACTCTAAATTTAAATATGTACTTTTGCATTTATTCTAGAGAACTTTAAATTTGAATTCAATCTCCACATTTATCGATAGAGCAGTTTATCCATATTTATGGTTAACTATCGGTAGATATAAGAGTTATTCACATTCATGTTATTAACTAAAAAAGATTTATAGGAAAACTAATATAAATAGATTGCAAGTATAATTGAGAGAAATGCCAATTTTATCCATATATAAATATTTAATAAGTTATTTAAGTGTTGGTTTTTTTATTATATAATTTTCAATTGAATGCATAAATAGTAATTTTGAAAGAAATGGGTACCTTAACCTCTACTTATTTTAATAATATAGGAATTATCCACACGTATTGTTACATAAAAGAGATTTACGAGGAAAAATAATGGAGAGAGGTGGAAAATAAAATTAAGGAAAATGCTAATTTTATCTATATATAATATTTAATAAGTGATTTAAGTATTGGTTTTTTGTTATATAATTTTCAATTGGAGACTAAAATAGTAATTTTAAAGGGAGCAGTTACTTAAGTTTCTACTGAATTTAATAATATAGATAGATATGAATAATTATATATTATATAAAACATTATCAAAATATCATGGTTGGTAGACATGTATTGCACCTAAAAAATAGGTTTTGTCTAGCTTTGTAATATTTGTATTTATTATATTTAAGGTGTTGAGGTGGGTTTGGTATCTTAAATAGGTATAAAAATAATATTTTTTATTTTATGAGTAACACCAAATGCTACTTTTCAAAATGTTTATTAAAAATCAAAATAACTCCATATCTCATTCTTCCCATGTCTTTTGCCTTGACTCCACTTTTTCATACTGGTGCAAACCTCTTCTAAGAATTATGATCCCAAAAATATCAATTTAGTATAATCAAGTGTTTTTTATTTGTCTTGATTCAAAAGAAAATGTGCAACTTTATATTATGAAGGAATCTGAAGTTATACATTTATGCTTTACAATAAAATAATTTTTTAGGGGTTATATAACATGAAAAAATAATGGAGGGAAATTATTATTGTTATACAAATATATACATATATACTTGTTTTTGCCTTAAAAAAACAATAATTTATAATTTTTAGCACCCATAGAATGTTACAAGCATCCACTATTATATTATTTTAGCGCAAGCAAGTGTTTTTAAATTTTTGAATCACCAATTATATTAATATTTCATATATTTACCATCTTTGACTATGCAATATTTCACTTGGAATATAAATGTCAATTACTCAATTTATCTTCAAAACAAAAATGGCTGCATCCATATATACTGTTTTACAGTTGTCACATTTTTATTATGTCTACTATACATTTAAATTATATATAGTAAATACATGGTAATGTTATAGTAAATACCCATTAATGTATAACTCTATAAATATTTGGTAAACCAATTAAAGTACATTGCAAAATTCTACTTATAGTATGTCTATAATTTAATTAATCTCTTTTTTTTTCTCTCTCTCCACTTATAGTATGTCCATAATTTCACAGAAAATCCTAATTTAAAAATTATCAATTTTATATACTATATACTTTTAGGAAGAATAAAATTTGAAATTTGATTAAAATTTTCATGTGCATGTTGATCAATTAAATTCTACACATATGATGTTATCAACATATGGTATGTATCAATTTTGATATTTGTAATAGAGCTATTAACATTATGATGTGTTTTATATACAATGCATACACCACATTGCATAATGTATTGCATAAATATGATATAATTTATTATAATATATTATGTAAATATGATATAGTTTGTTATAATACATTATATATTATATATACTATTTTAGATTTCATGACATATTCTACATTCTCACTAAATATAGTATATTGCAAATCATATACACATATATCCATACATAAATATACACTTTGAATTTTGATAAAATATATTATAAAGCATTATATTATTAATTTGTATGAAGTGTATTATAAAACATACACAATATTATGTATGATACACTATTGATGATATATTATAACACCTGTCACATTAAATGCCAAGATTGATATGATAATAATATACACATTATATTTCATTTGTTTATCTTAAAACACCAAGGAATTATTTATAAATGCAATTATATTAATTACTTTTCATTCCAAGGCCCAAATATACTCCAAACTAAATAAATCATTAGAATGAAAGTATTAATTATTTTTGAGTTCATGCATTCTTGGATTCATTTTATTACAATTTGAAATACATTACGCAATTATTTAAATAATTTAAGTTCATGAAAATGAATGATAATGTCTTATCAATTGGTTATTTTTATTATGGTTTATATATGGAAAAATAAATCTACGTTCAAACAATTTTAAGTGGAAAGGTTTTATTAAATAGATATAATTTGTTAAGAAATCATCTATAGCAAAATGACTCTATATTTAAACACATTTCAAATGAAAAGGATCTTATGAAATGGATAAAACCTATGAAGAAACATTTTAGCAAAGCAAGGTAATGAAAATGAATATTATCTTTCATTACGTTATTAAACTCTAGATCTTCTTAAAAATTATTAATAATAATTAAATTACCACTAAATCCTTCTCATCTCATTAAAAACTATATTTTCAGTCGCTTGACATTAACATAAATTTCAAAATCTCCAACATTTTGTTAGGACTATTTAATTCTCATTGTGCATGTCCAAGATTTTCTCGTTCTTTAAATATCTTAAGTTTAACGATTTTTATTTTTGCATGGACAATGTAAGTATATTGTCTGCTAATATCCTATAACATGAAATCTTGTTCACCTACAAAACCACCGTTTAGGTCATAGAATAAAAATTTCATAATTATGCATTTGATTCACTAAATAATATAAGGTAAAAATAGAATTATAGTTTCCTAATAAGAAATAAATACATAAACAATAGCTACACTATATTAGATAGTAGACATTAGAAATAGATTAAAAATAAATTTTAAATTGTATCAATATACTCTTATTTAGTTTATGTCTTGACTACTAGGTCACAATCTCATAAGTAAATATGAAAATGGAATGGAAAAAAAAAAAAAAAAACCCTATCCCTTTACAACACATTCAGTCGACTTCATAAGAGATGAATACTTATACCATATGTTGAGTTTGCAAAATAGTTACTTCATAAAATTTTTATTATTATCAAATGAAGAATTGTAGAAGTAAATGATTATTCCTTGGTCTTTTCTTGAATATTTTAATATTTTATTGATAAGATCACAGCCAATAATCTAACCGTAGCTTTGAGTACGAATATTTTGGTATCATTCAAATTTATTCATAATATATTATTAGTATTACATTAGGTGCAGTGAAACAAAATTTAGCTATATTATTTCTTTATTCTATTTCAAAAAAAAAAATCCTAATTCTATTCTTAACTTATCCTATTTATGCTAATGAAACATGCCATTAATGTTGTGAAAGAACGTAATTCCTTACTTCATAGCAATACTAATGCCATTGAATTAGTTCACAGCAATACTAATGTCATTGATTTACTTCGCAGCTATAATAATGTCATTGAATAGGTATTCAATAATAAACGCAATTTTGGCTTTTTTTTTTAATATGGATAATTATTTTATTTCATTCTTATTAAGTTAACCAAACTTACTATAAAATTGTTGTTATCCAATATCTACAATGTTTACCTAGTTTCCTTTTGAGAATTTATCAAGTAACTAGCCATTAGCATTTAACACATCAATCCTAATTCTTTATGTGTATGTGTATGGATGAATAATAGGTAAATATCAATCATCTTTAAACATATCGAGTGAATATTTTTCAAAAGAGTCCCATAATTTTATTTTTTTTGGTTTTTTGAAATACTATCGTATGTCTAAACTAATACTTTCCCATCATTGATTGGTCAACAAGATGTATGACCACAAAAAATTAAGCTTTCTTCATGATATTCAAATTCAATAAAAATCGATTAATCATATATACACATGTCGAGCCTGATTTTTCGATTTTCTATTTAAAATTAATTTCTCATTTTCCGATTAATACTAAACCCTAACCCGTTTAATATTAATCATCGACTAAAAAAATTGAGAAATTCCGATTTTTTTATTGAAAATAATTTTTGGAGTCGCTATCCGACCGAAATTGGAAAAAGAAAAAGAAACCATAACCAATTGGTTGGATTGGTTACGATTTAGCTACCGGTCTTTGATTTCAATTTTAATAAAGAACCAAAAAGTTCCGAATTCGAGGGACTAATCTATTAAACCCTAACAAATACCATTATTTATTTACCGAAATTAGGATTATTTTTCTAATTATAATATTTAANAATACCACTATTTATTTACCGAAATTAGGATTATTTTTCTAATTATAATATTTAAAATAAATAAATAAATAAAATCAAAAGAGAGAAAAGAACCTAAGTTTTTACATATTTTATCGTCGTCCCGAAGGTGCCTACGTACCCGCTAGTAGGGATCAAACGATCATAGTTCTCTATTATAAAATTTTCAGTGAGTTGATTAATTTTAATTTTGAAAACTGATCGAGTTTACGTTTTTAATTAACTTAGTTTATTAAAAAAAAAAAACTAAAGGGTCCTAAGTCGTAAATGATAAAAAAAATCTCTTAAACATCTTAAACAATTTATAGACTTTTTGTTAATTTTTACTTCTAAAAAAATTTGATTTTCTAAGCGAGAAATCTTAAAAAACTAATCTTAAAAATTCCAAGACTAATATACATATATATATTCAATCATCATTAAACAATTATCTATCTAAATAGATTAGTAATATTATGTAATTTACTTAATATATAAAAAAACTAATACTAATAAGTCACCTAAACTAATATAGTCATATACACATATACTGTATCAAATAACTAAGAAACTAATAATATAATGATAATAATGATAAATAAATAAATAAAAGAATGAAATAAATAAAATAAAATAAGAAAACTAAAATTTAGAAAAACTGAACCTGGCTTGTTCTTGCACGATAATGGCGTAAACAAAGCAACGACGGTATCAGACTGTGAAGTGTACAATTCAACATCGGGGTTTGCTGTTCTGGAGTTAATGATGTGCAGTGGAACATGGGGTTGGCGTCGGATCAGAAGTGTGCAGGACTACGTTCGCTACTGCTATTCGCTGTGTTGAGGTGCTGCAGCAGCGAGGAACTTGCACGGGACAGTGAGTGGTTTGTACCCCTGGCGCTGTTGCTATTCGTGGAGTTCTACAGTAGAATGTTGGTGCCAATAGCTAATCTTAGATGCTAGCTGGAGTTGCTGTAGGCGTGTGGATGACTGGTTCAGTAGTGCAGTTGATCAATGCTGCAGTGTACTCTAGCGTGGGGCGTTGTTGATTAGTCGAGAATTAGCCAGAGCGTGGAGCTTGCATCCGCCAGACTTTGTTGCCGATCGCTGGACAAGTAGCTGTAGCTCAATCACCGCCCGTGTTCATGCGACAAAGACTAGTCGTGGGCGTGAAGCTGAACGTGTAATACTGCGAACTATGCAACATGCTGTCGTATGGGAATCTGGTTCAGCAATCGTGCAATTGAATTGTTCTGTAACCTAGTGATTAGGCTCCTGTTTTTCTGTTGTTGTTTTTCTGACGGTGTGTGTGTTTATATAGTCTAAACCATATCATATCTAATGATATCTGATCCGGTAATTAAACTGGATTCAAATGAATTCAAATCTGATTCACTTTCATTCATTGATTCACCCCTTCTTTCTTAAGATGAGAGAGAAATATCTCTATTCCAGAATAAGCCAAGAAATTAACAAACGAGAAATTTGGAAATCTGGGAACTGGGAAAGAGGGATCAAGAAGTTATCGAAATCTTTTCTTTAAGAATTTGTTTGATTCAGGATACAAGTTGAATTTCTTTATCATATGATTCGATGAAATATCTTGGATCTATGTTCAATTGGTAGGTAATATCAAATCCAATTTTGACCCAATACCACCTTCCTTAATTAATGATATCTAATGTGCTTGCTGAGACTTGAACCCATGACCTTGAATTAAATCCAACCCAAATATTTCGATACTTATCCATTAGGCCGCTGGCCTGCGCCTTGACTTTCAGTACAATTAAACTATACTTAAACTATCCGATTCCCTAAAATAAAATTATTTAACTAAACTAAAACTAAAACTAAAACTAAAACTATTTATTCCTAATATAAGTTACTTCCTAAAAATTTACGAAATTTTTATAATTTTTTCTTTTCTTATTCTTATTATTTTTTTGGTATTTTATTATTATTTTTTGTATTTTCATCATTTTTTAATTTTTATTATTTTTTATCTTTTATTAATTTTTTTTATTATTTTCATTTTTGAATTAGGACCCTTTTTGTAAAAATAAAATAAAATAAAATTAAGACTATAGAGGGGCAAAAATTAGGTGTCTACAACACATTATTAAAGACATGTTTATAATATAATGCAACAAACAACTATTTTATAAGTAGAAATAGCTTTAAAATAATTACAAAGCAGTAAAATAACGAAAAAGTAGAAAAATATTTGAAAATGACAAATATTTCACAATAAATAAAAGTTTAAAGAAAATACAAAAATAAGAACCACCTCAACTCAACCATTCAGCCAAACAAGGCTTATATTATTATACTTGTAGTTTATAAAGGCTTTACTTTTTATCCTTTATTTGTTTTTCTCAATCCTTGCATTATGTTTGGATTGTAGGAAAGGATATTGAGGAAATTTTTGAATGGTAAAAGTTATTATTTCCTTATTTAAAAGAAGTATCAGAAATGGATGAGATTAATTTGAAAGAAATGTTTCTTTTAGAAGTAGAGCCACAAAAATTAATATAGAAAGAAAAATCAATTAAATTATATGAATTTCCTTTAAATGACCAAACTTTTTTAGTACTTTAATAAAATTAAACACGCATATAATTAACTTTTCTTCCATATATTTTCTTCTCATTTCTTTCTTATCTAAGTAAAACATTTCCCATCACTATTTTCCTCTTTAATTCTTTCATTTAGTTTTCCTTTTTTCATATTCTCTTATTTCTTTCAAAACATTATTGGTGTTGACAATGGAATCACAATAAAGAAAGCATATTTTCTCATCCATTAAGTACATATACAATCCAAAACATAGTAAGCATCTAAGTTCTTTATGAAGGTGGAATAAAATAATTATTCCTTTATCACTAACCTATTATTGTATTTGGTTTGTGGAATAAATTATAAAACCCAAGAAAATTCAAGAAAATGTTTTCAAAATGGATGGCATATCCATAATTTAGTTGAATGAGCTTAAACCCCATTTACACTAAAACCCACCCATATTAGCTATTACCTAAAACCCTAATGCATCCTTAAGCCCTAACCTACTCTTCTCTTCTATTTCTCTTTACTCTCTTATATTCCTAGTTTAATAGGACTTTTGGATACTCAAACTCAAGAAAAAATTCATGCAAATCCTTGTTATAAGGTAAAATGAACCCTTAAGCTTCATTTGTAAGTTTTTCATTAGAAAAAACTTCCATTTTAAATGAGTTTCATGACTGGTCTTTAGTAATCTGAATTTAAATGTCTATATTTATAGCTTTTCCTCTTTGTTTTTTTTTTTTTAATTCAAAGTTTGGATTTGCTCATTACAAGTATGTGTTCTTCATCTTTCATCTTATTATTTAGTTTAATAGAGGTTTGGAATTAGTCAATGAGCTTTCTTATTAGGTTCATGTTTGAGTTGAATTTGGTGATAGGAATGGAGTAAAATGGGTTTAGTGATGGGTTTGTTGTTGAATTGAAGTGGATTGAAGGTTAGTTTAACGTATGGGTTAGATTTGCTCAGGTTTTGAGTGATTTTTAAAGGAATATAGGACCTTCAATTACAATAAGGCAAGAACTAGCTTATTGGTTTCAAATTAAACCAATTTGTCGTCTCTTTATAAGGGGAAAGAACGATTTAAGAACTAGCTAATTTAACAGTTTTTATAAAAACTAACTTGCCAGTTCAACCTCAATCAAGCACAATTTGTTCTTTTCTTATCTATTTCTTCAGCTTTTGTTCAAATTCCAATCCTAATTGATTTCTAAAACTTTCACTCAAATTTTATCAATCAAAAACCTAACTTAAACCACTTTTACTTAGGGATTCAATCTTGTTTATATTTTATGGTTTTTAACAATAAATTTTGATGCAAGATGTTTGATGACTTGTAAGGCTGATATGGGTTGAATTAGAGTTAACTATGACATTTCTTGAGTCGTGCCACAAACTTTACTTGGTTTTTAGCTTATCCTTCAACTAAGTTGTTCTTTTAGCTTTTATTTGTTGAAAAGTCCTAAAATTTACTAAAATTCTTAAGTTACCCTTCAGCCATGAGTATGTAATGTTTTGGTGTAAGAAGAAGGTACAAGGGACTTGAAGTAAGGTTTGTTAAGGGTTTGGTTCCAATTAAGTCGAAATAACTAATGGTGTGAGGTAGGAATATGCTAATTGTTGATTTTACTAGGAGCTTGCAACTAGGCTTGTGTTCTGAGGCTTGAGCATTAGGCTTCAAGGCTTTAATCCAAATGGAATAAAACCTACATAAACATGCCAAAGGGGGCTTTAGCATGAGTACTCTAATGCTAAGTTAGCAAGAGGAAGTATGTAATAGAAAACTAGTGAATTGAACTTACCTTGTACCTAAAGATCTCATCTCTATTTATAGATGATGAAACATTTCATTATTTTGGAAAGTCCCTAAAAAGTCATGTTTAAAGTAGATTGTCCAATTAAGAAAGTGTGCCCCTATAAATTAGGAAAGTTATGTTTAAGATAGTGAGTTGATTATGCAAATGCCCTTTTAAGAAAGTAAACTCTAACAAGCTATGAAGGGATTTCATAGTGTCATTCTTTGGTGAAGCTCTTTGTATTATTTCAAAGGCTAGCTTAAGCTTAAGCCATCAAGGTAGTGAGTCCCAATCTAATAGCATAAAGTCATCGGGCATTGCACATAGGTTACACTAATTAGCTAGGTCTCCATCAGTCTTTGGGGCTTATTGATTGTTTGGGCTTGAAAAGGACCCACACACTTCCTCCACGCAACCCTCCTCTAGCCTTACCCCCTTCTTAGTAGGATTCAATTAAGAGAGTAGGTCTTCAAGTAAGTCTCTTAGGCTCAATTTGAGCTCATAGTTAGTGTACTTACCTCTAGTGAGGTTATACACTCTTATACAAGAGTCATGCTTAGAAATCCTTTGAAGCTACTCCTAGAGGTCCCTAGCTTGTTGAGGAAGCTTTTTTAAATTCAAAAATTAATTATAGCACATAGGACAAGACATGATTGGCATTTCAATTGGTCATAGTAAAGTCCTTATGAGACGTACATGACAACACAGTCCCTCTTTTCTAAAACTATTGATTAGCCTTCCCTCCTTGTAATATATAAATTAGTCCAAGTGTGCATTCTCTCATCACTTTTACAATTCTTCTAAATTTCATATTTTTTCTATTCTCTTCTTCCTTCATTCTCTCTTTTAATCTACCATAATGGAGAGGTTTGTGGTTCAGGAAGTGTGTCTTCTTTAGAGACTTTCTACTAAATTGAAGAGTATAATGTCTTGTCGAGTGGAGGTGCTACTCCCCCTACCCTCCAATGGTGACAGAAGGTGATAGTAGCAGTGGTGGTGATGTTGATAGGGACATCCACCCAAAGTTGTGATCTTAGAGAGAGAAATGAAGAATGATTTAAGGAACATCTCATGACGTGTACCTAGATGACAATGAAGATAGGGCAAAGGTGGTTTATCCTTTTGAAGAAGCTAGTGAGGGTAACGTCTTGTAAGTGTTATTAGTACGATTCTTAACCACAAGTCCATTTTTATGAGTAAAGTGCTGTCTCTAGTGAATTGGTAGGTGATCAAGCCTTCCATTAAAGGCTAAGCTCTCTTAATCGGTTCATCAAAGACGTTTTGTTTTTATTGCATTCACATGAAGTTTGAATTTAGATTGCCGTTCTCTGAATTTTTAAAGGAGTTTTTCATACTTCACCATATATGTTTGACTTAATTAACTTCGAACTCAGTAAGATTCCTTATGGCATTAGATGCGTTATATAATGGTTTGTTACAGGCGACTCCCTTAACTATTTCATTATTTCTTTCAGTTGAAGGCAAGTGAAGGTCACTAATAATATGTAGTAGCTTGGCTAAGTCGAAAAATCTTAGTTAATCTAACCTTTAAGGTGTATAATTGGAAACCTTGGTATGTGATCATTAGGTTAGCATAGGGTTCGATTTCTAGATGAAATGGATTATACCCTTCCATACTAATACCCGTGATGAGCTCGAGGATGACAATCGAGTTACTGGGGAAGAAATTCTTAATTAGTGGTGAGGCGTCAGGATCATCCCTGGAATGCCACTAATTTTGCGGAGAATTTACCTTAAGGTTCATAATATTCTTCCACTTAACTACACAATTCGTATTCTATCTGTATAGAGTACTACCTTAAGTAATTGTTGTGTCGAGGTGTTGCTTAACCCATTGAGTTAAGAGGGAAGGGGTACCAAAAGCATGGCTTGGCATAACCAGTGGGATGTTTATTGACTAGTTTTTTCTTTTGTTGCGGCTCATAGATTGGCTTCTGCGAATATCATGGAATTGCTAAACCAGGCTCAGGAAGAAAGGCTGAAGGAAGATGAGGCTAAGGTAATGCGTACTCCCAAGAAGGCCTCTTTATGAACTAACAAAGGAAAGGTCAAGGTTGGAAACGAGGATAGAGGGAAAGCCTCGGGTAGGTAGCCTCATCTCAAGGTAATGTTCAAGAGTCCCAAGGAGCAAGGGAAGGTTAGGAAGAAGGGTCAAGATGATAGGGAAGTCAAAGGCTCTTCCAAAAGAGTTATTGTGGATGTTATTATTTCTTTTAAGGGTAGATAAGGATGACCGTTACACCCTAACGTGGTAAAGTTGCAATATTTCCACTGTGTAAACCAATCTATGATAGTAATTGACCTTACAGTCCCTATCATAGATATGATTTACATAAGACGTCAACGACTCCTCATTTTGAAATAAACAGCTCATTTATAATTACAGATAAAATTTATAAATATAACTCGAAACTTTAAGTCATAATTATATAAAAATACTTTTACTGTCTTAAAATCCCATGAAATAATTTACATGCTATAGAAGTTTGATATGTAAAGTATTACGAGACTAGTACATAAACTTAAGAGTTCATAATAAATACTAAAGGATTCGATTGTTCAACCAGTTGATTCTTACTCTCCTAAGATACTTCAAAAAGGAACTAACCTTAGGATATTTATAACACAGACCTTAGGATATTTATAACACAGCATCTCAACCAGTACCTACAATAAGATCTATAAGGATATGAATAATCAACAGCTCAGTAAGTTGAGATGGAAACTAAAGAATGCATAATAAACATAAATAGGGTTGTCAAACAATTAATCAAATGTAATGCAACACACAAATGCCATCATACAATGTGGTTCGGTCAATTGTGAAATCAGAGTAATTTCACCACTCTAATCTGGGTTAAAGAGTTTTCAATATTTATTCAACAACTTACAACTAAACCCAGTTTTTTGCAATAGAGACACTGCTTCCCCCATGACTATCCTTTGAACCATTGCCCTTATTTTTACCGTAACTTCTTCTCTTAACGCTTACTTTGATTAAGGATGAAGAAAAAATCATTATAGTATCCATTGCTATCTTTTCCAAAGGCGTCGGTATTTAGTTGGGAATCTTAATAGTCTCCTAAAGGATTGTAATGCATGTCTAATTAAGGAATTTAGGTTACTTATAATTAAGTTTGGTGTAAGGTGACCAAACAATCTTACACCACTCAATTCACAACAAACCACCAAAACATAACATTAATTATAGCAAGTAATCGGAGACACACAAGTACAAGTACAAGTACATGTACATATAACTACCTACAAGCACAATTACATACAATCTTAAACTTCTAAGTACTTTAATATAGTACTCCAAAATACAACGATATATTAAACCTAATTTACTTGAAACCCTCGATTCACTCACTCAACTTATTGCAAGTCAACTTATTTCTGTATGTCCTATAATATAAGTACTCTTTTAGTATTTATATTCCTATGATGTATAGGCTTTAAGTTATGATTTGACTCAATTTTTCAAATATATATATATTATTTATTACTAATCTATTCTAGGCTAGTTTTATGAATCTGTTTCCGATTTAGGTTTTAATTCAATTTTTTATTATGGTATTATACGGGAACTAATGTGTCTCTAGGGTTGGACATACAAAAAAACACTACAACGAAGCGTACTAAAAGAAAGCAAGAGAAAAGCTAGCAAAATCTAGGCAGCTACTAACTAGATATGATACACTAATCGATTCTTATTAGCCTACAATCCATCAAATATGACTCATCGATCCAAACTAAAGGGTCACTTACCACTACTCCTTACTAAAATAAATAAATAAGAGTCGATAGTAATGAGAATACTAGGGTTGCTCAAAAAGGGAACTCGTATAAATTCTAATATTGAAAATTGATGTCTGCATACAATTAAGTGGGATTTTATATACCCATCCACTAAGGCTACTTTATATGTATAAAAAGACAAAAAGATATTCTTATAATTAGGTTACATAATACATACTAAAAAGGTTAAAAAAGACAAATAATATTCACTATGAAAAGTAAAAAATCCTTCTAAAATGTTATGTTAAAAGATACGTATTACTCAATGGCTGAACATTAAAAATATGGTACAAAGTGGACAAGAAAAAGAATTTGTACCTAGGGACCGACCTAATCTAGATCAAGTTAGGGCTTAGTTAATCTCACTATAAAGTAGTCAGCTTAGGTTTGAGTTGAACATTTATGCTCAGTTCGGATAGTCTTAGGACTGTTTATTTAGATATTTTATCATAGCACAATTGTTATGCAGGTCTAGCACATGTTAAAGTTAGGTAGTCAGGTCAGCAAAAAAGGGAAGCACAAAGGTCGAGATAGGAACTTTCATCTCGAATAGGGCTGTAAGCTAGTATTCTCTAAGTGAGTCCTTAAAGTCATGTAGTTTAGCTTTGTGTGATCAATCCCAAGGTTGATTCCTATCATTTACCTAGGGGTTAGAAAGATTTGTTCTCAAATCTAAAATGGTCTCTAACTCTTCTTCTAGGACATTTATGGGGTCTTCATCCATTAGTTGATAAGGAATCAGGTCGAACACATTGAAAGTGGAGGAAACACCATAATCATCAAGTAATTAGATTCGATAAGCGTTGTGGTTGACTTTCTTTAAGACCTTGAATGAACCATCAACTCAAGGAGATAGCTTACTTTATCTCAAGTGCGGGAACCATTCTTAGTTGAAGTAAATCTATACTAAGTCTCCTGGTTGGAAAGAAACAGCTCGACGACCTCAGTTACCAATCTCATGTTGTTTCTAATTGAACTCAGTGATCTTCCAAGTTACAGACTGGTATAGCACTTATACCAACAGTATCATTGTCGTAGTAGGTCGCAGTGTACCATATAAAGGTCTACTATCAACCCCCTTACTGATCGCAAGCCTTTCATATGATACACAAGGCTCCTTTCACTATATGCTACCACTAGGCCCATAGATAAGTAATATAGAGCAATTTAACTAAAATTACTTCTATGGTATAAATTAACTAGACGTGTGGACTCGTGAGACCCATACCAAAAGAATATTACAAACAAATGCAGTTCATAAGGGAACTACATTAGAAATGTCAATCCATGTTACAAACAAAAATAACTCGTTATTTACAATCTATTACAAAATATCCTCTTCGCTCTCGGATCGCTCCAACCCGTCCCTACACGAGACTTACCATGGGCATGCCTCGGCCCGAATTAATGAAGAGATTTTCCTGCATCAAAAGAAATCTATTGGGGTGTAAGCTTAAGCTTAGTGAGACAAAAACCCTTGTCAGTACCACATGGCAGAAATTTATTAAATACACAATCATATGAATGCATGAACAATCAGTATGCCAAATAATGCATACAATAACCTAGGAACTGCATACAACTCGAAATTACGCCCCCTGTAATCGGAGTTTGGAGATAATTAAGACGATTTGCACTATTGTGCTTAAGCCAAAACAAAACTGTAAATATATATATATATATATTTGTATTCATATATACTTTTTTTACCGGATAACAAATCATACTTTTAAAATCCCAAGTCTAGCGGTGTGGTAGCCTCCGCAATTCACAAACACACGCCCTAAGCAAAACCCACAAGATGCGGCCCTTCGCCGATGGTTAGCGTCTCCCAGCGCCTAGTAAGCTCATCAACTTAGGATAGAGACTTAATATAAATGATGACATAGCTAGTGCCCAATCCTATAAGAGGCTCGTCCTCCTGTAAGTCCCTTCTCATCTTCTACATGAAGCGACAGTCGGTGTTATCCGAATGCAATATAGGGAATGTATGATTCATCTTATTTCTTAATCACATAGTTCGTTAATATGATTTTTCAAGGTGATCAAACAATTTCATTCCATACAATTGTACGTATAAATTATTACAAATAATTCCCATTATTATATAATTAACAAGCCATCACATTCATTCGCAAGTTCATACACATGCATTTCTCATATCCCACAAGCATCCAAATATATATATATATTTAGGTGCATTTATTCTACAAGCAAAATTAAGTAAAGAGTCATCGAAAATTTACTTACTTCGCTATGTGGTTAGTCAAAGTAATCCGAGGGCAAATCATCTCCATACGCGGTGTCCTTTGATCATTGAAATCATAATACTAGAAGGAATTAATATAAACTTAGGATACTAAGCTAAAATCCCTTAAGTTATACTCTCGACTAGTTTTTGTATCTTTTCTCGGTTTTTATTTAAAAATTCAATCGCGTATAATTTTTTCGTTTTAAATCCAATTTTTATGATCTTATATCATTTTCAAATGTACTTTAACGTGGTGGGGTTAGATTTTTGAAATGAGGTACGCAAATCTGTCAATGGGCCAAAACAGTAGCGATCCTCATGTTTTGGAATGCTTTTGGGCCTTATTTGGTAAATGGGCTTTTTAGTAACTTGAGAAATCCTTTGGGCTTAGTCTTAAGATTTTATCTTAAGCTCAAAATACTCCTTGAGATCAGATTTACAACTTTGATTTATACTCCTAAGGCTAACAACTACTTCATGGGTTCTTTAGTGGGCTTAAGTTGTTAAATGGGCTTGTTTTTTGGTTCAAACTAAAGTTAGTGACTTTATTGGGCTTATGGAGTCTTAGGTGGACTTCTTGTAGGCTTTAAAACAACCTTTCTTAGTATTTTAAAGTACTGGTCAGAGTTTTAATAAAGGCTTTGAGAGTTTTAAGCTCGATTTTGAGTTTTAGGCTTTGTATACTTGCTATACTTGCTTTGGTTGACCTTTCCACTTTGTTTACTTACTTTTATCATATTTTTAAGTGTCTTTTAAGGATGTTTTAGATCTGGTCGGTTTATATATGAAGGCTTCCAACTTAGTTTTTCAACTTGTTTCATCATTTCCTTAAGTTTAAGTATTAGATCATATACTTAAACTACTTGTGTTCAAATTTTAACTTAACTTTTCTTCCGTAGGATAATTCTTTAGCTCATGCTTTACACAAAAAGATGGAAGATCTCACACTTATTACAACTTCTATAACATAACTCATGTCATACAAAGTTGGTTTCCTCATAAAACTTTATGTAATGAATTTTTTCTTAATTTAAGTCTAGATTTGAGCATGTTTAGCTTAATGGAAATCAAATGATCTTTGAATCCTCACGTCTAGCATGCTTATCTTCCATTCAAGTTCTTGTTTCAAGATTTTCTTAACTTAAAATCTTCCATTCAAAAGGTTAAACAAGTATCTTTACATAACACCAACATTACATACTCATATTTCAACTTCATGTAAGGGTTTCATGAGTTTGTTTCTTAGGATGATCTTTGATGTTATAACAACTTATAATTATACTCATATCTTCAAGAAATCAAAGTCTCCTAACATGAACACTAACCTGCTAATCACAAGAAACACTTACTCGTCCTTAAGGTAAAATACGGTGGTTACGCACAAAGGTTTCACTTAAGCTCTTAACTTTACTTCCTTCTTTTAACTTCCTTCTTTTACACCTTTTGGAAACCCGAGTTGTTTAATCCTTTAGAGTAGGGTTTGTGGAAAGTTTTAATGGTTCTAAAGGAGCTTAGATGTTGGAAGAAAATGACACAAGAAAAGAAAATGGAAGTGCCATGAGTGAGGCTTGGAAGTGGCAGCCAAATGAAGGATTTTGTGAGGTAAGGTTATTTCCTCTTTTATGTTTATTTCAAGTGAGTGAAAGAGAAAGTGAAAATGAAATTGAAAGTGAGAGAAATGAGGGAAAGAGTGGCCAATTGGGAATGAGGGAAATAGTGGCCAGTTGGGAATGAGGGAAATGTGTGCTTAAGATGTTTTGAAATTGTTGTCTTGTAATTTACACAAAAGTCAACCATTGCAACTATTGATGATGTAAGCATTAAGGAGTGAATAGTAGTGTGTAAGAGAAAGTAATTAATGGGTAAAAGACAAGAGCATGGCCCCCCTCTTCTTCTTGTTCAAACCGGCCATGGAGTGTCTTTTTGGGTCATGGAATTGTCTTGTCTCATTTAATGAAGTTAAGCATGTGAAAAATTATCCATATGTAGTATAAGTGAAGGGGTGATAAGGAAAATGTCTTATCACTAGATTTTGATGAGTTATCAATTGATAAATGATTCTAACTTTCAATTATCAATTGATAAGTCATCTAAAGTAATTGGTTGGTCTACTTATTTATATGTAAGGCTTAGACATAAAGATAAGGGCATGGTTTTATAAGAAATTGTTTTAGCGTCTTCATCTTACATTATTTTGTAATTTATGATTTGATTTTTATAAGATTATGAAAATTTCTAAAGTTAAATGAAATTATTCAAATTAAATTATCGATTAGTCACTTAGGGTCAAAAGTCTCTAATTGTTTTAGGGTTTAAGGTCTTAGGTGACTTTAGAGCTCATAGTTTTTCAAGCTTAGGTTTTATTGATAATTATTTTTTTTAATTAGAAAAATTTAATTTGTTTCTAAATATAAACTTAAATTCTTAGTTTCGTTGATCCTTGGGAACGTTTGGACAATACTCTTAATCAAATCATGGGCCCACTAAAAATAAGGTTTACACATTCCCCTAATATTACAAACCTAAGAAAAATTGCTTCATCTTGGCAAAATGTACATTTCTTGAAATTCCCATATAACTTCTTGGTTCGCAAAATGTCAAATATTGCTTGGAGATTGTAAGCCCCAAAGTTCAGCCAAGTAACCGTAGGATTGAACTTAAAACTCAAGGTTTAGGGCAATCGGTTAAAAGATCCGATCAAACCCAAATTATAAACTATTGAGAAGAATATTAGTAAAAATGACCCTGTAAACTTAAATTTAAGAAAATAAGTAGTAAAATAGGAGACTATAAAATTTTCAAATTTTAAGCATAATAACTGCTAATTACCGAAAAGGCGAAAAGTGTAATATAATAACTAATAAATTATTAAAGATAGATTATATGTATACTAAAAATTTTAGAATGACCAAAATAATAATTAGGAATGTTCACATGTACCCCACATTATTTACGTGTAGATAAAAATACGCGTAATTACCTAAATTGGCCAAAAACTAAGCAAATAATTAAATAAAATTATAAAATAATTATGGAAAAATCAAAAGAAGATAAGATGAATCAAGATAAGGTCGTGGTAGGTCCAAAGCTACAAAAATAAAAATTAGCCAATAAGAATTAGACAACCTAAAAGCCAAAAATTAAGGAAAATGGGCAAAGTCTTGTCAAATTAATGCATATTAATTACAGAAAATGTCTATAAATAACAGGAAAAATCACAAAGCTCATTTGGGTAGTTTGGAAAGTGAGAAAATTAGGGAGAGTCGAAAATTGAGAGAAAAATTCGGTTTAGAAAAAAAATAAGAAAAACTGTACAGTTAGGGCTTTTAAAGGGAACCCCTACTAGACGAGCAGCTGGAAGTGGATGGCCACCACCACCACACAGTGGTGGCAGCGCCCAGGCCGGCCGACAAGGCCACGGCGGCCCGCGGTGGCCAGAGCCACCCAAACCGGTGAGTCCAAATTCTAGCCCGATTCTTGTGAAATTTTGTAAAAATAGTAAATATAATTAGAAAATTATGAATTTTGTTATTCTGAGATATTTTTGTATGTAGTTTGTAGGAAAAATGTTATTTTGATGAAATTATGTCCTGTAATATATGGTTCCTAAGAAATCGTGCAAAACCAAGCACATTTCGGTTTAGAAATAAATGACTTTAGGAGTGTAGTTTCAAGCTCAAAATTTTTGTGTAGATTACTTAGATGGTATAGAACAGTGCTATGAAGCCCGTTTTCAAAAATTAATTTTCAAAATTTTTAGATAATTTTTAGGCCCTAAAATGAGGCATAAAATGGGTAATTTGGAGTTAATTAGGTGATTAGGATATTAATTACTGACTTAGTGAATAAATAGATGTTTTAGGATGTTGAAATCTGATGGTGTATGATACTTGTAGGATTTAGGGTGTTAGATGTAATTATTAGGTTAATTATGTAGTAAATGAGTAATAGGAAAAATAGTTAATTTTGTAAATTGGGGAAATTTGGAGTAAAATCTGATTTAGGATGGATTTAGACATTTTTAAATAATAATTGATGTTTAGGGATGGTAATTAAAGTGATAGAAATATTAGAAGTGCATTATGTACATAATAGGCAATAATGCATAATATGTAATTTTTGGAAATATACTAAATAGAAAATATTAGAATAAAATTGATATTATGAGAATAATAAAAAATGTACAAGAAATCTGATAGGAAACTTGAATTTATGGAATTATATGAAAAATGTAAAAATTTCTCACATTAGGAGTAAATTCGATGTACAAATAAGGATTTAAGTGTACCGGATGGAATGAAATACTAATTAGAGGTAATAATAGTATTTAGGAGATCGGGAAGTAATGTGATTAATATCACTTTATGAGTTGGAACGGAATTCTAGGGTTGGGATCTAAAACATTACTTAGAAATCGAACTAAAAACCTAATTTAGAAATCGATGCGAAAACCGAACCTGAACCTAACCCCAAACCTAGAATAACGGTAAAAGACTTAATACCTAGATAATTAGGCATATTAAACCTTAAACAAAACCTAACAATAAGCGTTATAGGATAAAACGAACCTATAATATTTATATGAAAAGCTGAAACCACGTTCGTGTTATAGGGATGATCGGCGATGGCCTGAGCAAATCGGACCTCGAGTGAGTGAGCGAGGAGTCGAGGTAAGTTGGGATTAATACGATGCTGTATTTTGGAGGCTTAAGATTATGCTTAGTTGTGCTTGTTAGATAGTTGAATGTGTGCATGTGCTTGATTATGGGTGATGTTATGATTCTGTTTGTTGTTTCGGCATATATTGTATGAATTGTATGAAAGAATTGATCACCCTAAATTGAACTTAAACAAATATCCGACCAGTAATCATAATCGGACATGCATGGCAACCCGTTAAGGGAACTTAGGACTCTCCGGCCAAATACCGACCCCTTCGGAAGGGATAGCGCAGGATTGCAAAATGGTCCCTTCTTCATCCTCAGTCGAACTAAGTGACAGGAGAAGAGATCGCGGCGAGGGTGAAGGTAGTGGTTCGAAGGTAGTCGCGGGAGGAGCAAGGTCTCCATTACACAAGCCTGGGTTTGGTCGTGAGCTGTTGCATTAACGGCAACTCCTCAACCCGGATTAGAACGGGCGCAATTTCTCTAATCTCACGACGGGCCGGACAACGTCGTGCGATGGCATTTGCTTGCGCATGTATTGTACCTAATAAGTGATTGAAAACCTTGTTGTGTGTATGGTATAGTTTTAAGTCCTCCGTCCCTACTTGCTGAGCTGTGGTTGCTCACATCCCTATAGACGTTGTGCAGGTGCTGGCTATGAAGCAGCAACCAATTACTCTGAAGCTAGTAACTGCTGGATCCTAGAGAGTGAGGAAAAACATGTGAAGAATAAACATATATTTTTAAGGTTTAAGCTTTTACTTTAGAACTTTTCATTTTTAAATAATGTAATAACTAAGAAATATATTACGGAAAAATATTGTAAACCTTAATTGCAATAACTGTATTATAATATATATATATTTCCTCACTTTCTTAGATAAATGATTTATTTAAATTACAAATTGTTTCCTTCAAAGCGGGTTAGTCGTGGACGCCTTGTGTAGATCAGGTCTAAGATAGCGGTTGTAAGGTCAACTTCTATCTTAGGATGGTTTACACGGCGGGGGCTGTTACGACTCTGCCGCTTCGGGGCGTAACAGAGATGTTGAACATAGTTGTTCAAGTTGGCACTGTATACTAATATGCCATTGAAGTACATAACCATACACCTTTCGTTTAGGGGGCACATCATATGATTCATCAACCTCATGAATGTGCTCGGTGAATTGGTAAGTTCGAACAGCATAATCAACCATTCATAGAGACCATGCCTAGTTTTGAAGGTAGTCTTCCACTCATGACCCAATCTTATACGAATTTGGTTTTATCTACTTTGTAGATCAATTTTTGAGAATATTTTGGCGCAATGGAGCACATCCAACATGTCATCGAGTCTCAATATTTGATACCTATATGTGATAGTGATTCGATTAATTGCTCGACTGTCAATGCACATGTACTACGAACCATCCTTCTTAGGGATGAGCAGAGTTGTTATATTACAAGAGCTTATACCCTTACATATCTTCGCCCTATGAGTTCGTCCATCTATTTTTTCAACTCGGCAACTTACTCAAGGTTCATTTTGTATGCAAGTAAATTCGGTAGGGTGGCACTTGGCTGCAAATTAATACAGTGATCTATGCCTCAAACTAGGGGTAATCCCTTAGGTAGCTCTTTAGGGAATAGATCGGAAAATTCATTTATCGGGCTTTGGATCTCATCGGGAGCATACTTTAAATCTCTCATCTCCAATAATCTTCTAATCAATAAGAACATAGGCTCTTCAGCTTTTTCAGCAGCTCGAAGCTCTCTTCAGCTCATCGCTAAAGCCTTTTTCTTACTAACTCAAATGAGTTGATTATGGGTCTCATTTACTTAAGATGGGGTCATAGGTTACAATACAATCTTCTTTCCATCCTTAACAAAAGCATAGTTGTTCTTATATCCATCGTGAGTAACACATTAGTTAAACAACCAAGAACGTCCAAGCAATAAATGTGAAGCTCTCATGGGGACGACATCGCACACTACTTCATCTCTATATACATTTCCAATATTGAATGGTACGACTACTTATTCAATCACATGCAAAGCACGCTTATCATAAAACCAATGTAACATGTAAGGTCAGAGATACTTCAAGGTCGGCAAACCTAACCTCTGCACAAAGGACCGTGCACCTACATTAGAATAACTCCCTCCATCTACTATAATAGTGCACAATTGTCCTTTGATGGTACATTTTGTATGAAATAAATTTTCTCTCTAATCTTTCTCGAAGTTCAGTAGGGGACTTAGTACTCGTTTCAGGACTAGGGTTATCACTTCTCCCTAGTCGACATAGATACAAGTCTCCTCTTTCTTTTCGGCTTCAGCTTTTCTAACATCTTTCTCCTTCTCGAGCTTGCTCTCCCAACGCTATCCACTACATCTCCTCAAAGCACCATGATACATTGGTTCGAATGCTCAGCAGTCATATGTTCGAAGTCTAAGCATTTAAAGTACTTCATTTCACTTATCTTCTGTCTCGAGGTTTGTCCTTTATCATATGTTCTCGGGGTTGGTCTTGTCTCATTTTGGCTTAGTTGGCCTACTCAGCTATCATTAAGTCGATCATTTTACTCCTCAGCTCGATACGAACAAATCAACTTAAAGTAGAAGCTTTGGAAAATGTTGGTCTAAGTCAACTCGAAGCACTTTTTCTCTATTTTTCGACCCTTTCCACTATCTTAATTACCTCTTTTAATGTATAAAACCTCTATACTTTTACAATGTTGCAAATCTCATATTTGGGCCCAAAAATGAACCTTGACATTATGCAACTCATCGATTCTTCCATGCCAGCTTAGATCATAAGCATCTGAAATTTTCTTACATAATCATCAACAGATCAGGCTTCTTAGTAGAGTTCCTACAACTTTGCAAATATATCTAGTATATAGGTTTCAAGCACAAATTTACCCCTTAACAACCTCTTCATCTCTTTCCATGTCCTTACTCCATGTTTTCCATCTCTTGCTCTAGCTATATTCAAATTTTTCCACCATATAGTAGCGTATCTAGTAAACTTCATTGCAGCAAGTTAGACCTTAACAGCATCTACATATTCATAACAATCAAACACTTTTTCCACCTTCTTTTCCCACTCCAAATATTCCTTAGCATCTCTCTTCCACCAAAGGATGGGATTTAGACCTTGATATTATCTAATCCTCGAAGAGTTCAGCATCTTGGCTCTTGTGCTTAATAATAATCAAGTTCTTCTTCTTCTTCCTCCCTAAACTCTTTGGCATCTACCTCCTTATAATCTTGCTTGATCTCCTCTAACTCTAACCTTCCCTTAGTAACTCAATCTGCTACTCTTCCAGCTTGAGGGGGTCAAACTAGGCAATTAGCTCAGTTACCTTAGTCATAGCGTCTCTTAGGGGCATTTTCTAGTCGGTTATGGTGTTGCATACCTTGGGTTTGTTGTATGTTAACTTACATTGTGGTAACTAAACTCAATGAAATTAATAAGTCTATCAAGCCTCTCATCAACTAACCTTAGAGTATTACTACTATTATAACCATGACTAAGTTGAGCCCTACTACTCTGGTTATCTACAATACCTTGAACACTCGAATCCAACATGGTATAATATTTCTCTAATAGATTAACAACACGATATACGAAATATACTGCTATCTTCTATGCAAAACTTCAACTAACACACCTTAACAACTTATCACCCAATAGTCACTCGAATAAGATAGAAATTGAACTTGCTCTATTTTCATAGTGAAAAACAAAGTAAGAACAGAGAAACAATGGAACCGCACTTACCAATATACAAATCTTCACCACACAGCTCACAACTCCAGACTTACTCTACACAGTTACATTGCAGTAGCTACGGAAGAAACACAACAGCCATTAACAGTAAAGCAAACTAAAACTTCACTCCAACTTTATAGACTCCCTCTTAAAACCATAATCTGATACCGGCTAAGCTAATGCATCTTTGAGGTTAGACACATGAAGAAACACCACAATGAAGTAAACCGAAAGAAAAAAAATGAAAAGAAAAGAAAAAGTTAACAAAGTCCCTGTAGCTACCAACTAGATATGACACACTAATCAATCATACTCGACCTACAACCCACCAGATATAACTCACCAATCCAAATTAAAGGGTCACTTGTCACTACTCTTTACTAAAGGAAATAAATAAGAGTTGCTTAGAAAGGGAACTCATATAAGTTCTAATATTGCAAACCTATGTTTGCATACAATTAAGTGGAAATTTATATGTCCATCCATTAGGATTACTTTACATGTATGAAAAAATAAAAGGGTATTCTTATAATTAGGTTACATAATACATACTAAAAAAGGTAAAAGAGACAAAAAATATTTAATATAAAAAGTAAAGAATCCTTTTGAAATGTTGTGCTAAAAGACATGTATCACTCAATGACTAAAAGTAAAAAATATGGTACAAAGTGGACTGGAAAAAGAATTTGTAGTTAAGGGCCGACTTGATTTAGATTAGGTTGGGGCCCAATTAATCTCGCTGTAGAGTAGTTAGCTTGGGTTGGGGTTGAATGTTTGTAGTCGACTTAGGAGCTCAGTTCAAATAATTTTGGGGTTGTCTACTTAGATATTTTATCACATCACAATTGTTCTGTAGGTCTATCACTTGTAAAAGTTGGGCAATCAGGTTAGCAAAAAAGGGAAACATTAAGGTCAAGAAAGGAATTTCCGCCTTAAAAAGAGCTTCAAGCTAATATTCTCTGAGTAAGTCATTAGAGTCCTTTAGCTCAACTTTGTGTGATTGGTTTAGGGAGTTGATTCCCATCAAGAACCTTAAAAACTTATTCCAAACTATAATGTAAAATTAATCACATTATACTCGAGCATCTTAAATATCACTTTTAACCCTTAATTAGTATTCCGGTTCATACAGTATATCATAATTCTGATTTAACTACCAAATTTACTCTCGATGTGAGGAAAATTTATATTTTTCATATAATTACCTAAATTTAAGTCTCATATTAGATTTATTATATTTTACTATTATTATTATATTATCAATTTTAACCTAATATTTTCTACTTATTACATTTCCAATTTTACATATTATTAATTTACATATATTCACTACATAATATACATAATAATCACATCTAATACTCTAAATACTACAAATATTATATTATATCAAATGGTAATATCTTGAAACACATAATTAAATGTTAAGTCAGTATTTATACATTTAATCACTAATTATATATATGATTTAAAGGCTGAAAAATTAACCTAAAATTTTTGAAAATTAATTTCTAAAAAACCTTTTCATAACGCTATTTTACATACTCTAAATAGCCCTACATAAAAATTTTGAGCTCAAAACTATACTATTAAGGTAATTTATTTTTAAATCGAAAACAAGCTTGACTTTCAAGATTTCTTAAGCATTGTATATTTCTAAATCTAAATTAATCAAACTAATATTTTTCTCTAAATCTACATATATAAAAACCTCATAAAACTAAAATTTATAATTTTTTAAATACATTTAATAATTTAAATAAATTAAACAAAATTGTGTTGAAAATCTGACTCACCTATCCGATCAACTTCCGGCCACCAATGGTGGCTCTAAGTATATTAGCTGGCTTAGTTAGTGGTAATAGGGTGTAGTGATGGTGGTTGTTCAATTCTAAGTGACTACTGATCGTAGGTTTGTTTTATAAGTCTTAATTACACAACATTTTTTCTAATTTTTCCCTGAAAATACTTAATTCTCTCTTTCTGATTTCTCTCTATTTTCCTCTAAAACCTAACTGACCAAATGAGTTCCAATTGAAGTTTGGAGAATTTATAAGGTTGGTTTAGGTGTCTCTTTAATTTTCCTATTGCTAAATATCCTTTATCATCTTCCATTTTGCTTTCTAATTGCCCTATTTTGATTGGTTAATTGTATTCTTCTTAAACCTAACTTGCCATGACTTGAATCTAGACAATTCCACACTTTTTATTATTTTTACTTATTTTTATTTGATTTTTTATACTTTTTTGTAATTATTTAGTATTATTTCAGATAGTTTAAGTAATTTTGACTGTTTTACTTATACGTAAATACATATTTAGTACAATTAAATATATGTATATGATTTATTTCTATCAATTTATTAGTTATCGAAACTTATTTTATTTATTTTTAATAAATAATAGATAATATGCATATAATTCAATATAATGATATTTAATTATTTATTACTTATTTTCCTAAATTTAAACTTAGAATGTCACTTCTACTAAGATTTATAACTTCGTTATATAATTTAAACTATATCGAACAACTTATCCGATTACCCTAAACTTTACGTATCGATTCCAAATTTTTAATTGTAAGGTTTGCAACAACCCTCCTAGGTGAGGATTTTATTCATGATGGGGCCATGTTGATGTCTTTTTGGCAGCTCCGAGTGATTTCGCAGCCATGCTGGGGCGATGGGTGTCCATGAAGCAAGTTTGGGGAGCTCAAACAAGGTTTGTCACTCTAACTGGAAGGTTAACCATTCCAATAGAAGCCTAGGTAATGGGAAGTTGAGCAAAGAAACCTTAGCGAAGTTTCTGTTAGATGAAGATCTGAAGATTTCAAAGATTGTTTTCACAGGATGGTTTGTAATAGGTGTAGCAATGCTTGCACGTTGTAAAATATGTGAGATGGGTTTAATTTGCCCCCTTCTCCACTTTTTTTTTAACATCATCCATTTTATTCAGGCTGGTACATATATGCTAAAAGCATTTTCAGTGATATCCAATGGGGATGGGATTAGTTATCAAGTTTTCACGCTTTAGTAATTTTGTTATTATTTGGCTAACTTCACTTATGCAGTGTTCACAGGCAGCCAAGAGGAGGTGCTCATACCAAGGAGGATGCCCATAAGGTCTAAGTCGAGGTTAAGAGGACTTAAAACAGGCTTGAAGCTACCTTGATAGAACTAGAGGAGGTAAGATTGAAGGTTCAAAAGTCTAAGCTTAGCTTAGAGGTTAAGCAGGGTGAGCTTGACGCGTCCCAGGCTAAAGTCTCCTAACTCAATAGAGAAATCGCTGATCTAACGGGTAAGCTTGAGGCCGTCAAGAAAGGGCGAGTAGGAATGGGGGAGGAGGTTACATCTCTTTGGGCTGGAGAGACTGGCCTGAATGAGAAGATGTGGCAATTGGAGGGGGAAGTAACAGGGTATCAAGAAAGGATCCATACGATAGAGACTAGAGAGGTTTTCACTTCAAAAGCTCAGGTGAAATTCCTCGACAAAGTGGCTTCGAGTGAAGAGTTGAAACAAGAGCAAAAATGGGTCACGATGGAAGTTGTTAGGTAGAATCGAGACGAAATTTGGCAGAAACGCCTTAATTTGAACCTGAGTTGGCTCATTTTCCTTGATCCCAAGGAGCTTCAAACTCCTTTTGCCGGCGTTCAACTAGAGGTTGTTGAGGCAACAGGCGAGGGGATTAAGGAAAATGGCAAGGAGGAAGAAGACATTGCAGATGGGTCGGTTGATGGGGTGGCGGAAAGGATACGCAGGGTGGCTGTCCAACATCTACATAAGTTAACCCCTCTTTGTTTTTTTGTTTTCTTGAAGGCCGAGATGCCGACTTGAAACCTATTATACCTTTGTCTAAATGCCTTTTTTCATGCCATGCTTTCAATCTTTAATGTTTTGTGTCATTTTAGTTTCTGCAAGTTAGTTAACACTTCCATGTCTTACCAGCCTATGTTTTGAGTATAGGTTGCTCTTTAGTACTTCCACATTGCTCCTATTTTGCGTGATCTCTATTATGATCTTAGTATCTTAGGAAAGAACACCCTGTTAACGCGTATTTTCTAGGACTGCCATATGGTGTATTTATTATGCCATCCGGTTTCCAAAAAATTGAACATATGTTTTCAACGTTAGTCGCTATTCTTCATGAATGTTTAACTTGTGTACTGGCTTTCAATGGCTATCGGCCTCCGCCGATCAACGGCAGTGGGTATCGCATCAATGGCAGTATGACTTTCTCCTTCCTCATGGGGATGCCGAAAATCGTAGAGGGTTTTGAGGCCCTAGTATCTTGCTTGAAGTTTGACTCGCAAGATGGGATAGCTCTGGGCTGTCTTCAAGAGGCGACATGAAGCTTAGTATCATACCCCATGTCTTTTAATCAATAGGATAACTCGAGAGCTCGTCATTAGACATGAGTAGGTGGTTCCAAGAGCTATCTCCAACTTATTCAGGTACCTTGAACATCCCTTTAGCAAAGTTCATTGCTTGTAGGCTTAAGGACTTTAGGATTAGAGACCGACTATCAGGATGTGTTCGGTCCATCTTCCATTTAACTTTGCTTTTAGGATATTCTTATAATTTTATTTTATTTCTATCCATTTTCTCTTAGAAAATGAAGAGAAAATAATTAGCCTTAAAATAGAAATATCTCCACGTATTTCTCTCGAGTTCTATCCATTTCCATTATATTTTTAATACCAAATACAATCTTTTTTGCTCATGTTGTTCCATTTTTATTGATATCCACCTTACAGAACACTCTAAAAAGAAAAATATAATTAATATTAACCATCACTTGGTATATATTGACCTCGAGTCAATCCTTTATGATTAACATTAGTAGGTAACAAAAAGTATGGTTTCTAGAGTTACATATGTTTGATGTACAAAAAAACTTTCTTATGTCTCTTATTTCAGTGAAATACGTAATTATAAAAGATCTTTCTCACAAGTAATGTAATCGATAAATCACAAGCGTATTTCAATATCGAATTATATGCTTCTACAACTAGAGACATATATTTCTTGTACAGGAGAGCCTCTTTCTACTCCTCTAATCCTGACATACAAATGGTGGTGGATATGAGTTTGCTTAGATGTTTTCGCCATCTTAAGGAAATTCTCGATGTTGTCATCGTTCTTGATGGCAATAAGAGAATAACTTACAACATTTGAGTAGGTATTAAGATATTTATATAAAATCTCAACCCTTACACTTAAGATTAACTCTAATATCCTGCCAAACCCTTTCAAGGAGATCCATTAATTCTCACTTTCAATATTTTCACCAAGTCACGATTATATTCTAAAGTCGAATTTCTCCTCAAAATGTTTTTATGAATGAAAATTATAAATTTCATGGTGCTTACCATTTTTAATCTATTCACAATACAATTATTGTTTTGATTAGCACATAAATCATTATATATAGTCTAATATGATTACATGCTCCTTCTCATTTACTAAACTAAATAACTCTCTAACGGGTATTTTACTAAACACATTTTAAAATATTAAAATTTTAGTTCCACTACGAGAAATTTATATGATAATATACAAATCGTTCATATATAGTATAACTATGCGATATATATATATATGATATACAACACACATTGACATACAATATTATATTTAAATAACCTAAATTAGTCAAATATATACATATGTAATCTTGAGGTTCCAAATTGGGAAAATAGAAAAACAATTAAAATTCATGCATAAAATTCATGAAAATGTTGTAGAATTAAGATATGAGATGTTTATCTTTGATTATTGAAAGAGATTTAAAAAAAAAAAAATCGTTCAAAAAGATGATTTAAGGAGGTGTATGTGTTGTAGCCGAGAAAAACGAGACCAAATGTGTGTTTAAAAAGAAGAATGGAGTGTTCTATTTATACTAAAGACACTTTTATCTATAGAAAATGCATATTTTGGAAAGGTTATTAAGTTATAATTTTAATATAATTAAAGGTATTTTTAATTATAATATCAAAGTAAACAAATGTAACTGTTTTAAAAGCGTGACTTTTTCTTATAACAAATATTAATAGATGATGACGTTGTATATACATAAAATAAATAAAATTATGTAATATAATTAAATATATTATAATATTAATAAAAAATAATAATAGATAAGGAAGAAAGAGAGATAAAGGTCGTGAAAGGAGAAATAAAAAGTAATGGAAATATTGAAGAAGAGAGAGAGAGAGAGAGGGAGTAGTGGAAATATTAAAAAAGGGAGAGAAAGATAAGCAAGGATTATGTTTTCTTAAAAATCTTAAATTTTTTTATATTTATAATCAAATATATTTAAAAAAATTATTTATTAATAATAAAAATTTTATTTAAAAAAATAAATAAATAAATATAATTATTTAATACTCTAAACGTTTTAATAATATGATATATAAATAATTAAATATATTTAAAAAATTATTTATTAATAATAAAAATTTTATTTAAATAATTAAATAAATAAAAATAATCAAGATAATACTTATAATTATTTAAAAGTTAAGAAACTAATTTGGGAAATGTCTCGTGCTCACGACAGCTGAACGTAGCAGTTTTCTCCGCGACCGTTTTTCAATTTTTTTCCGAGGAATTAGTCACTCGCGCGGAGTCACTGAGCATAGATAGAGAGAGGGGTAATGGCAATGGAAGGAGCTGAAAGGAGAATAAATAGTCTATATCGTCACCTCGCCCTTTCACGGAATGATCCTTCGCCGCTTCATCGAGTACTCTCTTTCTCTCTCTCTCTCTCTCTCCCGCTCCAATTTGGACTCCGATGGCTGACTGTTAACCATTTTTAACGCTGTTTGTGCTTATAATTTGGGTGTTACAGGTGTTGCTTGATTCAGGAATGCTGAACAATCGTAATAATCATAAGTATAAAGCAGAAGCAGCAGTTGTAATAGGAGGTATGGTATTGGACATCCATGCCATTCCCTATTCTTCTGTTGTTCCAAGAACCACGATACCTGGAAAGGTTTGTGCCTTCTTAAGATATCCGGTTTTAATTGATCGATTCTCCGTTGCTGAAGTTTCTCCTTCCATCCATATCCCGCGATCACATTCACATCATGAATTAAAAAGGGCCAAAGGAGGGACTTGCATCATAAATTATTTCATCTCAATGTTTGTCATAGGAAGATATGCAAGGGTATGGTTGTTCTGTCGAAAACATTTTCGGAAGTTCTTTAACATTTGCTCTAACTTAAAATTTTGTCATTTTCAAATGTTCTTGCAGCAATCTCTAAACATTGTGGTAACTAGTGGCTTTTATAGGTTGGTGATTATAGGATAGATGATAGTGGTGAGTGTGAGTGGCAAGTGGTGGTAGTAATTTTTGGTGGAAAATAGTAGCAGAAAATGAGAAGAATGGTTCGTACTTATAAAAAGAGGAATTCTTTTTGCTTATTTGCCATTGGCATGTTCTGCTCTGGTTTACCATCATCGCTAGCCATGGGACACCACCATTTGCCTTTTGTAAATATCTACAGCCTAAGAGCACTGATATCCAATCTTGATAAAATATTAAGTATTGTAAGCGTGAGACTGTAACAAATAATGTTCATAAAATGATTTTGATGAACAAGAACACCTTCAGATGTATATTAGTAGGATGCATGTGATTTATAAGACACATGAGATGTACAAATAAGATGCATATAAGAAATTTCTCTAAACCGCACCTTTCAATACGACACAAATAAAACCTAACCGAACTTAAAAACAAAGTTGTTTTAACTGTGAATTTTGGCTTGGACTCTGTTGTTATCAATAGGAAATGTCAACAATCTTGCTGCGAAATTTAGAACTATTTTCAACTGCTGGATATATGAAAAGTGATTCTCACATTGTGATGTTACTAATGCATCTCTGAATGCGGACAAAGTATCGAATTAATGTGCACTAGCATAAGAAATATCCCTCAAGCTTGCCTTAAGTTGTTTAACTTCAATCGCATCTGCTGCACCTGTCTGTTTGGCTTGCAGATATGTTATTATCATGGAGGTGTAGGCAGGAATATTGCTGAATGTATGTCCAAGCTTGGTGTAAAGCCCTTCATGATTAGTGCTGTGGGTCGAGACATAGCAGGTGATTCTCCTTCTGGTCATTCTTATGCAAGAAATCATGATTTATGAGTCAAAAGGAAAATTTCTATGTCCAGGTTGAAGGATGAACTACTGCTTTATATGAGTAATTGCGGCTAAAACTTGCTTGGTAGCTATGGAGACTGTTTATGTATAGGAAAAGAATCTTTTCTCCTTTTTTCTGTTTGGCTTCATTTGGTTTCTTTCGTGAAAGTTGATTCAATGGAATAATATTTACTAATCTTTTTAATTAGAGCTTGTTGTGCATTTATAAACCATAGAGATTCATTGTTCCCAATTCCTTAGAATCCTAATAACAAATAGGGGAGAGGAGTCAAATTCTTAGGTTTTGTGAGGCACAAGCTCCTTTTATTTATCATCACCCCTATGGAATGGCTATGCTCTTACTAAAGCATTATTAATTTGGATTCCTTGGAATCCTATTACGTATAATAAACTGAAAAAGCCTTTTTGTGTGTGTGTGTGTGTGTGTTTTTATTTTTTATTTATTGTTATTATTATTATTTTTGGGGTATAGAAATTACATGGTTTTTAATAATAGAGAATCTGAGAAGTATTCAGGACAAACTCCTATATTTTTTCCACTTGTAATATAATGGACAGCATTTTGTTAATTATAGACTCCAATTGATTTCATAGATGATACTTTTTGTAAATGAATTTGTGGGAGCCTCCAGGTATTCTTTGACATCATGTTTAGAGAGAAAAAGAATGCAGGAAAAACCTGATGGTCAGTACATGAGAAGTTGGGATTTTACCTATTACAGCCTGCTCAGTAGAGCACAGTTTCTCAAATGTTCAGCACCATATGCAACATGATTGAAGTATTGCTATTGTTTTATCTCATTTAAGCTAGTATACTTTAATCTATCATCCATTTTTTGGAAGACAAGTCTAAAATGTGGGTAAAGAACACATAAAGTTCTTTATTTAACGTGTAAAAATCGGGCAAGACATGAATCCAAGATTATCTGATTTCTTGTCTGAACTAGTAAAGGTTGAGAATTTCTTAATCTGTCTAGAAGACAATGGCACCATTTTAACTTGTTTCTAGACTGAAAATTCTCTTCCATGGTTCCTCCAGGGGATACTTTATTGCAACAGTGGAATTCAGCTGGACTTCCAGTCGAAGGTAAGCCTTGTTACATACTGAGCTTTCAATGACTAAGTCATGCAGTTTTGTGCTATCAGATAGTTACAACCATACGACTCTCAATTTATATCCACAATTTTAATGAGTGGATTTCATACTTATATTGGCGACAATTACCTTTTTCCAAATATTAATTGGCCAAAAAAGGAAATTATGTAGGCATGCAAAATACTTACCCTAACTATCAATGTTTTTGTATAATCCTCTTTTTAGATAGAGTAGCTGTGCAAACTTTCCCATCAAATGACAGTTGTATATTCTTCGTTGTATTAATGACATTTTGCTTATTCAAATAATAATAATAATAATTAAAAAAAAAACTTACCTTAACTACTAGTTTGCACCAACATATTCCCTCTGTTTATGATTTTTAACAGAAAAATATCTATGTCCATTTTGCATGGACTGATAGCTGCTTCTTCAATATGCAGATAGTTGATTATCTTCAGTATTGCCAATAATTCATCATTTAGAGTTTGGATTATATGGTTTAATTTAATAAATGTGGAGGTGCTGTCACAGGATCAGGCTGGTGGTCTAGTTGTGGGCCAGTCCAATTGAATTCCAATTTTACGAGATTTCTGGCTGTATTTACCTATTGTAATGTTAAGTTTGGGCTCGTTAGAGAGAACTCAACAAGCTCATAATTTGTCAAGAGTGCTTGTGAAAATAGGCCTGTTTTCCTTTTGTGATGTTTCTTCATTTTTACAGACCTTCAAAGTGGTAGTTACAACATCAACCCCACTTCCTATTTTCACTCATGTCATGACTCCTTAACTTGACCAGACAATACACCATTTAACTACCCACGACCATGGCTGCATAATCAGCAGCTCCACTCTCCATGTCTACCTACAGACTTGGCACAAGTACCTGACACTTAAAACATATAAACAACATAATACGAAAGACATACATAACATACTAATATAGGCTGACTATAGCACAAACATCGACACATCAGCTTCTCACATAAAACAACTACATTCTACTGCCTGTTGTGTCTCTAATCAGCATGCTTAATAATGGTCTTCCTAGCAGGTCTTTGATGTATTCTTATTGAATAATCGATGTATTCTTTTATCATCAAGCTTCTGAAGATATATCAATTGATTAAAAGACTGGGTATTCTTCCTGTCAATGATGCCTTCATTTTGTCTTGGAAAGAATATACGAAAAAGCATCTTAGAAGTTCCATTATTCTCCTTTATGTTCTTCATAATGATGTATCCAACAAGGCTCTTCACTCATTTATCAAGACAAATATAAGTACAACTGCCTGTTTACCCTGACAAATCATCAGTTTCAAATCAGGTATTCACCAGCAAGAAAATATCAGGACTGCTGTCGTATGCAACTTAATTGATGCTACTGGTGAAGTAGCTGCTGGTGTTGCAAGTGTGGAATCTATTGTAAGTTAAGTTCCAAGAGTAAGTTAACAAGAAATTGTTTTCAAGTTGAATTGATCCTGTTTTTGTATTTCTAGCAGGTCTCTCTCATGATAATGAAAGTTTTCCTTCTTTCATAATCCTTACAGGAGAATTTTCTCACTGTTGAGTGGATTCAGCAATTTCAGTACCATGTAGATTCTGCTATCATATTGATGATTGACGCAAATCTTAGCCATCCTGCCCTAGAAGCTTCATGCCAAAGTAATTTTCGCATCTCATTAATGGATGCTGGTTCTTATATTTTTATCAGGTGAAGGCAAATTCTCTGCTCATGAATTGGTTTTCTGACTTCATGTTGTATTTCTTTTTCTCAGTGTCCGCAAAAAGTGGCGTTCCCGTGTGGTTCGAACCAGTTTCAATTACCAAGTCCAAAAGAGTAGCCTCAGTCGCTAAGTATGTGAGTGCTTGCCTTCTTTTCTGCTAGGTTTTCTTCCATTATTATAGATGAACAGGAGAACAAAGTTCACTGTTCAATAAAATAAAAAACTATGTCAGTATGCCCAAAAGAGGAGCCTCAGTTGCTAAGTATGGGAGTGCTTACCTTCTTTACTGCTAGGTTTTTATCCATTACTGTAGATGAACAGGAGAACTAAGTTCTCTGTTCAATAAAATATAAAATTATGTTGGTATGTAAAGCTGTTTGTGCTATTGTATTTCTTGTTTTGATTTATAAAGAATTTACAGTGAAGTATCTTACCCCCTCCCCAACCTAAAAGAAGAAGAAAAAGAGTAAGAATTTACAGTGCAATAATTTTGACCATTGGGACTTCAAGATATACAAACATAGGGCAGGAATTTGTATTCCTAAAGCTATCCTCTTTGATTGGCATATTGGAACAATAGTATATTGTCATAAAAAATATAGTACAGAATTATGTGATAACAATTTGTATATAAGAATGACTAGTTGTTTTAATATGATTGGTAGCAACAACTGGTAATGCACTAAATTTAATTATCTTATTCCATCAACTCTACCAACCTACACGTATTTATTGGGTGCTTCCCTATCCTGCACATTGCGATTGTATATCTTCCTTTTGGTTAAATGAATATATTGAATTAACCAAAAAAAAAATCTGCTAACCTACACTACCAACCCACATCATGGAGAAAATAAGATAATGAGAAAAAATAAGATGAAGTATGCCCTCAAGCTTGGAATGGATGTCTGTCATTCCAAGCATGCTCAAAATATCTGTAAGCTGATGCTTAATGGCTTGATTTGGTGTGGAAACATACTCTAGCTTGATCTCTGCTTCAATTTTCAACTTGATAAAACTACAAATAATTGAAACATGCTTCATCTGGTTATATTGGACAGGATTTTTGTTAATAAGTAGTTAATTTTTTCTTTTTATAGGTAAAATGAATTTATTGTTATAAGGAAATGTACAACTATTAAAGCAGGAAAGGGTTACATAAAGCAACTATAAACAAGAACAAAAGGGAGTATACAAAAGAAAAACTAGAGATATCCACTCGTAGGAGAGATATTGTAAGTCTATGTAAGCTATGATCTTTCTTGCTAAACTCATAGGCTGGGAAAAAAAAGGAACCCAAACGAACAAAGTTTCTAGCACACCACAAGCAATATACTAAAGCAGCAAGTGCAACTCTCCATTTGATGATCATCAGAGAGGAAGAGGAAACTATCACCAACAAGCTTTGAGTGGCATCTTGCCATGAAAGAAAAGCAGAAGGACAACCTTAGCTACATATGACTTCTTGCCATACCAGCATGGAATAAGGGCATTCAAAGAACAAGTGACAGTGGGTTTCTTGACCATTAATACAAAAAATAACAATCAATTGATGTTGTTATACCCCATCTGAAAAGCTTATCCTAATATGTAGTTGATTTACTATCACTATAAATGAGTGTAGCATCAATTATTTCACAAATCCCTTGAGCTACTGCTCTGTACTTGGCTTTAGCACTACATGGTGGAACCATCTGTTCCATTTTACTTTTCCATGCTATAAGATTGCCCTACAGTTTTGTACCATAGCCAGAAGAGGATTTACAATCAGTTGTCAGTCAGCGTCTACATATGCTTCAATGCTTCTACATTCAGTTTTGTTAGTGAATAAGCCCTAGCATGGAGTTCATTTGAGATATCTAAGGATGTGATTAACTGCATCAAGATGATGCTTAATCGGAGCATGCATAGCTCAATCGATCATACCAATTGATTAAGCTGAATTCAATCGAGGTAATGATAAGTAGATTGGTATTTCTTAATCGTCGATATTGACCTGTGTTCTCTGGCTTTTTAGTTTTTAAAACACAATTCTTCCAGTTTTGAAATAAAGGAGCAGGTTTACATCCCAACTTTCTATTTTCTCTAATAAGTCTAAGATGCATTTCCATTGGCTGAAGAAAATACCTTTCTTACTGCCTGTTACTTTTATTCCTAAGAAGAACTTAAATTCACCGAGCTCCTAAGTTTCAAATTTGTCTTTGATCTTGGTCTTTAAGAGCCAAAGTACCTAAGACTTCGATGACAAATTAGTGTATGTTAGATGGTCGGAAATTGGATATTACGCACAAGTTCTCTTTTCTTTCCTTAAAGTTATAGGTAAATCTAGTTCACTTCAAAGAAACCCCCACCCCATGCATTTTAATGCCTTAGTTTGAAGTTTATGTTTACTTGATGCATTGTTTAAGATGAACATAATATACTTGAATACCTTTGGAGACAAGGAGTTGAACAAAAACAAATATGAGAATGAAACTTAAGAATAGTCAAGATCCGATTTATGAGATATGCTGCCGTTGATATAACCTTCCCCAATAGGAATTAGGAAAAAATTAGCTCGCATCATAGACCTAGCAGTTTGAAGCAAACAGTTGTTCTCATACTAAGATACTATTTTGTTGACAAGTATAAGGGCATGAACGTTGATGGACAATACCATTTTCATTTAGTTAGTTTCCTAATTCATTTGAGAAATACTCCTTACCATTGTCTATACTAAATATTTGGAGTGATGTGGAAACACATTCTAGACGAGTTTGTATACTTGTTGGAGTACATGACGAACATCAGATTTTTCTCTAAGGAGATATACGCAACAAAATGTGTGTAGTCATCAATGAAGCATTTATACCCAGAGGAAGTTGATATTTGAGAAAGCCCCAAATATCACTGTGTATTGGCTAGAATAGTCTTGATGGTGTATAAGGCTGAGCATGATAGAAATTTCTAGAGAATTTTGCCATGATACAATGCTTGCTACTAAAACCATTGATTTCCTTATTTTAAATAAGTTTGGGTATAAATGGTTCATATAAGAGAAACTGGGATGACTAAGACGCTGGTATCAAAGCATTATATTTGATTTATCTTTGTCTGATACAAGAGACCTAGACTCAAACTTATTTCTGAACCTAGAATTTACTCCAGAGGGATAGTAAAGGCCATTACATACCTCAACATTGCCAATTGTCCTCCTTGAAGATTTGCCCTGAAAAATACAGTGAACGATAAAGAAAATCACTTTACACTTTATAGCACCGGTTAATTTACTTATTAAGAACGAAGAATCATAATTCAGGGATGAACAATGTCTCTTTTAACTCTATTAGCAATATGAACATGCTCTTTCCCTCTAGCCACTACACAACCGACATTAGTCATCTAAATCTTATTTGTGTTACCACATGCAATAAAAACAATCAAAATAATTACATGAATTACATGTGTGATCTGAAAGGGTCAGAAATGAAAAGAAGCTTAATGTCATTAGATGATCCACAAGCGATTTTGCAGAAAATGAAAACTTATACAAAACTCATTACCAAGATCTTTGAGAGAGATAAGCAAGTACTTTTTTGGGTTTTAGCTACAGAGATAGAAGACTCACTAATCTAATCACTAGTAGTTAGCTGAGTTTGGTATATTAAAGCTGAGCCATCAAAACAGTAGTGATTAGACTCATGCCAATATTGGAAAAACTTTGGGTCTTGCTCTTGACTTTGACAATTTGAGCTGTCTTTGGATCAGAATATTCCTTCTATTGCTTTGTTTTTAAGTGCTTTGGTTTTCTATGTGATGTTCGACAAGCCTCCTTCGTATGGTTGAGCCTTACAACAATGGTTGCACCACAGTTTGACTCTTGCTTGGAATTTCAGGCCATTTCCCTTGTTGTCACCATAGCTAAGCTTGGAGGATGCTGATTAGAAGATTGTATAACCAACGAGACACGCCTTCGACTTCTTTCTCTTCTGACATCTGCAAAAGCTTCTCTAAGGCTTGGGAATGGCTTTTGTTCATTCAAGCATCCTCTCACATCATTTAGATTAGAGTTCAATTCTTGTAAGAAATCAAAAGCTCGATCTTTTTCTTGCATTTTCTGTACTTGATGCCATCCTCTGCACATCCCCCTTCTACTTCATAAATCGAACCATCTTTCCTTCACAGTTTTGCAAAATAAATAGGTCCAAGTCTGTGTACATTTCTTAGACATTGTCACATATTTCCCATACTGTTTTTGCAAAATAAATAGATTTTACCAATCCGTAGCTTTATGGAACTGACCAACCATGCCATTACAATTGAGTTCTCAGTCTCCCAAGTGCTATTGGAATCTGATGGATTGGGTTGTTAAGTACTCCATCTTTCCACAACCTGCAAATCACTAACTTAATGGCCTGAGACCACTCTTGGAAATTCATTCCATTCAACTTATATTGGGTGATCTGGAGCAAGCATTGAGATCCCATTGTTGTAGGAGAGGTATTCAATGGGGTTTTCCAACTCATCCATGGATCAAACTTCAATTTGGTCCCTGGTGAATTTTCCCAAATAGAAGCATCACTCATATTTGATTTAAATCAGGCGCTGATGATTTATTGATACTTCGATACCGTGTAGAAAATATAATATGGAAATTTTTCCAATGATAATAACTTGTGCATGAGAGGGAATATATATAGATAGTCCTAACATGATACGTAGCAACAATATTAATGCACAACCTTAACCATCTTGCAGCATTAACTTTAACAACCTAAACCACCAACCTGCTGTGCAGGAATCAGAAAAACAAGATAAAAAATGATAATTATCTCAAACATTCCTCCAGCAGTTGCCAAAAAAAATAAATAAATAAATAAGTGAATAAAAGTTCCTTCTGTGAGAGATTTCTTTTGAAAGCTGAATAATTGTAAGGAAATTCTGAAGTTACAACCTCAGTTGCATCTCCATATTTTTGTGATGTAACCTACACTGCATTGTTTGATGTTTCTTTTAATTTGTCATGCAGCATTTTGAGCAGAGTAGATGGGACATTCTAAAGGCCTCCCTTAGGTTAACATTTAATACTTATAGGAAAATTATGAAAATGTAATTATAAATTATCAAATGGCATGGAGGGAAAATAAATAAATAAATAACAATCTGCTTCCTTAATATCTGGATGACTGAAATTGCCTTTCATCTTCCTGAATTTTAGTTGATAATTATATTATATATTGTAGAAATCTGGCAAGTAATAGCTAGCTTAAGCAAATTTATAATTTTTTTTAGTATTATTGGTAAAAGATAAACTCATCTTACTCTGTCTTTCTCATATATACCATTTTGTTGAAACTAAGATTAGACATGGATGACATCACTCTGCTTAAATCCTCAAATTATATTCATGCACTCCACCTGATATAGATGCTATCTGCAGGTAACTTATACTTCACCTAATGAAGATGAATTAATTGCAATGGCAGAGGCACTGTCTCCTGGAAACTCTTTTGGTTCAGTCCTAAAGTATAAGAGCAAGGGAAACATTTCATTAGAAGCTTTATTTCAGATGCTAAAACCGGCTATCTGGGTTCTGCTAGAACAAGGTATCAAAGTGGTGGTTGTCACTCTTGGTCCACAAGGAGTGCTTTTGTGCTCTCAAGGGGGACCAAGATTTGTCACTTCCTGTCTGGGGAAGACCGGACCATCTGGTTTTGGTGAACATTTGTTCCACAGGATTGCATCAGCTTGTCCGAGAGAGATGTATAGCAGCACAACTGTTAAAATCTCTGATCTTTTTGCCCTGCATCTTTCTGCACTTCCTGCATCTGTCAAGAAGCTTACAGGGGCCGGTGATTGCTTGGTTGGTGCAACACTCGCTTCCCTCTGTGCTGGCTTGAATATGGTTCAAGCCACTGCAGTTGGAATTGCTGTCGCCAGAGCCACAGTCGAGGCAGAGGAAAATGTGCCTTCTTCATTCAATCTAAATAAAATTGCTGGTAGAATTTCTTTTTCCGGTTCCTTTTTTGTTTAACTTACAAATACCTTAGTAAGGAAAAAACTTCTGGCATTCCGAAAACAATTGAAGTTTGTTTCACTTTAGTTGCCACAAAATTTGCTAAAACCAGAAATTTATCAACCGGTTCTTCTAAAAGTATCTCAACTCATATGAAAGATATGACTACCGACAATTGTCATCGTATAAATAATCATTCTATGTAGGGGAATGCTTTCATGTATCTACTTCTTAAGTGTACAACAGGATTAAG
Organism: Lumnitzera littorea; assembly: GCA_024138015.1. NCBI lineage: Eukaryota > Viridiplantae > Streptophyta > Magnoliopsida > Myrtales > Combretaceae > Lumnitzera > Lumnitzera littorea. The sequence goes on from JAMXBB010000010.1 coordinate 100,438,913, forward strand.
CTGAACCAATGTCCTGAATGAAAATTGATTTTGCATGAAGCGAATCTGTTTCATACTAGTGTCTCCTGTTCGTTTCTTGATGAGTGACGATGGTCCGTATGCTATTTTGAAATGAATCTTCTATTTATTTGTATATCCTTTGCAGAAGATGCAAGGTCAGTGTACCTGGCTGCCAAGATTCTCTCTAGTGAAGCTTCGTAAACCATTGTTACTAGTTGGCCATTTGGCACCATGTTAGGGTACTTGCTAAAGACTCATGTCATCAAAAGCTCCACGGAAGTTGAAAGATCCAATACTGTTGGGCTTGTAAATGAGGTGACAGAAGAAACCAATGAAAAATGGAAGATTGTTGGGATAGGAGACACCATATTCAGGGTTAGTTTTTATTTTATTTTCTTGGTTATTGTTGTCTACGGCTTATCCGTATCTAAGTAATATTGTTTTATATATGTTTTATATTTGTTCAGTATATTGACCCTCTTTTTTATTTTTTTAATTTAAACATTTTTCTTGTTATGGGTGGCTACTTCATTAACTGATTGTTTTGATTGAATTAACCGTATAAATTAGATTTAACTACAATGTAGATGGTAACAACTAAATTTTCAGTTAGATTTATAATTTGATAAATGGAAACTTCAAATGTACAATTGCAAAAAATGATAAAATTAAAATATAAATAATAATATTAACAAAAAAAAAATGTATATTCTACATACGATTTTGCAATGATAGTCAATTTATGAAATCACATTTAATATATGTGATATCTTTATAGAGTTCAAAAATAAATGCAATTTTGTATTGATATTTTTTATATATTATTAAAATTTTCAACTCCTTTCTATCTATGTACTGTAATCAATGTTAGTCTATTTTTATGTGATGCTACATGTATTATCACTTTATTTTGAAATTCCAGACAAATGAAGCAAATGATTGGAACAAAAGGAATAGAGTTTAAGAATTAAAAACAGATGAAGACAACGACTTCTTGTAATGTTTCATTTATTTCACATCTAGCGAAGTATGGTATTTTGAAACTTTCAAAACGCATGAAAAATTCTTTTGATAATAACATGTACTTTAATCATTTCTACTACTATTTTGACATGAGCCTTTGGAATTGGTATATAAGTATGAGTTCTCAATGATCACAACTTGTAATGAATTATCTACTATCTAGTCATATTATAGTGCTATGACTAGTTTAAATATCTATGTCACTTAAGAATGTCTTAACTAAGTACAAAGCTAGAACAAGTAGCTGAATTGGGGCTTGATTTGATGGTTTGCTGTAGTCACCAAAAAGGCTCACATAACCAACAACTGGCTCTTGTCAACATCATGAGAAAATGATTAAAGTATATATTTTTCTCAAGAAATTTTCTAAACTTATTTCCAAAAATAAAATTACTTTACATTATTAGCATTGGAATTAATAGAATATTAAAGGACTTGCTATGTCTACTTTTCTCTAATTTTTGAACTTTATATTCCTCCTCATTTCGAATCATTTGCTTCAAAATCTAAAGATATGAAAGGACCAGAGGACAATTACTAGGGTCTAACACATAGGAGTAACACCACATGAATAAAAACTAATGGTGATTGCAATACTAAGTTGTAGAGATACTTATAAAACTCTTTTATATAAGAAAAATGTTGACATCAATAATTCATTATCATTTCGTATTGAATATTCGACATGTCTATCATTTAAATTATAGTTCTCAAGTTTATTGTCACACATATTCATTGAAATTTGTTGATTGAAGAATTAATTCTCACTAGATTAAAATTAGAACAAATCAATATCTTTTAGAATAATGTCTACACCATTATGCTATTATGTGTATTTTTAATTTCACATTTGAAATTTAAGTTAAATGTAACACCTAATTGAAATTTATTGAGTTTCATACATGAATTTGAAGTTATTCTATATATCATATTTAATTAAACTTTTATTTATTAAATTTATTGTGTTTATTATCTTTATTAAGATAAGCATGACAAATGCTTACTAGTCCAAAAGTACAAGTCTAAATAATTAAAGATGAAGTAATAAATTTAATAATTAAAACTTTAATTGAATATAATATTTTATAACTTCAAGCTTTATATGTGAAATTGAAAGAGGAAAGCCAAGTAGAAGTACTCATTTTGAACTAATCATTTTTCAAACAATGATAGAAGATGAATTTTTCTTTAAAAAAAAAACAAAATAATAGTAAAAGAAAAATACATGCTTTTTTATTAATTAAAAAAAAAAGCATAGAAAAAGGACAGACGATGACATCGAAGCAAGATGGTAGGTTTAGCTAAAAGAGATGTTGGCGCTTAAAAAAGGAAATTCAACCGCAACGGTCCCTTTGGCCGACAGCCGCCGTAATCCCCTGATCAGTCTCCGGCATGCCCTAGCGGGAGATGAAGTCTACCTGCGTCAACACATAATCTTTCGCTTTCTTCCTCTCAGCTATACCTCATACATAGTGTAATACTCTTCAGCATTGTTGTTACGTTTACTTTACATAAACACCGTCACTCATGTTGTTGACTGAAGGTTTTATTCACCACGTCAAAGCTATAAAAACTGGTTTTGCTTGTAAACCCACCTTTTTGACCAATCAAATCATACATGTTTATTCAAAAAATGGCCTTTTGGACTATGCTCACAGACTGTTCGACGAAATGCCTCACCGAAATGTATTCTCTTCGAACACCCTTATTTCAGCCTATGTAAGATCACGCGATTTCATGACGGCACAGGTACTATTTGATTCTGCTAGCTGTAGGGATTTGGTTAGTTATAATACCATGTTGTCAGGTTATGTCAGTGTTGATGGGCATGAGGATGATGCTGTTGAATTGTTTGTTGAATTGCGGTCAGTGGGTGGTTCTTTGAAGTGTGATGACTTTACTTTCACTACGATGATGAACTTGGCGGCAAGGTTGAAGATGGTATGTTATGGCAGGCAGTTGCATTCTTGTATGGTGAAAACAAGTAACAATGCAAGTGCTTTTGCCGTGAGTTCTCTAATTGATATGTATTCTAAGTGCGGGAGTTTTCAGGAGGCTTACAGTTTGTATAGGGAACAGAATGGTTATATTGATGTGGTCTCAAAGAATGCCATGTTGGCAGCTTGTTGTAGGGAAGGTGAAATGGAGAGGGCAATGGAACTTTTCGATAGGGATCCTGGGTTGAATGATGATGTATCTTGGAATACTTTGATATCTGCATTTGCTCAAAGTGGTCGTGGGGAGGAATCTTTGAAGTTGTTTGTACAAATGGGGGAGAGTGGGGTAAGATGGAATGAGCACACTTTTGCAAGTTTTTTAAATGCTTGCTCTAGCTTGAAGAACCTGAGATTAGGAAAGGAAGCTCATGCTTGGGTTTTGAAGAATGGGTTGATGGAGAATCCATTCGTTAGCAGTGGTGTAGTTGATGTTTACTGCAAGTGTGGAAATATGAATTGTGCTGAGAGAGCACATAAAATGGGCAAGTTGGATAACTCATTCTCCATAACATCAATGATTGTGGGCCATTTATCTCAAGGTAACATGGATGATGCTCGAAGGCTTTTTGACTCACTCACGGAAAAGAATTGTATTGTCTGGACAGCCCTTTTTTCTGGATATGTGAAATCGGAGCAATCTGAAGCTGTATTTGAGCTGTTAAGTGAATATAGAAAGAATGAAAATGTAGTTCTTGATTCTTCAATCATCATTAGTGTGCTCAGCGCTTGTGCCTTGCAAGCTGCACTATCACTAGGAAAGCAGATTCATGCTTATGTTTTGAGGATGGGGACTGAACTCGATAAGAAGTTGATCAGTGCTATAGTGTACATGTACTCTAAATCTGGCCATATAGGCTATGCAGAAAAGATTTTTGACAGAGTTTTTGAAAGAGATATAGTCCTCTACAATATAATGATTGCTGGTTATGGAAATCATGGACATCAAGAACAAGCATTCAAATTGTCTGAGGATATGTTAGAGAAGGGGATGAAACCAGATGCAGTTACTTTTCTTGCACTTTTATCTGCTTGCCGCCACTGTGGATTAATTGAAATGGGTGAGAAATATTTCCATGCTATGACAGAAAATTTTAAGATATTGCCTGAAACTGATCATTATGCATGTATGGTAGATCTATACGGCAGAGCAAATAAATTGGAAAAAGCAATAAGTTTTATGAAAGAAATCCCAAAAGAGTTGGATGGGGCAATTTTAGGATCATTTTTAGATGCCTGTAGGCTGAATGGGAACTTAGAACTTGCTACAGAAACAGAAGAGAAGCTACTAAGTATTGAAGGAGATAATAGTTCTCGGTTCGTGCAGTTGGCCAATGTCTATGCCTACCAAGCTAATTGGTTGGAGATGCATAGAATAAGGAAATCGATGAGAGAGAAGAAAGTGAAGAAGCATGCTGGGTGCAGTTGGGTGCACGTGGAAGACAAAGTTCATGTATTTACCTCCAGCGATACATCACATGCAAAAGCCAACAATATATATTCTATTCTTGAATGCTTGACCGAAGAGCTCTATGCAGAGACTGGTATAAATTCACACCGGATATGCAGTAGAACAAATGAGTTGCAACAGTTGGGACAAAGAACTTCATCGTCGCAGCAAGATTTACAGAAATCTGGAATAGGGTGATTCTTATGATGTATCCATGTTTAGTAGCTGAAAAAGTTGCAACTTCCGTTGACTTTACTCTCTGAATATTAGTGGAAGAGAGAAACATTTTATGTTGGAAGTTGCACAAGAATGTCATATTTGCTGTAAAATTGTAAAGAATTTTAATGAAATCTGATAATTTTACTGAAAAATTATCAGTAGCTAAGAGCTAGAGTGCAATCGTTTGGCCATGGCAACCTCAAATGGACAAACCTTCAGGTTTTTGGAAACTTGTAAGCCTCCATCCTCTCTGTGAAATTCATTCCAAACAGTAGTATGTGTCTATTTGATGCTCACATTCTTCAATTCTGAAAGACTTCCAATTTAAAAGTCTATAATTCGCAAGTAAATTCAGACAATATGATGTGCACCATCGTACATCTTCTCAATAAACTTATGCAGCATCATTTCATGCTAATTCAGCTACTTCAACATGAAGCATTATGAGCAAAGATAAAAAATTGCAAAGGTCTGCTCAGGTGGGTTTTATCATTGCATATGACATGTAATTCATCTCATGATCAACTAATTGCAATGGCAGAGACACTTTCTCCTGGAAATTTATCTGTCTCGAGCCCAACAGATAAGAGCAAGAGAAATAGTTCTAACAAAACTTTGCGTCAAATGCTAAAACCAGCAATCTGGGATTTAATGGAGAAATATATGAAAGTGGTTGATTTCATTTTTGGTCCAAAAAGAGTTGTTCTTAACTCGTGGAGGTTTAGGATTCACGACAACCTGCTTGGAGTAACCTGACCCTTTGCTCCCATTGAACATTTGTTCCATGGGATAGCATGAGCTTGTCCAAGAGAGATGTATAGCATGCATGCTGCTACGCCTCTGATCATTTTGTTTCCATATTTGTGTAGTTCCTACATCTGTCAGGAAACTCAACAGCACTAGTGATTGCTTGGTTGGTACAATATTTGCTTTCCTTTGTGCTAGGTTGAATTTGATTCAACCTATTACAGTTGGTATTACTTTAGATGGAGCCAGATTTGAGACAGAGGGTGCACCTTCTTCGTGCAATTGGAATGAAGTTGCTGGTATGAATCTCAACTATCACAAACTGACAGACATAACCTTCTGATTGTATCAACAATTATCCTCTATACATCTCTCGTTTGTGTAAACAATATGTTAAGATGCAGAGATCCCTTATGCTGCTACTCAGTAGTCAGATTCATTTATGATGGATTGACTTTTTCTATTTTGAAATGAATCCTTTGTTCATATTTACCTTCTATTTCGGTGTTGCAAGATCTGTATAATTGGCTGCCGAGATTCTCTAGCCAACCGATGGAATAAGCTATTGGCACTGCTATGAAATCCACAGAAGATCTCCTGGCTTCCTGCAGAAGACCCTCTCACCCCATTCGTTCTGGTGGGACTTGAACGAAATGATACCTTTGATATAAAGAGAATGGGTTCATGTCATACACCCCAAGACTTTTCACTGGTCTAAGAGCTTCCAAGGGAAAAATACTGTTTTCTAAACTAAACCAGAAAGAATGGAACCTAAAACCCCCCTTACATAAGCCAGTACCTAGTTGTTCCTAGAGTTCCATACTGATCGCATGAACTTGAAAATTAATTGCCATCTTCTATTTTGGCCAACCCATTTAAAAGACCAAAAGGATATTCCTTTTTTTTTTTTTTATTCTATCAATTTACATGTTTTATTCTTGTACTTTCTGAGCAGTGGCACGGTTTGTGCTTGGAATAAAGAATTAAATGAAAATTCGAGTTTCTTTAATAAGTAAACTGATGCAATTTCCATCCACAACACACATCTTCTTTCAGCTTAATATAAGGCAGCCCTGATCCTTCCTAGAACCTGCTTAGTCGTTTGGGATGAGGAAACAATCTAGTGTCAAATGATCACCAATATGAAGAAACATGCTTTCACTTGTCAATGACAAACTTGGCAAACATACAATGGCTAAGTGAAGTCAATGAAACTTTGGTGCTGATAAACAAAAGAATGGCCATAGACAAGTGTCACGGAAACAGTTTAGTTAAGTTAAAAATGCCAAATATAGCATTTGAATTATACGTTTGGAGCATGGAGAAGATTACCACAAATTTATCTCAAATACAAAAGAGCTAGTAAAGAGTAGCCTATTTAGATTGCCTAGCAAATTCGATATTTCAGTTTTTGCTTCAGTTGTATCCCTCCTGTGCTATTTCTCTGTTCAAGCTTCATCATGCAGTGAACCAGACAAACGCATGATTTGATTTCTCCACCATCCTGGGCATTGTGTTGAAGAAGCACATGGCATCCGAAGATTGACAATCTGTTCATAGTTGCATGGATGATAAGTCATTTGAAAACTTGGAAGATGCAAGGAGAGAAAGGCGGCATAGGGGACAGGTTGTGTGGCTGGCAAGCCAGTTGTCAATGCATTCTGCATGAAATGTATGCCCACATGCTGGTATCTGTTGAAGTCTGTCATCTACTTGATAATCCCCAAGGCATACAGAGCACCTGTATATATAACAAATTTTCAGATATGGAAAGATTGAATCTATAGAGTCCACTGCAAGGATTGACAACTTCATTTTTCTCCAATTTGAGTATACTTTAAACTGTATATATCAAGCAGATAAATAGGATCTTCAGGAAAAGAAATCTATGTTGGCCTGCTTGTCACACTTGTTTTCCAGATGGTTTCACTTGTCATTCTGCAAAATGCATCTTGGCACCATTTTGTCATGTAGCCTAACCAAATTACTGACTCCATTGCTTTTTAAAGTCGGTAAAAGCCAGGATGGAAAAAGCATTTGCAGACCACAAGTTGCTTTTTCTTTCCCCATTTGCAAAGAGAAAAAAATTAAGAAGTTCAAACAGAACACAGACAGGACACTGATCACAGGCCACCATGCGGCATACAGGCAAGAGACAAAACATACAATGATTGAAGAAAATTTTAGTTTCAAAATTATCTTCAAACAGAAAGAGCATTTCAGCATGCAATTCAAGTCTCTATTCAATATGGAGAAAAATCATAATACAACCATAATACATAAATCCATGATTCACATCAATGGCCTTAATCAGTTAAGCTTCGGCTCATTACCAAGTAAAGTTGAATGAGCAGCTCAAGTTGGAATGCAGCGGCTACCCTAAGGTGTTGCATCATACTGATTCCTATTTGAGCAGGCTTGTGACCAGGGATTCACCTGAAGGCAAGCACTTAAGCAGGTTTATTGAAGATTATCTACACAACACACAATATGAATCTCATACATGATTTTGCATGACTGGAACAATCTTTCCTTTGCATGAGCTGATTAAGTCAAATATACATCAATGTTTTCCTTGATCTCTCTTCCTCATTCCTTTGCAACATGACTTCCCATAATAATTTTGTAATATCCAAAAATGTTTCGTTGAACAACAATTGTGCCTCTGTAATGTAATATCCATAATCGATGCAGGCATTAGTCCACTGGCTATGTAGCAAAAGCTTATTTAACAATACATCAAATATCGCAGGGCTGTCTCTATGTCTGTCAAACATTTATTGGACAAAACGAAAAGTTTTGAGCCTTACAAAAGTGGCTCTCCACATAAGTAGGGAGTCTAGGGAAAAGAAAAGCATGCAACCTACTTAATCCTCAATCAAAATGCAAGTTGCTAAAGATAAGAACATGTTCTTCTGGGCTTGAAGAAAGATTATGCCTTTAATATGGTTAAGTTCCAAAATATCTAGATCTATTGGCTCTAACAATCCTTAAAAACTAGTGTTAAATTCTGTGGAAAAATAAGAGGAATATGCTGTCTTTGCCATCCATGAACCACCATTTCTCTTTCAGTATACAATGGCAGAAGATTATTTATGATAGTTATGATAATTATAGAAAATGAATAAAAAGATGTTACCAAAAAGCTATAAAGATGTACTAAATATTTTAACTTACACAATCAGCGGGAATAAAGCTGATATGATATGCTGTTGTTGCTAAATATTTTAACAATTGCACATTCTCCCTTCTTTTTTTTTCTTTTTTTTTGGGGGTGGGGGGTGGGGGTTGTGGTGCCATAATTCCATATTCTCCTTGAATAACCACTAAAGCAAGGTTCTATTCAATCATCTTAAATTCTTGTTGGCATTGAAAAGAAGGGAGGATACAAAAACTTAATTGAAGAATTTATGCCACTCAAAAAATTCAATCTGATGCAACCAAAGAATCTAGGCTGATTTTGGAACCATCTAGAGGTGGTCAACTCAGCACTTTAGCATGGGAGAAGCTTCAACGTCTAAAAGCAAAAGTACAGGAGCAAAAACTGTTCTAGCATCCAGTCACAGAGCTATACCATTCTATCATGTAGCAAGAAGAAGAATCCTATAATTTTGTAAATGGAAACATTTGGCTAGAGATTTTTTTTTTTTTTTTTTTTTTTTTTTTATGTAATATGCTAAATTTTGAACTTATTTAAGCATCTACATGTGCTGGCTTCCTTGTGCTACCTGTCACAGAGCTTTTTTTAAGGATAATTTATAGTTCACTAATTTTCAGAAAAATCTGAAGAGCATTAAGGAGGCTGGTAGCATTTGCTGAGGACGATACAACTAACAGTCTGAGCGTGTCATTAAAATACTAATAGTTTGCAGAATTTATTAAGATAAAAGTCAAATACGATCATCAATCCCTTGCTCAAGTCCATGTCAATATGTTTCGAGCTTTCCTTATTATATATGCTTCACATATTTGTAAGAGCTAAGCAACTCTGTTTGTTATCCACCGAATCTTGGTTCATTAGATATGCTGAAGGGTGGCGGCATTCTGTTCATGAAATTATCTAGGAAACCTTGCTGTATGAGCATTTCAATGTAGCCTTTTACAAACTCCATGAACTTATTGCACAAGAGTGCCAGTCAATTGGATTAAAACTACATAGTGGTTTTTAGATCAATGAATAATCATATCACAGATAAGATGGAATAATTCAGCAATAAGATTTGGAAAAACAGCACTACGAACCGTATTAAGTTGCTTGAAGCACAATGGACATAAATAAAATGAATGTTTTTCTTTTTCGAATATTGCATTGTGTCTCCTTAACTATTTCAACTGTGAAATCACTCAAAAGTCAAAAGTGCGAGATTTTGCAACTATCCATAAACATTAAAAGCATAACTTCAGCTGAGAAATTCCACACCACCCACCCCCCACAACCAAAAAAGAAAAAGAAAAAAACCTGTATTTTCCTCCTCCAATATTTAGAATGGTGTTTTGGGAGTCGAATGCACCCGGTAATGAGCTCCAAAGAAGAATCACACTTTTAGCTAACGGTACATATGGAAATAACTATACTGGGTCATACAGCAGCCATCCTTTTTTATTTATTTGTTTCAGGGAAGCATGCGGCATAAACAACAGTGGAAGAGAGAGAGAGAGAGAGAGAATGCATTACTGTGTATCATTAATGGAAAAGGTCTCCTTGTAAACAACAATGGGTAGCATCTCCCTTAATTCTTTCTTCAACCCCATTTGGGACTGCTGAAATCAGATAACCAACATCTCAGAAACATCATTAACAATTTTATCAGATACTTTCCGTGCACTGTCGTAGATCATATTATTATTATTGTTAAACGAAAGCAAGGAAATGGGGCAGACGGATAAAAAAACAAGGGAGCTTACTCTATGTATATGCCTTGGGAGATTGTCAGTTTCATTCTCGTTCTGTAATCCAGGTGCAGTAGGAGCCCAATCGGATCTTCGGCTGCGAAGATAAAACAAGTAGAACAAAAAGAGGAGAACGAATATGAAAAATATTGGGACTGAGAATATAAAAGCCTGATATAACTGCAAATCAGAGAAAGGAAATGAGGAAGAAGAAGAAGAAGAGCAACAACTCGGTGGGTCTGAATCTCTTCTATAAGTAGTAGAAGAAGACATTCCAACTCCAACTCTACATATATACTCTCTCTCTCTCTCTCTCTCTCTCTCTTCTATCTTGTTCTTTTAACGGAATGGCAACCCAACGAACTCAAAGTACACACACTAAACAGTAACAGTACAGGATTGAAAACCGGAAGCAAGGGCAGGCAAGAAAATGAGATTTAGTATGTGTCTTAATGGGTAATATAATATCACAATGGATAGACAATGGACCCGTACCCATTGTCGCAGCAGCTAGGCCCAACGCAACGTTCTTATCTCATCCAAAATTCACAGAGCACATGAATATTTCGTTTACTTGCTTATTTTAATGTGGTTCTTGGAAACGCATCTTCTTTATATACTTTCTTCAATTTTTTAAAATTTATCCATGTATAATCAATTATCGAGATTACAAAAAAGATAATGATATTACCATAATATTACGAGATATCTTAAAATCTAAATAATCCCAAGTAAGAAAAATTGAAATAAGATAAATAAAAATGATTAAAATCCATTACTCTTTTCTACCAATACAAATATTTTGAACTAGCTAATATACTGGATTTAAAAAAAAAAAAAAAAAAAAAACAAGCCTCGTACACGTGGTAGCTAATAAAAGTTGCACAAAAATTCTTCACAAATTAATCAAGGGTTGAAATAAACTTAAAAAAAAAAAAAAAACTTAGAATTGAGATGCTAAATATTTCAATTAATGTGACGATTTTTTTTTAGGAGAAATTTACATATTTATTGTCAAAATTATATAATTACAAATCGTATGAAAAATATTACTAAAATACAAATATTGAATATGCGATATTTGCAGTTGCATATATGTTGCATCACATTTATATATATATCGTATCTTAAAAATATGATTTTCCTATAAGTGCATTTACACTAACAAGATGTGATATTGGTATTTGTATATATGTCAAAATACGACATTACTATTCGTATATATATCGAATCTTCAAAATGCAATATTACTATTGATAAACCATTGTGACGTATATACAAATGCTAATGTCGTATCTATCTAACATTACATTAGTGTTTTCATAATATTTTTTATACAATTTATAATTATGTAATTTTTTTTTAATATTAAATAGACATGTATTGCACACTACTAATTAAAATAAGTGCTAACTACAACATGCTCCATTGACTAGGAGTTCCTCACTATGTTTTTTCATGAAACATTCAAGGAGCAATTGATAGCCATGCCGTCCTCAACATTCAAAGGTGAGTTCTCACATTATTAGTTATTACACAACAGATTTTACTATCAAGTATGGTATAGGTGCAATAATGTAAAGGTCGTTAGATACAGAATACGTAGCAAAGCAATGTTGGATGGCTTTAGGTAAATTAGATGAACTTAATTTTGTTGTGAGTTTAGTTAGTCATTTCAACGAATTGTTATAATACTTGGGATATACAACACCCACTAAGGGATGGAAATTGTGATATTCTTAAACTAAAAAGTGGTGAAATTTTAATTGTTGAGACATTTTTTTTTTTTTTTGGTGCAATGACAACCTCTAAAGTTAAAGTGTGCTTAGTGAGGACCACTTTCATGATAAGTGACCTCTTAAAAAGCAGCTGCACCAATAGAAAAACGTACCATGTACTATACCAAAGCAAACATTACACAACTTCCTCACAACTACTTCAAAAGCCTTTTATTCCTAAAACGGGTATAATAAACTATTGGGATAACTTTCATATTCATATGCTAACTTCTTACCTCCTTTCAAAGATAGTAGGAGCTCTATCCCTTTTTTGCTACGGGATTAGAGTGAGTTGACTAATTATGGAACATAGATTCAAAGGTTTCGAGTCCATTAGCTACTCCGAAGGACTTATGCTTAGCAAATGCCCTTGCTTTTATTCATCACTTTCTCTTTAGCTATAGAGTAATCACTCATAAGAGGAATTTTAACTAAAAAAAGAAACTTTTTGAGATTCGTAGCATTTGAGATGTGTTGAAAAGGTAGTTTACTACTTGACTTGCTTTTTAAAGGTGTGCACACAAGATTCTCAGCACTAAGGGAAAACCATACCATGTACTATACCCAAGCAAACACTACCTTAATGGAAAGAGTTTTAGTCAAGTCATTACAAGATGGCAGCGAAGCAACCTATCAACTAAAAGTGCATAGCTAAGTGCTGCACAAAGTAAAGTGCCACAGGATAGATTCATCTTGAGTCTATAAGGGAGCGCCTTTAAAATCCTCCTTGTTTGATGGTACAATTGGATTTGTATAACAAAACTAACAAAGATGCCAGTTTGGGATAAATTGCTGCTTTAAGGTTTTTAGACCTTGATTTCATTGACTATTCTGTTATTTATAGATTGGGTATCACATCGTCTAAATTGTTGTTGATGATCTTTAATAAGATTTTTTCTTAGTAAAGAATAAAAAGTATCATTATGATACAAATTTTGAGTTTTGAAATCATTCTATAACTATAAACTACTAATTTTGTAATTAGGTAGATTTTAGATATGATAGTTTCTATTATTTAAACAATAAGATATAATTTTTTAATGTAGTCGATTTTTTATGAATCTTTTACAAAACATTGTTTTTCTTCTTTTTAACTTAATGATCCATCCAAGGGAGATTTTGATCCTATGGTGAGGAGACTTGCGGGGATCAAATTCCAAGACAATGCCATGGAAGAGAATCATGGTGGGGGCAAGCAAGAAGATTAGCAAGAGAAACTAAAGAGCAAGGTTGACCGGCTCCATCCAAGCAAGTGTTGATCAGCCCAAGAAGAACTATAGTCGATCGATCTAAAAAAAGACCATGGTTGGCTTGTTCGAGTCAAGCCGAGGTTAACTGTCCTAGCTTTAGCTGAGGGCAACCGGTTCCTCATTCCATTTTCCTTTTCCTTTATTTTGTTGTTTTATGTATTAATTTCTATTTTTTCAAATTTTACATTTGACCAAATTAGTAGTAGATTTTTTGCTACCCATATAAAAGGCTTTGTCATGTAACACAATATTATTGAGCATTTGATGTTGAATCTTAATACGTTTTGAAAATCCATCCCTTCAATTGTTCTTGTCTATAGTATTTTATATTGATTACCATGCGTTATAATAGTAATCTTGCAAATCCTTAGATTGTTTCTTAGATCGTGATCATAAAACTCTTTAAATTAATCTAACACCAATATGTTTTCGCAATTGGTAAGTCTGTTATGACATTATAGATATTAAGCTATTAGGATGTTTACACATAAGTTGTAAATGCTTAACTTAATCAACGCCGTAATTTTTATTTATTTATTTATTTTTTACTTCAAAAAGGAAAGAAAAACATAAACAAATACTCATGACTCCATGGCTATGCCAGGTCGATCATGAGCTTCTCATAAGTTTGCCGGCAGCAAAAACAAGAAGCCATGAAGCGGATTGATGAAGCCTATCGTGCGAATCAACTCGGCTCAGCAGTGAACTTGGTGGTTCATGAAATAAAATAAAACCCAGTGGAGTACATGGTTCCAGACCTGTAAATTAAAACCCTATCTACTTTCCGGATTGAGCCTCTTCACTAAATCCCTAATCCCCGGCAAGTGGTGGAAGGATTTGTCTAGGATCGATCTAGCCTGAAACTGGATGAATGGCAATTATTGAACTTTTAATACCACCCTGAATTCAATGAAATGAAATTTCTTTGAGGCGATTGTAATCATTTCTGGAAATTTTTCTCCATTCCATGAAATCGACCGGATATATATTTTATAATCATTTAGCATTTCCAGAATATATAATCACACGATCCAAAATGTTGCAGATAAAAACTCTGTATATATATATATCATGTATGAATTATTCTCCATTTTGATTCAAAATCACAAATCAAAAGAAAGAATATCAAACTCAAAAAACTCCATGCTTGTACAACTTTGACAATGATTTGAATAGAAAACCAAGTGTAGCACTAAAAATTCTCTCCACAATACAGAGAATATAACCTGATGTGGTATACTTCCTTTCCTTTTTCTAGAGGGAAATTCCACAATCCTTGAGCTATTAACCAAAATATGTATTGCATAGAAATCGATTGGTAAGGAAAAATATAATCATGGCTGCTCTGCTACCTTGATATGATATGATAATGATAAGAAGCTACTACTTATGGCCGAGAGAAAATCTCTTTACAATCCTAGCCATGTACCTGCCTTGATGCTCTGCAAGAGCCAGCTCCACTTCACTCGGTTGCCTTGTGCCATCCCCGGAGAAAACTCCTGCACCATATGGAGAGCCTCCTCTTAAGGAGTCCATTTCAAACATTCCAGAACCGAATGTATACCCAATCGGCACATACACCATTCCATGGTGAGCTAGTTGAGTGATGGCGGTCCATCTGAAAAACCCAACACAGAGCATCACCACCACCAAGTTCCATTAACACATTCATTCATAATGCATGGATTTCACTCGAGACAAAGTGATTTATAAGATACGGAGGGATAGACATTTTGAGAAGCCACAGATCGGAAAACTTTTCTAAATTTCAATCCTATCTTAACTTATCAAAAATAAAATAAAATAAAATAAAAAAAAAACCCTTTTTATATCTCAATAACTTGAAAATCATGAAACCTATAAGCCGGAAAAACTCAAAAATACTCTAAAGTCAACACTTACATAGTGGATTCCTGCCCACCACCCTGAGTCCCAGTGGCCACAAAAAACCCAGCAGGCATCCCAGCAAGCTTCTGCTCTCTCCACAACCCCCCAGTAGAATCCCAAAATGCCTTCATCTGTCCCGCCATTGCCCCGAACCTCGTAGGAAACCCAAATAACACTCCGTCTGCCTCCGCCACCATCTCAGGCGATTCGATCACCTTAATTCCATTTCCATCCCAGCTGGCCTTCTGAGGCACTCTCATTTGGTCCAAGACCTCCTTGGACAAGGTCTCAGGTACTCTATACAATTCTCCCACCACGCCAGGGACAGAATCCACGCCTTCCTTGATTCTCTTTGCGAGAATTTCCACGTGACCATACATGGAGTAGAAGATTATGAAGATTCTCTTCTTACGCTTATGAGAATCTTTAACCTTAACCTCTTCCTCCTGTTGTCGTTGTTGTTTAGAATAATGTTGGGGGATTGAGGATGCTGATTCATTTTCTAGGGCTTGGGTGTTTGTGGGCTGTGTAAGCTGCTCTTCTGTGGAGAGCTTTTTCTTGCTAAAACAGCAGCCGCCTCCTTTGCCCATTAAATACCAACGATCGTTTTGCGTCTGTTTATTGAAGTGGAAACAGGTACGATGTAAAATTCGAAGTGGGAAGTTTTATTTCTTTTTCCTTGAAGAAGAAGAATAAGAAGAAGAAATTCTTGCTAAGGAGTTGACTTGGGAGGGATGAGGAGGCTTTTTTTTTTTTTTTTTCTTTTTTCATTTTTCCTTCCATTATTTTACAAACTGAGCTGTCGGGAGGTGGGGAAGGATGAATTGGACCATAACTGGCGTTCCACGTTCATGAATAATAATATTTCCTAATACTTCCATCTATTTGTGGTTTTATCTCCGAAGTTACCTGGAAATGTCGTTGTACCCGTTTAGTCCTCCGTCCAAACATCATCGAGTGTTGATGTCCCCAGTTAACCTGGCCTTTGGTCCTCTGTTTTCTACGTGAGTGATCACAGCTGAATCACAGTATTGTTGGACTCAATTCTAATGATTCATCCAGACGTATAAAAGAATTAGTAATTAAAAGAGTGGAACGGATTCGCTCAACGTTCAATCAAAGTTAGATTAAAGTTAAAAAAGTTAGAATCCAACTGGTTTTAAGAATTAACTTGAATTTAATAACTCTAATTAGGTATTTTCCTTTCCACTTGTATCATGTCAACCTTCTTCAACTTTTAATAAAAAAAAAGTACTTAACTCTAATAGACGCCCGTCCATAGTTTATGAAAGTTATAATTGTTACATAATAATTAATTTAACAAAATAGTAATATTAAATGTATTTAATTACATTATATAACAAAAAATAATAACAAAAATACAAAAAGGAAGACTGCAAAAAGGATTTTGCAAACCTAAACGATCTTGTCGATCTATTTACTATATCGCTTCAAAGAAAAAATTACTTGTTTATAATCAAAATTAAAAATAAATTACCAAAATATAAATTGTACAAAAATAATTATCAAAGCACTAAACCTATAACATATCTTTGAAATACAACATAACTATTTGTACTAATACCGCATCTTCAAAATACAATACTAATATAATATTTATATCGCATTTTGAAAATGCAATATTAGTGTAAATAATACGATATAATATCAATATTTTAGTTATTTTTTTATATAATTTATAGTTATATAATTTTTTTTTAAAATCGATGAACATGTATTTCACCCTCACTTCAAGAGATTTAGTTAAACAACAAACCAAGAGTATATTATATAATAACTCCAATTTTAGGTAGAGTGTTTGAAAAAAAAAAAGTTCTACTAATTAAGAGTATATTTATACTTTTATATTTATATTACACAATATAATTTTGTGCTAAGATTTAAAGGATTTACACTAAGGAATGGTTTAAATTTTTGGATCAAATTCTCACTATATTTATTCATTTTTCTCCTTCTTCTTCTAAGTGTGGGATAACCTAAGGGGTTGTAGGTTTTTTTCTACCAATTAAGACCCTCCCTTTACCAACCCCATAGCAATAGTCTATAGGGTTCATAGTTATCCTTCTTACTACCAAACGCTTACCTAGTCTATATTTCAATCTAGCTCTACCCAAACTTTTCTGATTCATACCGACATTCCCCACTTGTCTAATTATTACTGAGCACTTTTTTCCTAATCTAATCAGATTGGATTTACGGACAAAACACGTCATTATCAAAATTTAGCTCATTATTTTTTTATCCTATCTTAATTATGTCTTATTAGCTTGTTCGACAAAAAGTTCATTTATATACAATAATCGCACCATAGCAGGGATAGCTTAGTGGTGAAAGTGTGATTCGTTTTATTGATCCCTTTTTTAGTTAAGGGATCTCTTGGTTTGATTAGTCGGAGAAAAAACTTCATTTCCTAAAAGGCCTTACTCTCTTACCTCGCACACAATTTCATAATTGAAAAGGAATTTTCACATTATTAGTGATCTAGCAAGGGAATATTGAATAGCTTTCCTATCATTTAAATAGATTTTAAAGAATATGAATAATGGCTTGGAAATATTAAAAGTTAACTAAATGTAAAATTTTCTATAGTTTAAGATATCCTCGAGTTGTTTAGATTGCTATGAGCAGTGATCTCAACAATTTCAAGCCAATTTGGAGAGAAAATTCGAGTTGTTTTACCTTGGTTGAAGTGTTATGTCCCTTGATTGAATTTGTTTCAATTCGTTTAGTTCTATTTTTTTAAATGGTTGGTTTGGATAAGTTGGTAATTAACCTGAAATCAATCCAATAATCATAGTTAAAAGTAATCTCAATCATCCTAACCTTTAGAAGAAATATAATTCATGATAGTGGATGTGTGCATGCATGCATATAAAAATATATATATATATATATATATATATATATATTATAAGATAATATTAGCCCATATTCTTGGAAAATTTTCTATTACTCATTCTTCTCCCTAAAAACAAGTTTTCAAATAAACTCTATAGATTTCCTACAAATTCTAGTTGGTAATTGAGAATACAAAACTATTGTTCTTATTTTTATATCACTTAGTTGTATATTAAGGATAGCGATTATATGCTCTAATTATCTTCTTTACTTATCATTTGTTAAAAATAAAAAATAAAAATCCCCCCTACTTATCTAAAAATATTCCAACACCATTTTTCAGGATGTTGGTTTTTTTCTTTTCCCCCTCATCACAATACCGGCTCTCATTCGAAGCAAACATCATTGAATTTTAAGAATAACATATTTCTTAAGTGGACATGATGAAAAGAGCGGTTAAGATGGAGAAATGAACAAAAGAAACTTTCTAATTACTTTTCGTTCTAAACATAAGTGGGGTGTAGTGTAGCTTAGCAATATTCTTAATATGCATGTTAATTACAAGAATTTTTGAACATCTAAAATAAGAGATGATTTTCGATTATGGATCTTGCTTGGGTTTGAGGATCGCAATGCAGTCTTGGTGGTCCTGTCAAAAGCGACTGAGATTTTGGTTCGTTCATGCTTTTGTTGGATCATGAAAATCAAACTCAAGAAAATCTACGACTAATTATAGAAAAGAAATTTAATTGTTGAATATTGCGAAAAAAGCATCATGAAAAATTGTTGTGACATATACGTGTCGTATTTTATTAACTTTGGTATTTACGTATCGTTAGGCTAATTCTTTAAGGTTTTTTTTTAATTAAAATGAGTTAACTTAATCCGGCTCACTTAACTTTTAAAACAGAGTAAAAAATTCTATAATAAGCAGATTGTGGGCTAAAACCTCTTTACACAGTCACTAAATTTCAACCACTTAAAAGTTTGAGGAAAATCCTAAATTTAGTAATCGATTTCTGTTATTTTTCTTTCCAAACTGTCCAATTTATAAAAATTTCCGGTCTGAGTCTTCAACTTTCGATATTATGTAGTTGAAGTTTCTGTTTTTGCCAACTTTTTTCGAACCCGTAAGATAGGAACCTTAAAATTTGAAAAAAAAGAAGCGACATCAACAAAATATGACATTCTTACATTATCATATAAGGCTTCCGACTTTGATCCTACAACTATAACATTCAAAATGTTACTACACAGTCTTAACACAACCAGAGAAGGAAAGCTCTTTTGACTCTCCATGGAAACAAAAGCTTAGCTTCTTAAAAAAAAAAAAAAAAATCAACCTCCTCCTCCATCGCGGCGATAGTAATGGATGGCAGTAGTAATTCTATCTCTCACCATTACTAACTTCAATTGTTGGATTTGTCAAACAAAGCAAAAAAAAAATGAAGTTCCCGATAGCTCCTCAATCTTTTTTCAATAAACAGCTTTTAGACCTCTTCAACTCCCATGGAGGTAAGCAACCTCTGTAATGAACATGAAGAAATAATGAAGACATCGACACTTTCTTCTGATGAAGAGAGATCGATGACAAGAAACCAAAGGCACTTGTTGTTAGTCTCTTGCTCTTGGCTTCCCAAGCATGAGCTTGAGGATTCGGGTCGTATCGCACCCTAGAAACCTTGAGACTTTCCGGCAATACACAATTGCATATTAAACCTGCAATGGCAATGCAAAGAAGAAGAAGAAGACATCACGTTAGTAAATGACTATTTTGACGACAAAAATGAAACGTTCATAAGCATTGCATTTCGCACACGAGTATTACCTATCTTTGCTAGCCGATTTACCCATTTGGGGATGTGATTCCCGGTAAGCTTGAAACAGATATCTTCACAGAAATGGTTGCAGTTCTTAGTAATCAGGTGATATGAATCTCCATGGTAGTTTGTGGATTGACGATGCATGAATTCTCTCATTTGAAGCGGATCCAAACTGGTCCTTCCCACCGAAATGGACCTTCTGAACTTAAAGCCAGGACATTGTCTAGGTTCCACCTCAAAGATACCACTTGATGGGTAGTCATGAGCGCCAAACGCATATTCTACACCATAAACTGCACAAGAAAATCGATTCCGCTAATCTTCTCGTGATTGAAATTCAAAAAGGACTTGTTTACAGGTAAATCTGATGATCCAGTGTTATTTCCTTTCCAACTCAGAGTTCTGTCTAGGTGAAGGATCAAAAGCTACACGCTTCCATTATCAAAGAGGACACACAAGAATATGATATGCTCAACGTCGAATCATTACAGGTTCCAAATAAATAAAAGAAAGCATCTAATCTAACCTTCCAATCCCGAGTGGAAAATACCAATGCCAGCCCAGTAGACAAAACCATTCACCGCCGGCGTCAGGTCGTAGATGTTTAGAAACACCGGCGTACTGTTGCCTGCCCCATGTCCATAGCCTTCTGGCTTGACCTTGGAGAATAAGCGAAACCCATCGGCAGATTTGCTTCTTACACGATGGGAAATTAAGGACTTCCAACCCTTCCTTGCCCTCAGTTTCATGTTCTAAAATGAAACCCAGGAACTAGTCGATCCGATTCCAATTAACCCTGCAAAATGCAGATACCACATGCTACATGATGTAAAGCTGCAGTAACGAAATTAAAAGAGCTACTAAAGCACATGAAAAAAAATATAATTCAGGATCAGGAGTTTACGAATCTACGGATCGACATCGGCTTTGCAGATGAACTAGCAAAACGATTGCTGATATAAGCTTATCTAATCTTGTCTCCGTAAATTAACTCCTCAGTTGTGTTTGATAAAACAACCTCTACTTCTGCTACGATGATATACTCTGGGAGTACCGTGTTTAATGGTCCCAAAATTTTGTCCGTTTCCACAGAGGATTACATCAATTAACCTTTTCAACAACCCAAGTACTCACAAACTTCCTATTCTAAGGGCAGGTTCCAATTATTTGTACCAGATACTACAGAGCATGCGGACCACCCCTATAAAAGCTTAAAACAATCTACACAACCCTACATATATCCAAAGCATGATCACACGATAAATATTCCTTTTTGTTGGCCAAACCAGAAATCACTATAATTTGAAGATATTTCATAGTAGTAAACGACTAAGGAAAAAGTATTTTCAAATTAAAAGGGGGGGGGGGGGGGGGGTTGGGGTGGAGAAAGAGCTGAATACAATAAAATTTTCGTACTTTTACTCACCTCATGAAAATCAAAACCCATTACAGAGTGGAAGCATTTTGAATTTGTGAGTGGAAAATGGAGAACATGAGATAGGGATGTGTCTGAAACTGAAACCCCACGTCCACGCATTTTGCTTTGGGTGTTTCCAAGAACAGTGACATTCTGTCCTTTTTTACTCATGTAAAGAGAGAATAAATAAAGGAAAAGCAGCTGTGTAAAGTTCAGAAACAAGATATGAAAATCTATGTGAACATATTTCATGTCTGTCTTTCTGTCTCCCTCCGATCATCAAAGTGATGTTTGACCTGCTTTTTTGATGATTACCGTCCTTGTATAGGCTTTTGAAGATTCTTTATCCACTGTACAATTACTATTACCACAGGGATGACACTACTAAAAAACAAAAATGGGGACAGGGAGCGCGTAGCTTCCATGTTCTAACTAGCCGCTTTCTAACTTTTTGTTTTGGGTAAGGAGCCGCTCTCTAACTTTGAGTTTATTGAAGTGACATTTTTCTTTCTTCAATTTTACGATTGGAATCCGAACGGTCATGGGACGAGAAAAATTCAATTACTGCGTTGCCCCGAAACCATAGATGATGCTGAGAAATGCTTGTTGAGTTGGTTTAAATTAAAAAACAAAATAAGGGCTGGTACAATATCACGCTAACAGCTAATTTAGTAAGTGGAATGGAATAAACAATGAGTGGAATTATAATTATTAAGTAATGGAATTAATTGCTTATACATGTGAATAGATATTATGATGTTTACTTATATTATTTACTTGAAATAATACTACAGGGAATATGTCTTGAATAAAAATTAAAATTACCAAAACATGATTTATTAAATAAAAGAAGCAAATTAAAAAGACAACGAAACCCTCCAAATTGACAACTCCACTATCTTCTCCACCCCATAGTTGCATCTATGAAGGAATGGAAATCAACATCCAAGGAAAACCCAATCACCTGGCCTAACAATTCAATGTTCATCTACATGATTTATTCCCCCATCACTAGACCAAGACCCTAACTAAAGCCATGGCAAAGAGTTGGTTAACTTTTACATCAAAATCAAGTGAAGATACTGAATTGACTGTAGATTTGATCTTACACTTCACTGTAACGTAACAACGAGTTCTTTGGTAAGTGATAAATGAATTACCAGAATCATTGGAGGAAACAACATTGTTGTAGTATAAGTTGTCGTTGAACTCCAGCCATGGCTCCCTGAATCTCTATGGAGTCGTATCACGAATTAAAGGTAATCTAATTGTAATAGACACCACATATTGTATAAAGGATTATAGATTTGTTACTCTTCCAATTAATAATCCTTTATATGATATATAATACCATTACTGTCGGGCCCCAAAGCAGCAGAATCATAATAGTTCTGCTGTGCAAACTATTTTAGGATAGAAGCGAACTTTAAAACCGTTATCTTAGACCTGATCTATATAAAGCGTCCATAACTAACTCGCTTTGAAGTAAACAATTCATAAATTAAATAAGTTATTTACTTAAGAAAGTATAAAAATATATATAGAAACTGCGATTCAAGTATTACAAATAATATTTACAGGGTTTCATTGTCTTATACTTCCTAAATAATACATTATTTGAAAATGAAATATTCCAAATAAAAGCTAAGACCTTAACAATATATATCTATTCTTCAAATGTATTTCCTCACTCTTTAGAATCTAACGGTTATTAACTTTAAGGTAATTATAATCCACTTTCTAGCTGATACCTATAACAAAGTTTATAAGGATGTGAGCAACCACAGCTTAGTAAATAAAGGTGGAGACTCAAAACTATACAGTAAACACAAACATGGTTATCAATCAAATTATTAAGTGCAATACATGCTCAAACAAATACCATTACACAACGTTATCCGACCCGTCATAAGATTAGAGAAATTGTACTTACTCTAATCCGGATTGAAGAGTTTCCGTTAATGCAGCAACTCATGACTAAACCCAAACTTGCATAATAGAGACACCGTTCCTTCCATGACTACCTTCAAACCATTAACTTCACTTTTACTGCAACCTCTTCACTTGTTACTTAGTTTAATTAAGAATGAAGAAGGGACCAATTATGCCATCCAACGCTATCCTGTTCGAAAGGGTTGGTATTTGGCCGAAAAATCCTAATGGTCCCCTAACAGGTTGCTATGTATATCTGGTTTAGAATTTCAAGTCATATATTTAATTAGGTCCAATTTAAAATATTCAATCATTTCAACAAATCACATAAATATAAGCTAGGACAACAATCAAAATCATATCTTCAAACGTAGAAACAAGCACAATCACTTACAATTTTAAGCCTCCAAGTACTATAATTTAGTACTCCGAAATACAGCAACGTATCAATCCTGACTTACCTAATATCCTTAGTCGCTCACTCAACTAACCATAGGTCAACTCGTCTTCGTGTGTCCTATAATATATAATATAAATACGTTTTTAGTATTTATATCTTGATGATATGTATATGTATATGTATATATACTTTAAGTTATGATTTAACCTAATTCTTCCCATATACATAGCAGTTATTATTAATTCATCCTAAGTTAGTTTAGGGATTGGTTTATGAATCCGCTTTTGATTTAGGTTTCAAAGCGATTTCAATTAAGAATATTATACGTAAAACCTAAAAATGCGATCTAAACACAAATGTAAAATCCATCACATTAAGCTCGAGTATCCTAATTATTACTTTTAGTTTTAAATCAGTATTATATTTTACCTGATATATTTAATTCCTCGTTAGTGTATCAAACTTACTCTCGATGTAAGAAAATTTTTTATTTTTTATATAATTACCTAAATTTAAGTCTTTTACCAAATTTTATATATATTCTTATTACTAGTATAATATCAATTTTTATTCTAACATTTTCTATTTATTATATTTCCAATTTTTGCATATTACGTATTATTACTTATTATGTACATAATACATATCTAATATTTCTATCACCTTAAATATCATTTTCCAACATCATTTAACATCTCAAAATATATAAATTCATCATAAATCAAATTTTATTCCTAATTACCCTAATTTATAAAATTAACTTAAAATACACCATTTTTACCTATTACATACTTACTACAAAATATCCTAATAATTGTATCTAACACACTAAATGCTACAAATATCATACTTTATCAGATTTTAATATTTTAAAATATATAATTATGCAATAAATCAATAATTATTTATCTAATTACCCAATTAACCCTAAATTACCTATTTTATGCATCATTTTAAGGCCTAAAAATTTCAAAAATTAATTTTTCAAAAATGGCTCCATAGTATTGTTCTATAACCTCTAAGTAGTCTACAAAAAAATTTTGTGCTCAAAACTACACTCTTAAGATCATTTATTTCTAAACTGAAACATATTCAGTTTTGCATGATTTCTTAAATAACATATATCATAGGATATATTTTTATCAAAATAATATTTTTCCTAAAAAACTACATACAAAAATATTCCAAAATACCAAATTTTATAATTTTCTAAGTATATTTAACATTTTTTAACAAAATATGTAAAATCAGAAAAAAAATTGAAATCGCCAGAACTGGTGGCTCCGGGCACCCTAGGCATTGCCACTGTAAGCCCCAAAGTTTAGCCAAGTAACCGTAAGATTGAACTTAGAACCCAAGGTTTAGGGCGATCGACTAAAGGATCCGATCACATCCAAATTATAAACTATTAAGAGAAATATTAGTAAAAATGACCCCGTAAACTTAAATTTAAGAAAATAAAGAGTAAAATAGGAGACTATAAAATTTTCAAATTTTAAGCATAATAACTGTTAATTACCGAAAAGGCAAAAAGTGTAATATAATAACTAATAAATTATTAGAGATAGATTATATGTATACTAAAAATTTTAGAATAACCAAAATAATATTTAGGAATGTTCACGTGTACCCTACATGTATTTACGTGTAGATAAAAATACGCGTAATTACTAAAATTGGCCGAAAACTAAGCAAATAATTAAAGAAAAATACAAAATAATTATAGAAAAATCAGAAAAAATCAGAAGAGGATAAGCTGCAACAAGATTAGGTCGTGACAGAAAAAGAAAAAAAATAACCAATAGGAATTGGACAAACAAAAAGCCAAAAATGAAGGAATTGGAGCAAAATCCCATCAAATTAATGCACATTAAATTCTAGAATTGTCTATAAATAAGGAAAAAAAATTCCAGAAGTCATTTGGGTAGTTTGAAATCTGAGAAAAATCGAAACACTGAAAAAATCGAGAGAAAATTCAGGAAAAAAAAAAAACTGTACAGATTAGCAAGGTGAACTAAAACCACCACCCACCACCACCCTACACTAGAACCACCGCCTGGACCGGCCGATAGCCTTGGACCGGGTTTGGACGGCCAGAAAGCTTCGAACCGGTTAGTCATTTATTCACCCCGATTTTTGTATAATTTTGTAAAATTAGTTATTTTGCCCAGAAAATTATGAAACTTGTTATTTTGAGATTTTATTGTATGTAGATTTAGGGAAAAATATTGATTTAGTTTAATTATGTCTGAAAATATAAGGTCCTTAACAAATTGTTCAAAACCGAGCATGATTAAACCGGAAATTAAATAGGCTTAGGGATGTAGTTTAGGGCTCAAAATTTTTCTTAGGATTCTCATATGATGTAGAACAGTGCTATAAAGCCATTTTTTTTAAATTAATTTTCGAAAATTTTAAGTTAATTTTTAGCCCTAAAATGATGGTAAAATTGGGTGATTTAGGATCAATTAGGTGATTAGGATGTTAATTACTGATTTGGATCTTAATTAGATGTTTAGGGAAGTTAATTTCTGCAGTGGAACCCTAATCCTAGCCTTTAGGTACTAAGTATGGTTAATTAGGGAAATTAGGTAAAGAATATAAGAAATTAGGAATATGTAAAAATGTAAATTAATAAATCTAAAAAAATAAAGTTATTTAGATAATATTATAATTGAAATCAGAAAAATAATAAATTTGAAATAATATTTAATTTTAAGTAAATATCTCAAAATGTAAGATTTTTACACATCGGGAATAAATTCGATACCTCAATTAGGATTAGCGTGTACCGAATAGCTTAGAATACTAAATTAAGACCTAATAGGATATTTGGATACTCGAGCTTAATGTGATTAATTTCACATTAGGATTCGAACATGTTTAGGATTTAGAAATCGAACTAAAACCTGATTTAGAAATCGAACTAAAACCTAATTTAGAAATCGATGCGAAAACCGAACCTGAACCTAACCCCAAACCTAGAATAATTGTAAAAAAATTTAATACCTAGATAATTAGGCATATTAAACCTTAAACAAAACCTAACAATAAGTGTTATATGATAAAATGAACTTATAATATTTATATGAAAAGCTGAAACTACGTTCGTGTTATAGGGATGATCGGCGATGGCCTAAGCAAATCGGACCTCGAGTGAGTGAGTGAGGAGTCGAGGTAAGTTGGGATTAATACGATGCTGTATTTTGGAGGCTTAAGATTATGCTTGGTTGTGCTTGTTAGATAGTTGAATGTGTGCATGTGCTTAATTATGGGTGATGCTATGATTCTCTTTGTTGCTCTGGCACATATTGTATGAATTGTATGTAATGATTGATCACCCTAAACTGGACTTAATTAAATATACGACCAGTTATCATAATCGAACATGCATGGCAACCCGTTAGGGGATTTAGGACTCTCCGGCCAAATACCGACCCCTTCGGAAGGGATAGTGCAGGATTGCAAAACGGTCCCTTCTTCATCCTCAGTCGAACTAAGTAACAGGAGAGGAGGTCGCGGCGAGGGTGAAGGTAGTGGTTCGAAGGTAGTCGCGGGAGGAGCAAGGTCTCCATTACACAAGCCTGGGTTTGGTCGTGAGCTGTTGCATTAACGGCAACTTCTCAACCCGGATTAGAGCGGGCGCAATTTCTCTAATCTCACGACAGGCCGGACAACGTCGTGCGATGGCATTTACTTGCACGTGCATTGCACCTAATAAGTGATTGAAAACCTTGTTGTGTTTATGGTATAGTTTTAAGTCCTCCGTCCTAACTTACTGAGCTGTGGTTGCTCACATCCCTATAGACGTCGTGCAGGTGCTAGCTAAGAAGCGGCAAACAAATACTCTGAAGCTAGCAACTGCTGGATCCTGGGGAGTGAGAAAAAACATCGAAGAATCAACACATATTTTACTTTTCATTTCTGATTAATGTAATAACGGAATTATAGTGATTATATATAACTTTTCTCACTTTCTTAGGTAAATGACTTGTTTAAATTACAAATTGTCTACTTCAAAGCGAGTTAGTCGTGGACGCCTTGTGTAGATCAGGTCTAAGATAGCGGTTGTAAGGCCAACTTCTATCTTAGGATGGTTTACACGGCGGGAGCTGTTACGACTCTGCCGCTTCGGGGCGTGACAGCCACCACCATGTGGTAGTGGTGGTAGTGGTAGTGGTGGTGATGACCGTCCATTCATAGGTGTTCGTCTAGTTAGAGATCTCCTCTAAGGTCCTAAATACAAAGATTTTTGTAAATTTTTTGAAAACCCTAATTTTCCCTTTGTTTTTTACTTTCTCTAATTTTCTACAATTCTAAACATCTCAAGTGAGCTTCTATAAAATTTTAGGTATTTGTAGAGGTTTTAGGGATTTTTTGTGTATTAAATTAATGTGACAATTACCTTATCTTATCTTCTTTTTTTTCACTTTTTATTTATTACATTTTGATTAGTTGATTTTTTTTTTTCTTTCTTTCCCCAGTTACCACGACCTTAATTTGGATGATTCCTCATTTTTCTTGATTTTTCCTTAATTATTCATGTATTTTCTTTAATTATTTAACATTTTTTAACCTATTTCACGTATTTTAAGTAATTTCATGTATTTCTACCTACATATAAGTTCATATATGGTACAAATAAATATTCCTAAATATTATTTATGTTATTTCATAATTTTTAGTGTGTATCTAATTTATCTCTAATGATTCGTTAGTTATCGGAATATATTTTACGTATTTTCGATAAATAACGAATAATATACTTAAAATTTAGAAATTTTATATTCTCTTATTCTATTACTTATTTTCTTAAATTCGAACTTACGCGATCGCTTTTACTAATATTTCTAGCTTTATCGTAAAATTTAGGCTAAATCGAACAGTTTACTCGATCACCCTAAATTTTACGAATCGAACTCCAAGTAACTGATTACGGAGCTTATAATTACGAAGCTTATAATTACTACTACAATTAACTACCTAAAAGTTACACAGACGCAAGTAATATCACAACATAGTTATATTAACATAAATTTCATAATATAATTACTACATATACACACATACACTAAGTTTTTAACATATTATTGTGTAAACTAATAGATACACCACATATGAGTTTGCTATAGTAATAATAATACTTTCTTAGTTCTCAACTCGAATGCATACTAACCCAAATACTTCCTATTGACCTTGAGTATCATGCGGCTCAACATAACAAAAAGGTCCACTTACTAAAATAATCTATAGGAGTATAACCTAAAGAGCTTAGTGAGTCATCCTTCAACTATATAATAAACAAGTTATTCAACAATAAATTTCAAATATATAAATGCATAATCACACAAAATACCATACAAATACATGCAGATGATTAAGTACTGCATATCACTCAGATTTAACACCTTTTGAAGTTAAGGTTAGAGTATACATGACACCAATTAGATCCGAGTATCATATTTGAACTATTATAACTACGAACTCCGCGTTTTGTATAAAAAATAAAATGGTATATCCATTTTTAGTTTTAATTAAAACTAACTTCCAAGTATAATTGTGAGTAGATTCTCATAGTTTATACTTACCCCTAAATGGAAGCCTCTTGATTTAACCCTTAGGTAGACGGTTAGTACCTTCAACACCTAGTAATCTCGCGGGCCAGGTTGAAGTCATATCGTACGTGTACACCATACTAAAACACCATAATCAAAATTTATTAACTCTCGTATAACCTTTTGCTACCTCCGTGTAATATGATGATTGAAATTACTTATGCAATGTATGATTATGCATTTTCCAATTTAATTTAATCAAGTATGATATAATTAAGTTCAAATACTGTATGACAAATCAAAATCACAGATAAATCAATTCCTATTGAATTCACTACACAACAAACAATATATTTTCATACTTTAAAGTAATTTAACAACTTATCAAACAATATCATATATATGCATCAAACAGTATGACATATATGTATAACTTAATCCTTACATAACATCCAATTATTAATAACAGTTAATATTTACTAACTATACACATAAACATATACGGAATCATTAGAAATGTTCACTCAGCCATCGTATAAATAAAGGATTGTAATAATTTACTGCAGATCAGTCTCGATCTCATAATCACTTAATGTAGACATCTCATTTTTGTCCTTTTTTTTTCAAATAATTGAGCCAGGTTAATAAATAAACAGAAAAAAAAATAAAAAATAAAAATATATAAGAAAAATAAAAAAACGAAAATTAAAAGAAAAAATAAAATTAAGCAAGTTGAGTCATGAATTAAGTCGTATCAAGTTGGAGTAAGTTGAGTTATTGGATCAAGTAACGAGATGGGCTGAATTAATCTAATTTAGAGGCTTAAAATCGGATTAGGGAATTATTAGGCTAAATTAGAACAAGTTGGGCCTAGAAGAATAAAAAATGGCCCAAAATAATTAGGGTTTCCAGAAGTCAGGATAAATCTTGGAAGAATCGCAATTGTATCTTCAGTATTTTTGATACGAAATATTCGATTTTGAATTTATAAATAGTACGTTGGCTAAGGATTTAAGGGATCTTAATCACACACCTTTACATACATAAAGAATCACACTCATATACATATACCCTACATGTTCCTTCAAAAACACCACGCACACCTTACGCATCGCCACACGTGCCACCACACATCCCACGCTTCACCACCGCACATCACACGCGCCACCACTAAAACCCCGGTAAACCACCACCATTGCATCA
Organism: Lumnitzera littorea; assembly: GCA_024138015.1. Classification (NCBI taxonomy): domain Eukaryota; kingdom Viridiplantae; phylum Streptophyta; class Magnoliopsida; order Myrtales; family Combretaceae; genus Lumnitzera; species Lumnitzera littorea. The sequence goes on from JAMXBB010000010.1 coordinate 100,469,340, forward strand.
CAAGCTATCACTACAACAACCAATACATCAACCATCATGCTCGTGATAAGTGGAAACAACATCCAACACGCTTTCGATAATGTCCATGACCATCCGAAAACAATATTCGACGCGCAATTCGATTTGTAGATAAATTTTCTTATTTTGCTATTTTTATTTTATTAGTTAATTTAATTATTTTTTACTAACTTATTTATTTATTTTTATTAGTGTAAGTTTTTATTGTTTTCGTATTGCGCATTTTTTTAGATAATCTCAATTTTTAATAAATTTAGCTCAATTACATTTTTAGCAGTGTCATGTTTTTTTTTTTTGGAAAATAAATGAATCTAAATTGTGTCTTAGAAGTTAGGATTTAGGAAATATACTTTTTGACACATAGGAGTTTTGGAAAAATAAAAAAAAATCTAAATTGAGTTTCTTTTCAAAAAGATTTGGTTAGTTAGGGTTTTTTTTTTTATTTAATTCAGGAAAGTTAGATTATTTTAGGTTTTTTTTTCTTAAAATAATAAATTGATAAAAAAAAAAGGTAAAACTGGCTTGATTTTCGAAATAAAAATAACCCACTCACTAAAAATTTTATAAAAAGAACTACAGTCGGTTTGATCCCAATCAGCGAGTATATAAGTACTTTCAGGGCAACCATTAAAAAATAAAAAAAATTCCCCTTTTTCTTAAAAATTCGTAATAAAAATTTATTTTTAGTTACATTTTGTGAACTTAAGTATATTTTAATATTTTTATAAAAATTATAAAAAATAAATCTCATCAAATTTTTTTTATTTTCACATAGTGACTTAGTCGTAATAGATTAGCCTCCGAGTCTGATTTTCTAATTCAATTTTCTAAAAATTAATATTTTTAAAATATTCGCAAACTAGTGATCAAATTAAGGTTTTCCCATCCGAAAACCCTAATTTTATTTTATTTTTTTTACCAGTTGAACTACTTGGCAACTTCATTTTTTTAAAAATAATTTCTTTTTCTTAATTTAATGTCAAGTAATTTATATTAAACGGGCTATGCTTAATATAGTTTAAATTAAGGAAATCAAAATAAGGCTCGACATCTAACATTTTGGGGAATATAAAGAATAGTAAGTGTAAGCCCTAAATATAAGCTAAATAACTATAGGATCAAACTTAGTACACAAAGTTTACAGCGATCGGTTAAATAATCCAATTAAGTCTAAATTATAAGTTAAAGTTAGAAATATTAGTAAAAATGACCTTGTAAGTTTGAATTTAAGAAAATAAGTAATAAAATAAGATAATATAAAATTTTTAAATTTTAAGTATATTACTTGTTATTTATTGGAAATACATAAAATGCATTTAGATAACTAACAAATTATTAGAGATAAATTATATGTATACTAAAAATCATAGAATGACCTAAATAATATTTAAGAGTGTTTATTTGTATGCCACATGTATTTACGTGTAGGTAGAAAATATGCAAAATTACCTAAATTGCTCTAAATTAGCTAAAAATTTGTAAATAATGAAAGAAAATTATAAAAAAAATCAAAGAAAAATTAAAAAAATATCAAGGAGATTGGGAATGATCCAAATCAAGTCATGGCAACTAAGGGGAAAGAAGAGAAAATTGACCAATTAAATTGAAGTAATAAAAAAGGTAAAAAAAAAATGAAAGAGGATAAACTAGTCTTATCTAATTAATACACAACAATTGCTTTATAGCCCCATAAATAGCTAAAAAAAAATTAAAAGACTCTTTAGACAGTTAGAAGATTAGGAAAATTGGAGAGCACTAGAAATTGAAAGAAATTAGGGTTTTAGGAAAAAATTTCTCAAATCTATATAATTAGGGTAAGTAGGCCGAACCTATACCTCACCACCATTTAGGACTGAACCACTACCACCACTACCACCACTCCACTCCAAATCGACTACCTAGACTGGCCGGCATACCTTGAACCAGTGGTGGTGGCCGAAAGCTCAAAAACCAAGTGAGTCTCAAATCTTATCTGTTTTTGCAAAATTTCTTAAAATTATTAATTTTGCCCATAAAATTATGAAATTTGTTATTATGATGTTTTATTATATGTAAATTTAGGGAAAAATGATGATTATGTTTAATCATGTCTGTAAATATAGGATTCTTAAGAAATTAGATAAAATCGAGTATGTTTAGAATTAGAAATAAATAAGTTTAGGAGTATAGTTTGGAGCCCAATTTTTTTTTCCTGTAGAATACTTAAGTAATATAGAACAATACTATAAAGCCATTTTTTTAAAATTAATTTTTGACATTTTTAAGTAATTTTTTAGCCTTAAAATGATGAGAAAAATGAGTAATTTTGGATTAATTGAGTAATTAAATGATTAATTACTGATTTAAAAGGTAATTAGATGTTTAAGGATATTACTTTCTGATGTGGAAACATAGTCCTAGCATTTAGAGTGTTGATTGTAATTAATATTGGAATTATGTAGTAAATATAAGTAATTTAGTAAAATATGAAATCAGAATTTTAAAAAATATAAAATAGTAGGTTAAATTGGATAAATATAATAATAATATCAATACATATTAAATCTAGGACAAAAATTAATTTTAGGTGTCTATATAAAAATTGTAAAATTTTCGCACATCGAGAGTGAATCCGGTATATTAATCCGGATTAAAGTGTACTGAGTGGATTAGAATACTAAATTAAGACTTAGTATAATATTAGGATACTCAAGTTTAATGTGATTAATTTCACATTAGGGTTCAAAACGTATTTTGGGATTACTCATAGTTGAAATCGAATTAGAACCTAAACTGGAATCAAATTCGGAAACCGAACCTCGAACTAACATAAGATGAATTGTTAGTAAATGATAAGTATATAAGGAGAATTGAGTTAAATCCTAACTTAGAATATGTGTCATCTAAGTATAAGTACTAAAAAGAGTGCATTTATATTATAAAACACACGGAAACGAGTCAACTTACGACTAGTGATTGAGCGACTCAGGATTCCAAGTAAGTTAGGTTTAATGCTTCATTGTATTTTAGAGTACTCAGAGACTTAGGTTTGTGTATGATTGCGACTGTAAGTAGTCTTATACATGTACTTATGTATTTGATTTCATACTAAAATCTGTGTTATGTTTGATAACTATTGTGATTAGAGTGGGGTGGAATTGTCTGATCACTCTAAATCGAATATAATCTTAATTGACCTAAATACCCTAAAAAGACATGCATTACAACCCCGTAGGGGATTATTAGGATTTTCTAACCAAATATCGACACTTTCGAAAAAGATAGTGCTAGATAGCAAATTGATCTTTTCCTCATCCTCAGCTAAACTAAGTGATAATTAAAAAGGTCGCGGTGAGGATAAGGGCATTGGTTCGAAGGATAGTCTTAGGAAGAGTAGTGTCTCCATTGCATAAACCTGAGTTTGGTTGTAAGCTGTTATATAACATGAAAACTCCTCAACATGGATTAAAGGGGGTAAAATCACTCTGATTTCATAACAGACCGGACTACATTGTATGATGGCACTTATTTGTTGCATTTAATGAAAATAATTGCTTGATAAACTTAATTGTGCTTGTATACATTTATAAGTCTCCAATTCAACTTACTAAGCTGTAATTGCTCATACTTGCATGGATTCTTTTGCAGGTCCTGACTTTTGATTTGAGATGCTGCGATACAATTACCCAGAGATTAGATTTCTTTTGAAGCTATGGGGAGTGAAGATCCATTGGCAAAAGATTAAGTCTTATTTAGAATCTTGCTAGTATCCTTAGGATAAAGAATTGATACATGATATATACATTAGTTAACTGCTGTATTATATAGGATCTTCTAGGAATCCTACGATAATGTGAATATAATTATATATACATGACTTAAGATTTTACTTTTACTGTAAATTTTAGCTAAAAATCTTAGTGGAACTGTTTACTTTAAAGCGAGGAGTCGTCGATACTTGTATAGATCATATTTACAATAAGCATTGTGAGATCAATTTCTGTTATAGGTTGGTTTATACGATGGGACTATTGCAACTATGTGATTTCGGGGTGTAATAGTAATTATTTAAACGAAATAACTAAACTATTCATATATTTAGTACTAATTATTTAAATTAGCTATTTATTCATATAAAATCTCTTATTTGAGCTTTTTCATCAATCGCATATAACTTTTTCATTCTAGTTTCGATTTTTATAAACTTATAATGCGTCCTTATCATTTTTGGACGTCCTTTCTCGTAGTAAGGTTCATTTTAAAAGTTATAACCCACATTTTTTATTATGGTCTAGAAATATTATGAATTTTATTATTTTGACTTAAATAATTATAATTTATTATTTTAATCTTTTCTTTATATATTTATGATTTAATAAATGTTATGCCCCGAAGTCTCGAAGTCGTAACAGTCCCGCCGTGTAAACCATTCTATGATAGAAACTGGCCTCATAGTTCCTACTATAGAGATAATCTACACAAGGCGTCGACGACCACTCGCTTTGAAGTAAACAGTTCGATTAATGATTATACTACAAATATGATAATTATCTCAAATTACTATTAAACATAGATAATTATATAAATAAGTCCACAGAGCTTCCCAGGAAGATTTACAAAATCACCACAGTCTACTAATTTACAGAATAACTAACAGTCTTCAACCTTTAACTACAAGGTCAGTCTAGTTACACATTATGCTAAATAACTTGATCCTCACACCCCTGGCTTCAAAAAGACTAACCTCTGGATAATTGTAGGGCGGCATAGTACTTGAAGAGATTACAAATCAGAACCTGCAAAAGGATCTATAAGG
>JAMXBB010000010.1:100475345-100810021 GCA_024138015.1 Lumnitzera littorea
TAGAGAGAGGATGTATGTGTGTTCTTATTGTTCTAAGTGTGTAAAGTAAAGTATACGAAAAAAAAAAAGTGTCAATATATACGCATGTAGTATGCGTCCAACAATAATAGAAAAAGAAGAAGAAGAAAAATTAAATAATAAGAAAAAAAGAAAAGTAGATTTGTTAAGATGTGATTTGACTAACTTGTTATCTTATCTCTTAACCTTATCCATCGCTTTTAATACATGGGGAAATTAAAAAGAATGAAACATCGTAGCTAAAACAAGTTCTGGAAGTATAATGTGGAGTGAAAAAAATGAAAGAAGAAAAAGGAAAAAGGAAAAGAAAATGTAATGGGTTGGCTTTTTGATATGTAAAATTATAGAATAAATAATAATTAAGAAATAATATTCGTAATTTTATAAAATTTATTAATTAATTTGTTACTCATTACATTTATAATATTTAAGAGCTATTTCAACTCGTTTGTTAACAATTTTAGACGATTATATATATTGGTCGATAATTGTATTCAATTAAGGTTTTATTACCATTAAGGTAAATTTATTCATTTTATAAACTTAGAGTTATAGTTTTAGGGTTTTTGTTAAGTTCGAGTTCAATCTCAGATATTTATGTATACATAAGATTTAGGGTTTTTGTATATAATTAAGATTTCGATCAAGATTTTTAGGGTTTTTATTATTCATAATTTAATAAAATTTTTATCTTACTCAGCCTTATCGACTTATGAAGTTATCTAAAGCTCTCGAGTTTAATTTAAGATTTAGACTAAAACTTTATATGGTTTACAAGTCATTTCCATAAACTTTATTAGCAAAGCTCTATTTAAATTCCACACTTTGTTAAGGATTTCCTTTACATCGAGTTCACTTCAGATCTAGGCTTACACTTAACCGTAAAGCGACAATAAGTTCTCCAACTAGTGAGGACTGCGAGTTGGCTTCAGCAAGTTCTCTAATCGCTTGACCCGATAATTCGACAACAAGTTAGAGGCTTCAGATTGAGGGTAGTTATGGAATAAGGAAAAAGAATAAGTTAGGGAATTGAGATTTACACCCACACCTAAAGAGTCCAGATTCCTTGTTTTTAGGTAATGCATGTTCTACAAAATTCAAATTATGTGCTACATAAATAAGGACATAGGGGATCATTGGAAAATATGGAGGAATGGCAATAACACTCCCTCCTACTAAATAGGCCATAAGATAACGTTTAGTTGTAAAAATTGAACATGATTAGACTAAATAGAATAAGAAAAATCGAACAAGATAAATATAAAAAAAATTGGACTGTATAAACTTATTATATCATGTTTGGTTTACATAATACCAAACATAAAATTTATATTAAAAAATTAATTATGTATATTATAAAATAATAATTTTTTATAATATTTTTAAAAAAGATATTAATTAATTCGATATTATATCTTAAAGGGGTATTTTTGAGAATATAAAATATTTTTTGTTTTTATATAATGAATTTCATTTTTGTACCATGGTGTAAATGAAACCAAATCTAAGCCTTTTATTCAATTCATCAGTCTAAGTTTTGATTAATCACCAAGTAAAAGTTACAAATTAAATATGAAACAAATTTTTTTGTTTAGTCCAGTATTATAAAAATTACGCAATCAAACACTAACTAAATATCTAAATTTTATCACTATTCAACCTAATAGCATAAACATCAATTTCTTAACAAATAGAACACTGGTAAAAAAAAAAAAGGAAAATTACTAAATCGTATCACCCTTCGTATTATTAGCTACTAAAAGTTGTAACGGTAAAACAAAACAAACTTAACTGACTTTTACTTAAACAATAGAATAAAACTTTCTTTTTCCTTATTTTATGCTCTTGGTCACTCTTCTTGAAGATGGAAACCTTAGATTGAAGCATAGTTTCAATTAGAAACATTACATGGTACACATGCAATATTAAAAATTGTTAACAATCAAGGCAACAAATATTAATGAATTCCTTTCAATTACTTGGACAAAATGTTTCTAAGTAGTATTAACATATATTCATTGCTTGCCTTAACGTACCACTATTGAATATCTCCTACAATTTATTCACATTCTATTTATATGAATATCACAATCTCTCCATACTAAACACTTATTAGTAGGGATTAGCTTTGATACAATTTGTAATGCATATATATTATTTAGTTTCGAGATTTAGGGATTTGTACTTCCAAGTAGTGTGATAGTCTGGTAGAGATGAAGAATTGTAAAACCATCTTAGTAAGGAAATTGATGAATTAGAAAAGATGTTGCACCATAACAGATGTGATGTAACCTTCACAGGTTCGTTCTTGCATTTAGCAAATGCCCGAAGCATGTAATGTTAGAAGTAACATATATCCATTACTAAGTCTTGGTGGCAAGTATATGACAAGTAGGGAGGGAGTAGGAACTAGGATGATATCATCAAATTAAACAGAGTATCATTGTTGGGACTATCATTCACAACCCTTTTTTGCTTGTAACGTGTGACATAATCAAGGGTCAAATGCTGGAACTTGACATAAAGGAGAATTTAAGGCTTTATATACAACACGATCAACAATATTCCTGTAAGGATCCTCCTCTCTCTTTTCATACGAATAGGCCATACTAGCCTCAACTTCCGATTTTATCTGCAACTGCAAGTATAACGTGCTTGCACTCTCTCCATCCTTGACCTTTTCTCATATTCCTCTTGTGCTTATGGGCTTTCCAAACAAATGGTAAAAGCGTCCAGGTACCTTTGGCAACAGCACTGGGGAATGCCTTGCTTGATTCGCACTCGCCCTAAAATCAACATCATATCATATTAGCCATGCTTGATGAAGTTCAAAAGATTAAACAAAGTGTGCAGTATTTTATACCTGACATTTACAGATTCCGCCCAATCATTCACTAAAGGGATCTTCATTAGGTCATTGTGATCTAGAGCCAACTTGGCTCACCAGTAACGATAAAATGTTAGACAATCGGCATCAATCACAAGTATAGAAGTGCGTGCAACGAGCACGATTTCTATCTCTGATGCACATATGACCAAGAGTTGGAAAGGGTTAATAATATCGCATGAAAAGATGAAAATCAAAACAAAACAAATTTAAGAGTGGCACAATAGCAACACATTATCAAAAAGAAGAGAGAGGTGCTCAGTCTATAGTATAGATGTCTGAAAACAAAAGAAATTAAATTCAATTAAGAGGTCTCAGAGCTAGGACAATCCTGCATTCACTACCTCAATTTTAAAAACATTTGTTACGGACATCCATTTTGCAATAGGAGACAAGTAAGCCAACATTCAGCCTCTACACATTCAAGGAGCTAAAAATCATTACATTATGCAGGCTTGCTGATGTACGTATGTCTGTGTATCTGAGAGTAAGCTTACTTCAAACATGTCGTCGTCTTCTCCCACGGATCCAAAGGGAACTATAGTGGCCCCAAACCTTGCAGCCATTCTTACAAATTCCAGTTGATCAGGCCGGAATAGTTTATATTGTTCACCCTGCAATATTCCAATAAGAACTATCCTAGAATTGTACTGAAACTTCACAAAAAGAATGCATTTATTGTCGAAAAACTTGTATGAACAGATTCAATTAGTTTAAGATGTCGATATCAGGGGGAGAAAAACCACAACGTTATACAATTAGTCAGAACTATTATTTATATATTCCATAGGATTGATAGTTCATCCCAAATTAAATCACTCAGAAAAGATTCAACAGCTCGGTTGTGAAACCATCAAAACCCAATCCAACACCAACTTTATAGATTGCAACCAAAAGATTCATACTGTCGGATTAAGTGACTGTTTTAAAGACTGTCATAGTTTTAGTAGAGAAAAAATATTGAAAAAACCTACCATTTTTTATTGCTAATTTTATATGTCAAACATTACAACTCCAATAGGCATTTGAGTGCAGTGCTGGGTGACCCAAAACATGCACGAGAATGTTCTTCTCCCTCAAAATTTCTGTAACAAGTGAGCAGATCCCCAATCCCATCAACTTGTGATTACAAACACACAAGACAGGCCCCTCAGTTGGAACCCCTGCGAGGCCTTTAACTATCTTCCCATCTTCCGAAGTCAAGAACAAGACTGAATTGCAAGCATTTAGAAATAATCCGCATGTATTTTATTATGGAATTGGAATAAGCTGTGGTTGCTTAAGCATATCTTCGTCAATATACAATATGAACAGGCTTCATCAACAAATGACACTAAATAGGGATCAAGGAGAGGGTCATATCCCATCCATTCTTAATTAATACTAATCATAATAGGTAGCATGGTAAATTGATATGAATCTCAAGGAGCCCTGAAGTGTTTAAATGACTTAAACTCCGGATATCCTAATAATGGCACAAAGAGAAAAAAGCAAAAGTGATGAATCGCAACAAGCCTGCTGACAAGATGATTGCTCATATGCCTTTGCTCAAATCGGAAAAATATGGTATTATAAATCTGATGATAAAATAACATAATTGAATAGAAATTAGATGATAAGAGTAGTTCTTATCATAATTCAACTCCATTCATTGTCTATGCCAGAATATCATAACAATTATTCAAGTTTTCAAGAAGCACATTGCATGTCTCAGATTTTCCATGTATAATTACCAAACATAATTTCTTAAAAAGAAAAAAAATAGCATTAATTTCTATAAGGAAGGTGTTGGGTGTCCCGGGCAACTAATAACATGCTAAATAAAAAATAAAAAAAAAAACTTTTCACCCCTGTATATGTTTGTCTTTTCATAAAATGTTTCTCTTTCAGCTCCTTAGCTAAAGCAAGTGGTAGTTATCTTGCTTTTGCTAAGGTCCAAAGATAGATCGGCATGGAGAATATATACCACGTCACTATTGTGGAGAATAAAAAGAAGGGTCCAGGACTTTATAACTATAAAAACGGAACGAATGCAGATCTCTTATTAACAAGAACCATTCTATAAATGCATATTAGTCTTGTTTGCTTGTAGATCTGCCTGAGGTGGCGATTCACCAACAAAAAGCAAGTAGGATAGATATTTTGCTGCATTACGTAAATACTTTGACTACAGTTTTGTATTCTGACATACTGGGAAGAAGGAAATCGGAGAGATAATCATGCCTGCTGGTGCGTTGATATGTGCATGTAGCTTTGATAATATTCAGCAAATTGATGCCATCTTCCTGCCATATGAGAAAACGTTCAGAAAAATAATATGGGAAGAAATGTATATCATAAATATTCCATAGAACTGATTTTTGCCACTATTTATTAAAATCAATGACAGGGTTTTAGTGTATAAGGAGAGGACAATGTAAGGGCACAGGAAAGGAATCAGGTTTCGCATCAGAATCTATCTGTACGAGCCGACTGCTTCTAAATGTCCTGTTCAATGTAGCCGTAAATATAACGTCCATCAATTGGACCGTATTGAAAATTTCAGTACCACGACCACTTCAAAGTCTTATTAACTTGGGAAAGATGAGATATGAAAGAAGCTTGACAATGTATACAGTGCAACCAAAGTCATTTCTCACCTCTAATTATAGTTATCTACAAGATTTAATATGTGGATCATGACAGGGTTGGTTATCTATCTTTTTTTTTTTTTTATTTCCCCCCTCCAATTTCCTAATTCAACTAATATTGTAGTTGAATTTAGTTTACTATTTACGCTAGACACTTATCTTATTATTAGTGGCGACAAATTGCCTTATCTAAGAGGAAGCCTTATATTATCTTCCCCTTCCATTGATACCCTAGCCTTGGCCTCAATAAATTTACACCGAGATCTCATTAGAAAGTTCAAAGCTTTCATGAAACAATATTAAAATGAAATACCAATACAAGTGTATGCCCACTGTCCTTGAAGTGACGTACACAAACTCTAGAATTCTTGAGCATGTTCTTAAGCCGTTCAGCTTCATTTGCACTTGGAAGCATGCTATCCTGGTCACTGAAAATAAATTACCCGCTTAAACATAAAGAAAACTATAGAAAAGAAGCATATAAATGGATATGACCAAATTCTTTGATGCTCTAAGAAGAAACTTCAATCATTGTTGTCTTAACATGAGCAAATGACTCGATAGGATGATGTTTTACATCTCAAACCTAACCAACACTTGTGTAAGCAAAAGTATTGATAGGACATGAAAACTAGTCACATCAAGAAGTCAAAATCCCAAATTCCCATTTTATAGTGAGGTTGCTACAATTGGTTGATCATGTGCAATAGATGCGCCGATTAACTTATGAGACATTTTGAACTAATGATACTTAGACAGATGTCGTTAAGAAGAGACATGGGAGGAAAACAGACAAACTCCTATCTCTTGTGTATGTAGGGGTGTAAGTACAGATGCAAGTATCGTGTGCGTATCGCGTGTGAAGTCGCGCTACACGAGACTAAGGAAATGACTTGAGTAACTCATGCGAGGTGATCAGGAGAGAAGTGCAGAAAGGAAGAGTAAGCAATCTTGATGAGGCTCTAACACGTATGGTGGTAAGTGGAAGAGTGCGATGGCATCCAACTCCACAATTAATGAAAAACGGGGTAGTGTTCTTGAAGTGTTTAGATGTTTGATCTTTAAGACATGATTCTACCAAAATAACGGCGTTAATGGGGGTCTTTTCTCTTCTGCAAATAAGGATGTGAATTGGGTATTTATAGAAAATGATAGTTAATTATATTTGATAGATCATAATGGTGATCAATGGTTAAGATTGAAATCTTTTATATATGGGTATTAAATAGGTTTTTTTCATGGGTTGAAGCCCAAATAAAGGGTTTTATATTTCATTAGTGTGAGTTAAACCAAAAAAGGTACCGATCCAACGAGCTCTACTCCAAATTCATCATGCCAAATCTCCCTTAATTATCCCAATAATTTATGAACTTGGCTCCTTAAGCTCTATTACCTTAACCCGAGGAGCCAAATCCATTTAGTCAATGGGCTTAAAGCTTATTATTAAATTTGGCCCACTGACCAAAGTCCTTTAGACGAAATTGAAAGGGTTTGGGTACTGAGTGAGCTTTTTAGATAACTCAAGTGCGTGCACACTATTAAACGACTGCATTGCTGCTAAATTAATTTGAGAATTGTCTTAGTGCGTGAGTTTGCAGTACCTTTTAACCATATGTCGTGCCTTAACTGGTTTAGATAGTATATTGCCCCCAAGATAACATTCTAAAATAAGTCTTTATTAAGCTACCTCTTCTTAAGCTGAACTTATAGGTTGAGTTCACATTAGCGATCTAGTTGTGTTGACTCCATATATCAATGTTATCTTTATCTTCTTCTCATATAAAGACATTCTTCTTGTAAGGTTTTCATATATCATTTAACGTTCTATATTAACCAATTTTATTTGTCGCACTATGATTGGTAAGCATGGTGGTCCCACTAGTTGGCTAGTAAGCAGGGGTCAAGGAGATAGCGTTCTCTGTAAGGTTTCTAGGGTAACACCCTGGAAGCTAAATAAATTTTCAAATTTCTATTTAGAAAATCCTTCTTCAATTCATCAAATCAGCAACACAATTCCAAAAGTGAACATGTATCTATATCATGCATAAATGTGGCATCCTTGTAAAATGCCCTTTTTTTTTTTTCTAGCCCATGCCATCTAAAGACCAAGTCATATGACACTTTGTGAAACCCAAGTACATGTGGCCTAAAAATAAAATCTTCAATGCATTTCCCATATACGCTCATTAGTAAAGACATGGGTAAGGTATATACATGACTCCACAATGCGTTAAGATGAGTCCCTAAAGGATGTCTTAGATTTCCCGTGAATTTTCTCTTGGTTATCCTTACCATGTTCCTTTTTCTTTCAACTCCTTTTTTTTTTTTTTAATATTCCACTTTTATTAAGAATCTCACAGTTGCCCCATTCATTTCTGAGTTTCACCATTGAATCATAACAAACTTTTAACACACCACACCGAAGTCCACTTGATAAAATAATTCCCAAAGTATACTTATTGGATCCTTTTGCACCATTTAGTTAATAACTCATGTAAATTCCATAGCCTATAAATCATTCGTCCAATGAACCAGTAGTCATCTATGCAACTTTGACGCTCAGCAAATTAGACACCGTACGTTTTGCTAATAAGGCTTTCGATTCTTAGGTCCTTACTTCGCCAAATTCACAAAAAAAGCAATAGCAACGTTTTGACAAAGTAGTTACCAATAGCTTCCTTTTTCCTCCAATTTATTTTCCTTTTCCTTTCTTCTCTATCTCCTTCTTTTGTCTTTCAACTAACCCTACAATAGATAATTCCATGGCCATTCCTTACAGAACTCAACGGCTGGAACTTCTTTTACAAACCAAGCAATACACACAACCCGAACTAGCTTCAATCAACGCCTAACTAGCAGTTTGGATAACAGACTCATGAGTTGTAGTATTCAATCACAACGGAGTGTACACGACTAGCGGTTATAAGCAAAACCAAGGTAACTCCTATACGTTAGCTAGCTCCACATTACTTGAGCAAATCACAACGGCTAAGGGCCAAGAAGAACCAAACGACAACAGCTAGTTGTAGAATCCTCAAAGAGTCGTTCGCAAGAGCATAGGGCAAAGTTGAGGAGAGCTAGTAGTGATAGTGGTTGTCTCCTCCTTTACAAATGATGAATTAACAACATTATCCAACTTCCATTAACAGGCGAGTTCCATTGGTAAGGTTCCTCCTTATCTCATCAATAGAGAAAAAGAGAAAGAAAAGGTTAAATTTTTGTTCCAATGGCAAAATTTGCATATCACCATTTTGGCTTTCAAGTCAAAGTCTGGTGAACTTAATGGCCAGCGAGATCAATAGTCGGTAAAGTCGGCAGCTCCAAATGGTAGTAAGTGTTCCAAAGCTCATTTGGCAACTACAACTCGAGTATGCACTTATTTGGTTTCACTCTTTTCTTTCTTTTTTTTCGTTTTGTTCTGTTATGAACTCTGTTCTTACTTTAGAGTCTTCTAGAGCTACTTTTATGAGAAGTAAATAATCTTCTCTTTTAGCTGAGGGTAAGTGAAGCAATTAGCATGAAATTTTTTTTCTTTTCTTTCTTCACTTCTTTTTCTAGTGACATTCCTTATTGACCCTGGAGAATTTTATGTTGCATTACATTAAGTTACAATTGCTTCTTCCTTACATTATCAATTATTTTGAGTCGCCAGACCTAAAGCAAGTAGAGAACGCACTTAATTGACCCTCGCTTTTTTTATTTTCAATGCAGACTGTATGTGTGTCTTCAAAAGAGAGTTGGAATTTATCTAGCAAAATAGATCCTCATTTCTCAATTACTCATTAGTAAAATGGTAAGAGCTTGAGACGTAGTTAAACTTTCAAGTGAGGGAAAAGCATAGCACATCTTTTGACAAGGTTTTCTGACATCATGGACATTGCAGGTCCTGGATTTTCTTCTTGGTTTAACTTGTTCATATGTAGGTGTTTTTTTCACTATAGTGTATCAACAGCTTGTTAATAATTAATTTTTTTTTTTCATCTTTCTCTCAATGCTCATCATCAAATAGAATCTTCAAGCCCTGTCTTGAATCATCTCTATTCCTACTTGATGATCTTTTTTCAATTCCAGCATCTTTATAGCCATCAACATTATGATGGCTAGATCATGATTTTGAATGTTTTCTCCTCATTGATTTTGGTTTAAGAACAAGATAACTAGCCATATTTTCTTCACCATAATCTCTATGAATACCATGATTTACCAATCTTGCAGTGCCTCCATCCTTGGTCTCATCTTTAGGATTTATTGATCGTAGTTCAATATTTTCAGACCTTCTATCAGGATTCTCACTAGCAGGAGCTGAAGGCGTTTTCACAACCCTAATGTTATTGGGAACTACCGAAGTAGACTCAATATTGACTCCATTTTTGTTATCCTTAGGTCTAGTTTTTTGTTTAAAGTAAGTTGGTAAGAGTACTAAAACTTAGCTTACTTTCTAATGTTGTTACCCCTTAACAAGTCTCGAAGCATCTTCAATTCCTAATTTCATTAGGCTCATCAAGTAATGCACCAACTTCAATATTAAATCCCAAGATGGCATTCCAAATCTAACCTTCATAAGGCTAGACACATTTCTCAACCTCTTAATAATTGCACCTTCTAGTATCACTTCAATGAGGAAATTCTCTATTGAAGTACTTATTTGGAAGCTAGTTTTAGTCATTCCTTTTTTTTTTTTTCTATTGCTTCCTTGTCTACACCAATTTCACTTGTAAATCCAATAAGACTTCCTATATATTCAATAACCTTTTGTTATCTGTTAATGAAGCATTGCTTTGATTGGTTGCAAGCCATGGCAGGGAGTTAATGATTTCTACTAGGATCTTTCTATGTGATTGCTAGTGTTTAAAATAAAAGCAGGCTGGATTGTTTTACAAAAGGGGGATCCATATGTACCCTCAAATGGAAAGGATACTGGTAATAATAGAGTCTGAGGATCGAAAGCTTTCCTCTAGGAATGTCAATGCTAACACTACTCCTTATTTCTCTTCATTCGTTCATCTTTTACAACACCACAAAGAATCCCTCTAATGACTTTGCTACAAGATATTTGTGACCTACAAAAAAGCATATGCCATTTTTGTCCCCTTCATCACCATGAATTGTTTGTCTTGTTACACTTGCTATGTTCTTTTTGTGAG
Organism: Lumnitzera littorea; assembly: GCA_024138015.1. Taxonomy (NCBI): domain Eukaryota; kingdom Viridiplantae; phylum Streptophyta; class Magnoliopsida; order Myrtales; family Combretaceae; genus Lumnitzera; species Lumnitzera littorea. The sequence continues at coordinate 100,486,025 of JAMXBB010000010.1, forward strand.
TATGATCATGCTTTTGTTTGCAATTTGGCTTATGTGCTTGATCCTCTTTTCCTTCTCATGTAATGACTAATGAGATAGCTCCCACCATTCAACATCTTTGTTTGTGTTGGCCTCCATATTTTTCTCCATGCCATTAATTCTTACATCTCATTATTTTTTCCTTTTCACTTTTTCAATGTGAAACTGACATCTTCTCATTGTCCATACTTTGCAGGTAGCATAATCAACATTTAAGAATTTGGTTCAAAGAGGATCTCTTCGCCGCCTGGATTGTAGCCGCTTACAGTTAAAGGCTAAAAGTCTATGATCGCAACTTAAAGACCATATCTCAAACTAACAACAGTCTGCAAATTGGCACAGCTTAAAGAGAGTAGACTTTTTACCGCCTAAACCATGACTATTTGCCAACCAAGAGTTAAGAGTTTGCGATCGTGACTTAAGTACCAATCTTCCTCAATGGGTGATACCAAAGAAGTATAGCACTTAGGTCATATGTAGCCTCCTTTTGTAACCTCCATAAAGCTAATTGCAACTTAAAATGTGAATTGAATCATGAGTCTCAAATTGTAAGGACATGCAAACACAAGTACATAAGAGTCAAGCATGACCTAAGTACATACAATTTGAACATGAGTATATAAGAATAACACGCTTGAGTTGAACATAACCTCCCTTTAATACTCATGAGGTAATACGTGAAATGAACATTACTACCCCTCAATACAAACACTCATAGACTAATTTTGTAGAACAACTATGAGGCCTCCCATAACCATAAAATGTGAACTTGAACATGAACGCGTAAAAGTAGAGTGCGAGTTTGCGAACTCAACATACGTAAACAAGACATAAATCTTACACTTGAACACATGAGAATTGAATGCTTCAATTCAGCAGTCTCTTTGGCATAAGCATATGTAGGCTTTTAACATGAGCACTTTTAAACTTTTTATATAAGTATACATGACTTAAGCATGCAACTTGGATATAGCACTTTTGGTATTTAGGTTGAACATAAGTCCCATCATGTGCATTGAACATAAGCCTTGATACATGAGCCTTGGATCATGAATGAACATAAGGGTCGCATCTAAACCTTAAATCATAATAGTGAATATGGGTCTTGAGCATTAGGATCAAATGTAAGTGAGCATGTATAATCACGAGTCTTGAACTCAAAGTGAATCTCCAACACGTCACAATCTATGAATATAATGTAAGACCTACAATTGGGTATTCGGGATTCGACTCATAGAATTTAGAGCGATCGACTAAAAAATCCGATCAAGTTTAAATAATCCGATCAAGCCTAAATTATAAAATAAAGACAGAAATATTAGTAAAAATAATCCATAAGTTTGAATTTAAGAAAATAAGTAATAAAATAAGAGAGTATAAAATTTTTAAATTTTAAGTATATTACTCGTTACTTAAGAAAATAAGTAATAATTAATGAATCGCTAGAGATAAATTATATACACACTAAAAATCATAAAATAACTTAAATAATATTTAAGAGTATTTGTTGATACCAAATATGTATTTACTTGTAGGTAAAAATACGTGTAATTATTTAAAATACGTGAAATAAGCTAAAATAAGGTTAATTAATTAAAAAAATTTAGAAAATTTATGAAAATGTTTGGAATAGGGGTATGGCAAGCAGAAAATTAAAGTAAAAAAAAAAATAACCAATAAAAATTAGCCAACAAAAAAGGTAATTTGAAAGAGGATAAGACCAATGTCATCTCAATTTAATGTATCGAAATTACTTTATGCCTCTATAAATAGTCAAAAAATTTCAGAAGCTCATTTTGGATGTCTGGAATTATAGAAAATTAGAGAGAGACGAAATTGAGAGGAAATTAGGGTTTACAAAAAATTGTACAATTAGAGCTTCTAAGGAGAATCCAAACTCAACGTGTAGCTAGGAGTGGACGACGACCACCACCACCACCACACGATGGTGGCAACGCTTAGATGGGCCGACATACCCATGGCCACCGGTTTTAGTGAGTTCTAATTTACTCGATTTTTCTTAAATTGTTAAAAATATCAAAATTAATTGAAAAATTATGAAAGTTATTATTCTGGAATATTTTTGTATTTAGTTTTTATCAAAAATATTATTTTAATGAAAATATGTCTTGTGATATATGATCATTAAGAAACTATGCAAAACCGAATATGTTTCGGTTTAAAAATAAATTACCTTAGAAGTACAGTTTTGAGCTCAAAATTTTTGTGTAGACTACTTAGGAGTTATATAACCGTGCTATGAAGTCATTGTTCAAAAATTAATTTTTTAAATTTTTAGATAATTTTTAGGCCTTAAAATGATACATAAAATGGGTAATTTAGGGTTAATTAAGTTATCAAAAGGATAATTACTAATTTGATACACGATTATATGTTTTAGGATGTTCAAATCTGATGAAGTATGATACTTGTAGTATTTAGGATGTTAGATGTAATTATTAAAGTATTATGTAGTAAATAAGTAATATAAAAAATAGTAAAATTTAAGTTAATTTTGTAAATTAGGGTATTTAGGAGTAAAATCTGATTTATGATGAATTTATATATTTTGAGATGTTAATTGATGTTAGGAGATGATAATTGGAGTGATAGAAATATTAGATGTACATTATGTACATTATGTACATAATAGATAATAATACATAATATGCAAAAATTGGAAATATAATAAATGGAAGATATTATAATAAAAATTGATATTATACTAATAATAGGAATATATAATAAATCTGATAGAAAACTTAAATTTAAGTAATTATATAAAAAATGTAAAAAATTTCTTACATCGAGAGTAAATTCAGTACACTAATAAATATTTAAGTGTATTGAGTAAAATAAAATACTGACTAGAAGTAATTATGGTATTTAGGATACTTAGAAGTAATGTAATTAATTTTACATTATGGGTTTAAACAAGTTTTTAGGGTTCGTGTATAAAATTGTACTTAGAAACTGAACTAGAACTTAATTTAAAAATCGATGTGGAAACTGAACCGGAACCGGAACCGGAACCTAGCCCCAAATCGAAAATAATTATAAAGATTTAAGAACCTAGATAATTGGACATATTAAACCCTAAACTAAAGATAACAATAAGTGTTATGGGATAAAACGAACCTATAACAATTATATGAAAACTGAGACAACGTGGTATTATAGGGATCATTAACGATGAACTGAACGAGTCCCATCTCGAGTGAGCAAGCGAAGAGTCGAGGTAAGTTGGGTTTAATACTTCACCATATTTTGGAGTACTAATTTGTATTACTTGGAGACTTGAATTGTACTTAATTGTGCTTTGTTGTCTGATTTGCATTTGTATGAATTGTATGGAACTATTGATCATTCTAAACTAGACCTAATCAAATTTATGACTTGTAGTAGTAAATCGGACATATATAGCAACCTATTAGGGGAACATTAGGATTTTCCAGCCAAATACTAATCCTTTCGAAAGAGATAACGCTGGATGACATAATTGGTCCTTTCTTCATCCTTAGTCGAACTAAGTGACAAGAGAAGAGGTCGCAATAAAGGTAAAGTCGATGGTTCGAAGGTAATCACGGGAGGAGCGGTGGAGGAGCGATGGAGGAGTGGTGTCTCCATTACATAAACTTGGGTTTGATCGTGAGCTGTTGCATTAATGGAAACTCCTTAACCTAGATTAGAGCGGACGCAATTTATCTAATCTCACAACGAGCCGAACAATGTTGTACGATAACATTTGTTTGAATATGCATTGCACCTAATGATTTGATTGTTAACCTTATTTGTATTTGTTGTATGATCTAAGTCTCCACCCTAATTTACTAAGTTGTGGTTGCTCACATCCCTATAGCCTTTATTGTAAGTACTAGTTAAGAAGCAACATATAATTACCTTGGAGATAGCAACTGTGAGATCTTAGGGAGTGAGAATATAAATTGAAGACCGAATACACTCTCAAGTTTAGGTTTATATTTAAAGCTGTTAACATTAGATTACGAATTACTTAAGTAGATTATGATTAAGTGGCTAAATCTTGTAAATATACTTAGATTATTTTAATATAAGTTTATATTTTTCTTAAGTTCATAAGTAGATATTATGTTTAAATTATGAACTATTTACTTCAAAGTGGCTTAGTTGTTAATGCCTTGTGTAAATCAGGTCTAAGGTGGCGACCGTATAGTCAGTTTCTGTTTTAAAATAGTTTACATGGTGGAACTATTACGACTTTGTCGCTTTAAGGCATGACATGTAACATGAGCTTTGAATATGGAATTAATCTTAAACATGTCACAAGTATTAAACATGATATGGCATGAGGTCTATACGTGACATGAAGCTTGAACATAACATGAGTTTTGGACATGACGTGAGGTTTGAGCATGATGTGAAGTCTAAGCATCACATAACCCTTGAACATAACATGAAGCTTAATCAACATATAGGCCTTCTTAATATAAATATGAAAAGGCACCAACTCATCACACAAACTGAGGATGAGGTTTTGAATATTAATCTTCTAACACGAACACATGCTGGAATACATCATTTAAGCATCATCATGAGCATGTAAGTTAGGCGTAGTATCACTAATCTCATATGTGAATTGCATATAGTCATCATGTATTGCAAGAGTCCTTGTGCGCATGTATCATCTCTAATTTTCATACTTAGATGTCATAGTTTTTGAATGCACCTTACTTCTACTGACTCTCTTAATTCCCTTCATTTGCAGGTGGTCCCTTCCTTTCATTCTTACATATAGATATTACTATCGCCTTTAAGGGTCATTAACATGGGCAAAGAATCTGGGAAGAGTCGTTCTCATAGCAACAATGCTGATAAGAATAACGAAGTTTTAGGATATTCTAAGGATCACATTCCAGCAACCCCCTTACCTCGGGACAAATAGGCAAACCCAATTATCGAAGGTGACTTCTTCTGGCAAGATATGAAGAGGTGGGATATACATCCACATCCACCTAAAGATAGCAAGCTGCGTTTCATAAGACAAGAACCTCTAATGCATAAGAGGGTTGAGATAGAAGCAGGTTCTGTGTTGCATTTTAGAAATGAGAAGAAAGAAATCCCTCTTTCAAATAGTAGTTTCGATGGCCTGAGGCACATAGTGAATGGTTGGTTGTCTTGGGTGACGTACATTTTCAAGAATTTCGCATATACATCTATTTTGGAAGAGGCAAGGCTGTACTACCCCATATGGGTATCTTTTCATTTAACATTACATCGCCTGCAAGAAATAGAAACTTGGTAAGCTATCATGTCCCGTTAGAGTACTCATTCGCATACCTTTGTGACAATGTGAGGTGAGATCACTCCAACATTAGAGGATGTTGCAGTCCTTTTGAGCCTTCCTAATTTTAGATTAACCGACATCACCACAACTTCAATCTCAGAAGATGACCTAGCATTGATTGAACTATTAGAAGTAGACAAAAAGGAAGCTTTAGACATTCACAGGCATGGTATGCTTAGTGCTTGGATTAAGCATTTCTTTAGGCCAAACAAAGGTGATAAGATGGGGCCTTGATATCAGTGTAAGTAAGTTCCTACATTTTGATGTGGCATAGTCATTGTTTACCCTTTTTCCTGTTGATGTTTACTTTATAACCTTAACCTAATATGTCTTACCTTACATTTCAGGTATGAGTTGGAAGCTTTCATTGCTTGTTGGTTGTCATCGTTCGTGTTGTTAGGGGACCTCGAAAAAGGCATTAGTCCTTGACTCTTTCACTTAGCTATTCATATCGTACGAGGGGAACATTTTGCTTTAAGGCCTTTCTACTTGTGTTCCTTATATAGGCGTTTGGACCTCTTTCATGAAGCTTTGATACGTTCACAAGAGAGATACATTTTAGTATCATACGTAGACTTGGTATTTCTTCATATGTTCTTTTGTGAGCGTTATAGGAAATATTCTAGTCTCCTACTTACACATTTCGATGCTGTTAGGCCCCGGGCTTAGGTATGGGTCAATAGAAAACTCCCAAGTACTTTAAAGAATATCATTGATACTTGTCACAAGTTCAGCTTTCGTCCATACACAAAGGAATTGCTTGAATATGAATTGTACTTAGAAATCTATCCTTTCGGTTTGAAGGACTTGGTAAACTTGATAGAGCTTTATGATGAGCTTTCTGATGTCGAGATAGAGTTTATCTTATGGAGTACGCCTGGAGGTTTTCCGTCACTTCATGATTGGGCTGATGCTTGTAATTGCTTCCTTAAGTGTAGTGTCATAAAATATTCACCTGATCAAGTTGCTTGTCAATTGGGGTTTGATCAAGGAGTACCTCTTAATCTGGTCATTAACCAAAGTTTTGATGAATGTTGCAAGGCGTTTAGACTTGAAAATCGGAAGAACATGGAAAGATTAGGCAATTATTCTTTCCTTCCATGAGTCATTTTGGGGTTACTTCGAGTGGCCAGCTCACATATTGGAAGAATTTCTTAGATGGGTTTAAGAATTATGTCTCAAAGACAGCTGAAGGGGATTTTCCTGAAATAGTCATCCAAAGATATAAATTTCACTTTCAACTCAAAGAAGACCTAAAATCATCTAATACTACGAAGTTATCTGATGATGCTCGGGGTAAATCGCAAAGTGAACGCTCACCTTCTCCCCCATTAATCTTCAGACAACCTAAGCGTAGCCACATTCATGAGGTAGCATTATCATTACACTCTCCTTCCTCCTCTTATATATATATACTAATATTTTCTTAAAGTTTACTCTTCTTAATTTCCCCAACCTTATGTGTCACAAGACTAAAAGGGGAAGGATAAGATTGACACTTCTACCAAACAGAAAGTGCTGAAAAATCATCCTGATGAAGCGAGTGATGGCACCCTTAAAGGTACTTCTTCAAGTCAAAGTATCCCTCTTATCACTCGACCTTTTCTAAGTTGCTACGATATGGGAAAGGTGCTTTAGGCTAAAGACTTACCCGCTGTTACCGAAGTTATGCATAAAGGAGAAGATGATGTTAAGTTGGTTGATTATGGGGATTCTCCTAAACACACCAATGAATATAGAGAAAATTCTATGACAGACATTAATGACGACCAAGAGGGATAATTCAATGATAAAATAGACTCCACAAAGCAGACTGATGAAGACACCCATGGTAATATCAGAATCCCCAATGTGTTCAATATCATTGATGATTGTGAAGATAGTAAATTTTTACTCTTAGAAGAAAGTGTGATCCAGGCGTTTACTAACGCTTTGATGGGTACAGGGCTTCGCGATGAAGAGCCACATGTTGCTCCCAATGCTTCCATAGATGCTACCGTAGTTAGCAATGTCCATACCCGTTGTAGTGACACGACTTCGCTTATTCCAAGGGATCCCACAACATCACTTCCCTTAGATATTAGAGCAATATGACATGAAGATAAAGGATCAGCAACCAAGATTGTAACTAGCTCAGAAGATACCACCTCCTTTCATGGCTTCATGATACCTTCTAAACTCCTAGCACCACTAAAGCACTTACATAGGATGGAGGGGGATTTTTGGATGGGATCAGTCTGTTTGGGTTCCAATGTAACTACTCATATCTTAAGCTTACTTGGGCAGGCTGTAGGGCTGTTTGATGAAGTTTAGCGCTTGTTATCTACAAAGAATCTTGAATGTTTGATTAATAGTATTACTGCAGCATGCACCTTTAGGTTCAAGCTCAATAAGATGGAAATTATTGCAATTGAAGCTTAAAAAGTGTTGGGTAATCGAGACATTGAGGAAAGATGTGAGCTACTTAAAGCCAAACTTACAAAGGCAAAACTTAAGAGAGAAGAGCATCTGGCAGGTACAGATCTTGATTCTACTGTAGCATCTAGTACCGAGTATTGATAGTATTACTTTTGTTCCCTTTGTACCCTTTTTTTTAATAGAGTGTAAGGACTTATTGAGCTCAGTATGTGTAGTTTCACTTCTTGCTTATTTGAGATCCATGCATTTGCATGGAACATCATGAATTAACGTGAGTTGTTTGTTGATTTAGCAAGTTCTTAAATGTTCACATAATTATACGCTTAGAAAACATTGCATTTCCTTAACAGCACTTTATATGATAGGTTATTTCATGGCTTGATAAATTTTCGAGAAAATCCTACGCAGTAGAAGTGTATTCCGTTTGCAAGCAAGGATTCGAATATATGATTCGACAATATGGAGATATTAATTAAAACAAGGAATATTAGTTCCATTAGACAGTCACTTCATGAGTTAAGGGGGTATTACCCACTACTTAACTATTTTTACATGCTTCATGAATGTATACTTAAATAGTACAAGTCATTGTCTTATTCAATAGAGCATTATACAGTGCACCTGAGAGTCAAAGCTTCAACTAGTCAACAATTCATATGATAGATGTATATTGTGCACTCGGGAGATAATTCTCTTACCAAGCAGTAGCATTATAAACACCAATACTTTGTTATTTTTTGTTTTTTAACCTAAAGTGTGCAAAAGAGATAATAGTAGAAACAGATATGCAAAACAAGCTCGCACAACTCGAGCTGTAAGTTTCATTCATTTAACTTTACTATAGTTTCCTTTTTACAAAAGGAACTTTTTGATACATTGAAAATTAATAAGAGCAGTAATAGCATCCATGTTGGGATTCTTGAGTTTGCAATATCCACTTTCATACACTTTCTCGACTACGAAAGGTCTTTCCTATTTTGGTGTAAACTTAGGCACTGGTGTACCTTAACGCACATGCTTGGCTGCACGAAGTATGACGTTGCCTTGTTGGAATGATCTCTTTCTCATTAAATGGTCGTACACTACTCCAAGTTTATGCTGATAATTAATGAGATTATGTTTAGCGATATCACGCTTTTCATCTAATGCTTATAGATCCATTACTCACAATGTGTTAGGTTTGAGCTCAACATTGATAGCTAACCTAGCAGATGGGATCAAGACTTCTATAGGAACTATTGCCTCAGCCCCATATACTAGAGAAAAAGGAGTTGCCTGTGTTAGCCCTCGTTTAGATATTCTATAGGCCCAAAGCACTAATGGTAGCTTGTCATGCCACTCCTTATGATTATCATGAACCATGTGACCAAGTATCTTCAACAAACTCTTGTTAGTAGCCTTAGCTTGTCAATTTCCTTTCAGGTAATAAGGTACAGACTTTACATTATCAATATTATAGGAAGCTAGTAGTTGACAAACATGCGAATTGATAAAAGGAGTGCCATTGTTAAATAAAATACATTTTGGGATTCCAAACCTACATATGACATTCTCTTTCATGAAACTCACAACTGCTGGTCTCGTTGCCTTCCTTAAAGGAGTTGTCTCTACCTACTTTGTAAAGCATTCTGTTCTTGCCATAATCCAGATGCATCCTCTCGATGGTAGATGTATAGGTCTAATAAGGTTAAACATCCATGTGTGAAAAGGCTAAGTAGTTATGATACTATGAAGTGTAACTGTAGAAACATGAATGGCATTGCTATACTGTTGACAGACAACACACTTCTTAGTAAAGTTAAAAGTGTCCACTTCCATTGTTGGCCAATAGTATCACCTATCGAGTAGATAATAATATAGCTTTCTTCCTCCTTGATGTTCCCCGCACTCTTCAACGTATACCTTAGTCAAAGCTTTTGTTTTAAGAGGAGTGATGCACTTTAGGGGTTTTCTTATCAATGATACTATGTAGAGCTCACCTTCGTAGATAAGATACTTCCTGGCCTTTCACTTTATAAGCTTGGCATCTATACTATTCATCGGTAACACATTGTTCCTTAAGTAATTAATGTATGGGCTCCTCCAGTCTCCAGCATTAGATACAAAATTATACTCACTTTGGTCAGGAAGCTCGGAACATTTAGGGCAATGTACTTGCACTTGAAGTGTGTCTTTAGCTATTGATGGCCAATAATAGCCTACATGTTGAATACGAGGATATAGTGGTGGTCCTTCCTCCCTGCACCAAATCTGATGATACTTGTCTAACTTGAGATGAGCTTCCTTAAGACCAATACATCCAGATAGAACACCTTCTGGACTCTTATAATATAACATTCTGTTGATTTTAACAAAATTCTTTAAAGCCGAAACAGAAGCCACACTAGGTTACGCTGTTCCATAAATGGGACATACCAATCGTCTTATATGTCTTCATCCTCTTTAACAAAATTCAAAGCCGTACATGAGATAAATTTCTTAACTACTTTAATATTCACATCACCACTAGCATCTTGAATTGGAATTTTAAATGCTAGTGTGGCTAGTGCAGTTAGTGCATCAACATATCTATTCGCTGATCGACTTGTATACTTGTACCATATAGAATTAAATTTTCTGACCATGGCCTGCACTACAACCCTATAAGGTGCAAGTGTAGGTTCCTTCAATCTAAACTTACTTGTAACTTGTTTAATGAATAAATTTGAATCACCTCAAATATATAAATGATGCGCTCTAACTTGTCGTGTGGATAACAAACCAAGTAATAATGCCTCGTACTTGGCTTCATTATTGGTGCATCGAAAATCGAGTTTAAATGCTAAGGGTATGGTATCTCTTCACCTTCAAGTGATGTCAATATGATTCTTGCTCCTTAGCCTTGATTTCTTGTAGAACCATCAAATTGAAGTGTCCATTCACTATTCGCCTTGACCATTGAAGTATCTTCATGAAATTTAGCTAGGATTATGCTTATAGTTAAGCCCTCTTGGGCATTTAGGAAGTGTGCTAATAAATCGCTCAGGGCTTGTGACTTGATGGTTTTAGGAGACTGCACTAAGATGAAAAATTCTTTAAGAAGGAATAACCACTTAGCAACCTATCCTAATAAAGTCGGTTGTGACAATAAATACTTAATCGGATCCGAACGAGTTAATAGATTGATCTTATGCTTAAGGAAGTAATATTGTAGCTTTTGCATGGTAAATATCAGCGCGAAACGGTGTTTCTCGCAAGCCGGGTAATTGACCTCACTGCTTGAAGGGCTCGATTCAGATACTATACAAGTCTGTCTCGACCATCCACTTCTTGGCAAGTAGAGCTCTAATGGACTTGTCGGTAGATGTAAGATACAAAATCAATGGCAATTCTTTAACAAGCATGGTCATGGTCTAAAGAGAGGTCAAGATCATCTTGATCTTTAGAATTGCCTCCTCATAAACCTATTCCCATTCAAATAAAATTCTCTTTTTTAAAAGTTGGTGTAATAGGTATGAAATCTTAGCAAATGCTGGTATAAACCTTCTAATATAAGAGACTTTCTCCATAAAAGTTTTTAGTTCCTTTAAGATAACAAGGGATGGCATCGCTCTTATAGCTTGCACTTTCACAAGATCAACATCAATTCTTTTTTTATTGATGACAAACCCCAAAAACTACCCTAAGGACACTCCAAAGACATATTTGAGAGGATTCATGTGAAGCTTATACAGGTAACATTGTTCAAAAACCTTTTGTAGATGAACTATGTGATCATATGCCCTTTTAAACTTAATGACTATATCATCGATATAATCCTCCATGAAATATAGCAGTCATTACCATTTGATAAGTAGTCCCAGCATTCTTAAGTCCTAATGGCATGATGGTATAATAAAAATTTTTTACTAGTGTCCGAAAGGTGGTATACTCCACGTCCCTAATTACCATCTTAATCTAATTATAACCAACGAATCCATCCATAAAAGAGAATAAATCATGTCCTGCAGTTACATTTATTAGAGTATCAACGTTTAGTAAAGGAAAGTCGTCTTTAGGATAGGCCTTGTTCAGATCTCAAAAGTTTACACATACTCTTATCTGTCCATTCTTCTTTCTTATAGGAACAATATTGGCAAGCCAAGTAAGATGTTGGATGGGCCTTATGAATCCAGCTCGTAATAACTTCCAGATTTCTTGCTTGATTTGGATTTCAATTTCAAGGTGGAAAACCCTTTATCCTTGCTTAACAGGTGTAACTCTCAGAGCAATACTTAATATGTGTACTATGAGATTAAGGTCCAATCCTAGCATCTCTTCGTAAGTCCATGCAAATACGTCTCTATATTCTTTTAGCAACTTGACAATATGAACTTATATTTCTTATGGGAGGCTCTTACTTATGAAGATTGGCTGTTGCAACTTTCGCAATGGTGATAGATCCAATTCTTTTATTTCCTCAGCCTGTGGCTTCATTTGGTCTTGTAGCCATTGTGGGGTAGGTTGAACTTCTTGCATTGGTATGGGATCTGAAGAGGATAAATATACCTCCTTAGACCCCTAAGATCGTCATAAGTGATATACCTTTCTTCCGTCTTCTCAAATGAAGCTTTCAATTCCTTTAGCCTGCTTGTTCTTCTTCTTTCTCCCACGACACCCATGCATCCTTCTTTTCTTTTGCTAACCATCTTGAACTTCTTCCTATGTACGTAAAGGGACACCAATTAGCTTAGCTATCACGGTCTCGCCTTCTTCAACAAATTCGTCAAAGTAGGTTGACTTAGTAAAATATAATTCATGTTGCTCAAAAGTATTTTTTTTAACTAAAATGAACACATCCTTCCCTTTCCAATGATCCTTGATACATTGATGCAATGTCAATGAGACTAAGTTGTGATCGTACAGCTACTTTCTATCAATGAGCAAATGGTATTGAACTAGCGCATCGATCACATGAAAGGTAGTAGTACCATGGATAAGGCCAACCTTGAGATCAACATTAACATACCCAACAGAATCTATAGGGGTATGGCTAAATCCATTTGTTGATATAGATTGTTTAACCAATCATCGGATATTAATTCTAGCAGCCTTAAAAGTACTCATTGACATGATATTTAATAAAGAACTGTTATCAATAAGTGTTCTCTTGACCGGAGACTCGTTAAGCACGCCTACCACTTATAACGGGCGGTTGTGATTAGAATTCTTCACATACATCTAAATCAATAAATAGAATTGCATTTTCGTGTGCCGTGGCCATCCTCTTCATAGGCTACGCTGCACTACACTCTATGTATTGACTATTAGAGATTTATATGAGTGCAGTTGCTACTGCAAGCTAACCTTTCTGATTGAATCCCAAGAGATCGAAGAAATTCCTAAAGTTAGATGGCTTTAATAATGCCGCAACAACAGGTGGGTGTTCATCGTCTTGAGCTTCGATCGACTATCCTTTATCTTTATCACTTCCAGTAACTTGGGCATCAATCACTTCAGTTGTGATGGGATCGTGGCTAATGACATTGACAACGTCCCTTCGGTTATTGTGGGTAGGAAGTGGATCATTTCTGACATCATTGTTATCGATGATTAACTCACCACGTGTAACTCGATCATTGAATATTTTCTTCAAAATGAAATAATCTTTAGCTGGGTAACCAATAATCCAATGAAATCTATAGTACTTAAGATCGCTCTTTGCTTTATTTGTGGGGAGGCATTCAACCTTTGGGAGCTTGATATTTCCATCACGAAGCCATTAGTCAAGCATTTGATGCACTTTGGCCATGGGACAAGGATATGTCAAAGATAGCTTAGAGTTAATGGGCTTTTTATCTCTTTGTTTCTTTGTTTCCCTTGGTGATTCGCCTCGAGCTACACTTACATACGGAGCATGCTTGTTGAATCTCATAATTTCACTTCTTTGTCATGCCATTAAGTTGTTAGTCCTTCCGGTGTTCTTAACTAGTGTAGCAAAGGAGGCTAACAAAAGGTTTTCAAGGTAGACCGCATACTTAGGAAACATCCTTTGTATACAGATTTTGACCAACTCTCTCTCATCACAAATGTCTTGTATATCTAGTGAGCGCTCCTTGAAGCACTCAATATAGTCCATAAGATCTTCTTTAGACTTTTGTCAGATCTTTTCCATGTCAATAAGGGTAACTCTCTTTTCTATAGAGAAAAACTTCTCCAAGAACATCTTGTACATATTACCCCACAAATCTACTGACCCTAGAAGGAGATTAACATACCAGGTATATGTCTTCTCAGTGAGTAACTTAGAAAATTCTTTCAGTTTCAAATCATCATCTAAGCCATATACTTGCAGCGTCTCGATGAATTTTGGTAAATGTTCCTTAGCATTTCCCTTCTTGCCATTAAATAGCACGAACTACGAACTGACATAATCCTTGGCATACGACTTCATAGCAATATAGTAGTGATATGGAAGCTTCAGTTCTGGTATCCCAACTATAGATTTCACTTGTATCTCCCTCAAATATATGTCCAAATCCTCTTTAGTCACAAATGCACCTCTCTAAGTGGATGCTTCTACCCTTGGTGACATCGTAGGGGCAGGATGCATGGGTACTGGATTCATAGGTGTAGATCTTGCAAACATAGGATTCATCGGTGTTGGTTGCACAGAATCAACAATTGTGATATGTAATGTAATACATGAGGATGACTAGCCTCCAATCTGAACTGCTTGATTCCTTACTTTAGGTAATGAATCTTGCGTGGCTATAGGTTTTACAGCAGGAAGTTATTCTCCAACCCTAAGAGTGACATGCTCATTGATAACAGAAGGGTTAGGTGAGGTGGGTTGTTGCACCATATTAGAAGGATTCGAAGGAGTCACTCCTTGTTGCGCAGCAACAAAGGCAACCAAAGTAGGCGTGCATTGAGCAAATATCACTATGAGTCCACCTACGTTTCGATCAGTCTCTCGTAGCTCACGCGTTAGTTGTGCATTGTTAAGGATACCTTCTTGCGTGCCATCTCCTTGATTAGTGTCTCCAGCTGGAGGTGAATTTTGACCATTGGTTACAGTAGTAACATTTTACTCCTGATTAGTTCCTTCAGTAAGATCGAGTTATCTTTGCCTTAGAGGTACTATAACGTGAGTATCAAGTCTTCCTTCCCTAATGGAGTCACTAGAAAAATGTGAGGGTGTGGGTGCAGATGCAAGTGTTACATGCGTGCCGTGTGTAAAGTTGCGCTACATGTGATCAGGAAAATAACTTAAGCAACTCGTACAGGGTGATTAGGAGAAAAGTGTGGGGGAGGACGAGTAAGCAATCTTGATGAGGCTCTAACACGTATGATGATAGGTGTAGGAGTATGATGGCATCTAACTCCATAATTAATGAAGAACAGGGTGGTGTTCTTGAGGTGTTTAGGTGTTTGATCTTTGAAACAAGGTTCTGGCAGAATAACGGCGTTAATGAAGGTCTTTTCTCTTTTGCAAACAAAGATGTGAATGGGGTATTTATAGGAAATTATAGTTGATCACATTCGTTAGATCCTGATAGTGATTAATGGTTAAGATTGAAATCTTTTATATATGGGTATTAAATGGGTTTTTTCCATGAGTTTAAGCCTAAATAAAGGGCTTTATATTTCATTAGTGTAAGCTAAACCAAGAAAGGTATTGATCTAACGGGCCTTACTCCAAGCCCACCGTGCCAAATCTCTCTTGATCATCCCGATAATTTATGGGTTTGGCTTCTCGGGTTAAAGTGAAAGGACCCGAGAAGCCAAATCCATTTAGTCAATAGGCTTAAAGCCTATTATTAAATTTGGCCCTCTATGGTGCACAACGAATCATAGAGTGATTTCAATAAAGTTTGAGTGTTTGTCTTAAGTTAATCAATACTCTGAATGTATTAAAATGATAGGAGGAGCAGTTTATTTATAGAGTTTAGAGGTTAGTTTCATTCATTGGATGGTCTCAAGATGAATGGTCTCAAGTTAGTCTTATCCTTTTCTTTAGCCTTCATGAGTTTGGATATGAGTATTGATGTAATTAAGGCTTATGGCCATTAAAAGAAGCCCATTATTGCTACGAATAAAGTTTAAAGCCCAATTAAGCCTTTGTAAAGCCCAATAAAGTGAAATGAAGCCTTAATGAGCTCTGAAAGATTGTTTTTTAGTCTATTTTTTATGTATAAGATAACCGAGTAAGTCGTGAGTAGAAAATCTAGTCCTGTGATCACTGTTACAAAACTACCAAATCAGATCTTTCTAAAATATTTCTAATTAGGCTCAATTCCCAAGACTTTACTACTAACTTAAGAAATTGGTTTATAGCATTAAATTAAATTAACAACCCAATCACCAAAATGACCCATTACACCCATGTAGTCATTTAACATCTTATTCATTCATTTCATTGTAAGGGAGATTAGATACAAAGGCTTCCACTTTAATACCATGATGAATCTAGCTCCGCCATCAAGAAGTCTAAATGTTTAAGCTTTAGGTTTATGCAATGTTTTATATTCTATACTTTCACAACCCCTCTTAGATATGAACTAAGGTTTCGAATAAGGCTTGTCACATGGATATGAGAGGATGGGAGTTGACCATAAAGCAGATTGAACTTAGAACCTTATGTAATGCCATGTTTGACATACCTAGTGCTAAGGGTCTAATGGAATGTATATAAGCAATGAATTAAGGGCCAAGATGAGGATGTGGGCCTAATGATGACAACAAACAAGAGTACAGGATGTAATCAAGTTTGAAGCAATAAAGCAAAACAATAAGGGCACTTTAGTACTTCTATATTTAACTTTACATTTGCATGAAGAAGTTAGTTCCATCATGTGTAAAAGCACACAAGCTGGTAAATAAATAATCAATCAAGCAGAGAGAGGGCCTAAGAAGCATGCTGCTCATGTCACTATCGGTCAATTGATGACCTTCATCATCACCATCCAGCTTAATGTTTCCCTTCCATACTATGACAAACTCCATTTACTTTCCTTTACACATACTTACACACACAGAATTGAAATTAAACACTTACCCATAAATACTCTAGCTTACACACTCATACACATCGTCTCGTACATATTCACATATGCATACCCATATTCTTACCAAATAAGGCTCCCATAAGTACATACCCATGGAACTACACTATTTCCTATACCCACATACAAACAATCCTACCTATAAACATTTCTCACTCAAGCTCATAGTTGTTTCATCAAGTCATTGTGAATATCTAATCAGATCTAATAATACTCTTTCTCTCATTTCAACTCTCTTTTCAATGTTCTTTTGTTTGGATTTAATTTTTGCTTGTGGGTTCTATTAAGGTTAATTTAGATCATATAGTTGGGGGTCTAAATTTGACATACTCATATGCTGACTGCAGCTCAAAAAGACACACAATTCATGGCAAATATAAGAGCACATTACATTTCACAACAAGCATGCCAACATTGGTACATTTTGAATTAGTAAAGCTGCATGAGTATAATATATGTAGACAAAAGTGAAGTCATGTAATGATTTTCTAAATAAAACAACGATAGAGGGTCGATGAGAAAGAGCGATTGTGTAAAATAAATAGACATGCCCTTACATCTGAGGAGATTAAAGAAAAGGGTTCTCAATAATTAGGGTGTTGCCAGGACTACTAAGATGTGCAAAATTAAATAACATTACTAATGCTATCAGAAAAAAACTTATTATTCTGCTCTTTAAAGGAGAATAAGAATAAAATTTAGATTCTTGAATTTCACTAAATGTTTTTGGCTATAAATTAGCAGATGATAAAAGCCACCAAAGATACCTTATATATAAAAACCAAGTAACTTTTAATCGACAATGTGTTCTTTCATGTGTACGACCAAAAAAAGACCAAAAGAAACAAAGGAACACAAACCTAGTAAGCACAAATATTTCAGCTCCGATAGCATGAAGCCGAGAATTAGCATAAGAAGCAGCTGATTTCACTAACTTTAGTTTCCAAATAAGAGTGTCCTTAGGTATTATATATGCCAACCCTGACAAAAAAATTCAAAAACATAAGTTCAGATTGTATGTTATCAAGAGCTAATGCTTAAAAAAGAAAAGTGTAGAGGGCCAAATTTAATATTGGGCTTCAAGCCCATTAATCAAATGGATTTGACTCATCGGGCAAAGGTGATAGGGCTCAAGGAGTCAAGCCCATAAATTATCGGGATAATCAAAGGAGACTTAGCATGGTAGGCTTGAAGTAAGGCCCGTTGGATCGGTTAATCTAATCCAACCTTTCTTGGTTTGGCTCACACTAAAATAATAAATAAAACATTTACTTGAGTCTAAACTCATGAAAATAACCCACTCAAGATCCATTAATAAGGGGTTAATAAGGGGCTTCAATCTCAACCATTAATAACCGTCATGATTTGATTGATGTGATCAATTACCCTTTCCTATAAATACCTTACTCATATCCTCATTTGAGGAGGAGAAAAAAACCCCCATTAACGCCGTTATTCTGCTGAAACTTTGTTTCAAGGATCAAACACTTAAATACTTCAAGAACACCATCTCGTTCTTCATTAATCTTGGAGTTTGATGTCATCGTACTCCTCCACCTATTACCATACGTGGTAAAGCCTTACTAAAATCGCCTACTCCTCCTTCCTACGCTTCTCTCCCGATCATCTCATGCAAGTCGCTCAAGTCTTTTCCCTAGTCACGTGTAGCGCGACTCTACACGCGGTATGTACATGGCACTTACATCAGTACCTGACACCCTTACAAAAAGAAATGGAAATTATACTGCAACAAAGAGGGAAAAAGAGAGATAAAACAGATTTTGAGGCCTATAATCCTTTAGTAATATAATATAAATTCAATAATCGCATCAAACTATGAAGAAACTCTAAGCAGCACTGATCACTAATAGTATAGAAACATCTAAACCTAAAAAAGCCTCGACAAAAAATGAATTTCTCACAATTATTATATAATAATTCACGTTGTATCTAAAAGTTAAGTTTTTAAATAAAATAGTTGTGGCGTTACTCATAACATGATATTAGAGCAAAAGGTTTTGAGTTCAAACTTTTGCATCATCAAATATCCCTCATCCAATTAAATTGTCCACTTATTGAGCCTCAATCAAAAATTCAACTTAGAAGTAAAGGGGTGTATTATATAATAAATATAATAGTTAACGTCGTATTTAAAAGCTTAAACTTTTAGATAAAATGGTTATAGTAATAGTTATAACAATAATGAGACGAGCCAGCAAACCAATGAGATTCCCATGTAATTTTTCCAGTATGAATCTTGGAGGAAGTGTGCTATCAATGTTAACAATTGCCATCCTTAGGGGATTACCTAGAATAAAAAGAAAAATGATAGCTGCATAAGTATCATCGAAGCACTGTAATTTGTACAAAAACTACAAAATGAATTTAATCATGGAATACTACCTGAACGGGAACTTAAAGAGCACTTATCAATACGGATTTCAATCATCTTAGTGTTTCTGGTTACTGAATTGAAGCTAATTCTATCATATAGTAAAAAACAAAGACTTCTCACACGGGAAAGCAAGTTTGTCAGGGACTACATAAAAGACTAACGAGTGAAATAAAAACCGGAGTAACATACTGTTACTCTAATTTAACTCATTGTTCTCTTTTCCGATGTAAAGAGCATCTGGTCAATCTCGCATATAATATCTTCAATAAAAGAGAGTTTAACATTATGAAGGGCATTAGAGATTTAGAAGGCTTGAAAATCTGTAATTTGAATAGCTCGACAAGTGAGCTGGCAACTCAAAAGCATGAATAAAATCTCAGGCACTAGCTCTGGTGTCATGAATACCAAACCATAAGTTAACATCAATATGATAAAGCACTAGTAATAGGCATTGAGTTTTCTGATGTAATACTCATTTGTTATTGAAAACAGCTGGGAGAGAGTTAAGAGATGTGAACAAAACAGTTCACTATCGTGACAGCATGCTACTCATCTGTACAAGAAATCCGCAAATTTTCAGACGATATGAATTATTATACATAATGGCTACTGCCATACTATAAATAAATTATCAATTCTAAAAAAAAATATTGTCAAAAAATAAAAGCTTACAGGTAGCATTTGGCAAAGACCTGTAATGGTGCTAAACAGATACGGGACAGTGGCATGGAGCCCATCAGGCAAAGCTTGTAATAAAGGAAATATGGGCGACAGCTGTGACCAAAACCAAGCATCAGACAAACTAGACATATTTTTCTTCCTTTTATGTGTTTTTCAGCGTATCTATATTAATTTCATTTGTATGTAATCTTACAATTTTAAAAGCACATTGGACATATGGTTTGAAAAACGCTGCTACAACCATGTAGAAACTCACTAGGATTGGCTAATATGACTACCAGGTTGACGGTAGGATTGCGAGCAGCAACAGCAAGAGCGAGACATGCTCCAAAGGAATCCCCAACCAGGTAAATGGGCTTTCTAGGTGAGAAAGCATGTTCACATTTAACACTTTCTTCAATGAATTTCACCAGCCCTACGACAGAGGCAATAGGAACATTGATAAGCCGAAAATTGCAGTTTTAGTATCCATCATCTGCATGCAGGAATATCCAGGCAGCACTTCAGCCATGCATTAAAAGGGAAATACCCCAGATGCGACTACGGATAAGATCGTTCACTTAATTCAAGAACTACAAGGACAAGCAAGGAAAAAGGTTTTGTCGGGCTAGCCCACCTGGACGCACTTTTTGCTGGTGGCAACAGGGTATAAGAGTCTCAAAAGAAGAACTAAATAATTAGATAGCCATGCACATGTGAAAAACTAATTTTAGGAGAAAAAATGAAGCAAAGTTTGGAGGAGGACCTTGAAATGGTGTTCGATCAACAACAGGAATGTGCAAGCATCGAACTTCAAATACCCCACGGTCAAAATCAGCGTAAGAATTTTTATAAGAAGCACACTGAGATATATTTTTGCCATTAGAATTAAAACCAACTTTTTTAATGAATAAATAATGTTACTGAAGTAAATATTTCGTAACGAGTAATTATCAAGGATTACTCATGTAATTTTGAATACCATAGGTTCCTGTCTAAAATAAAAGTCTGAAGGAAGGATATCATACACGTAAATTCGGTTCCTCCCTCCATGGCAATGACATCATAAACAGGCAGCCACGAAGCTTTGGAAGCCGGAACCATAAATTTTCATGGGACACAAGTCTGTCTGAATATAGGACAATGAATAATCATGCTGGGAGCAGGATGGCAGTGAAATTTCAGCATAGGAATCGAACTGAACCAATGGAGAGCATGCAATAATAAGTGAACTTTGGATCAGAAAATCAAATTTTTAATTCCAGAAATGAAAGTGGCCAACAGACAACAACAATTGGAATGCAGATAATATTTTCCACTGTCCAACTATTTCTTCCTATTTCAGTGGATTGTGAAGCAAATTGCGGCACTGCAGTGAAAGAAGATAAAACATACTTACTTCCCAAGTGCTTAATGATGCAAAAGAAGGCCTAGACCTGTGCCATCAAGCACTGTATGAAACAAAAAGCATATTGTTAGAATCAACACATTGGGATACTAAATGCTAACAAATGAAGAAGACGAAGCTATAATATAAGGAACCACCAACTGTGGCCAAAATTACCAGGCAAAAAGAAGAGCACAGGAGAATCCTTTAGGGGCTGGCCACACTCGAGAGGACAAAACCACCGTGGAGGGCCTCCATGAGGCTTGATAATCTCCTTAGCCTTGTCAAGGTAATCTTTAATGGTGGTAGTTCCATGACCATCATCCCACAATGGATGCAATTTCTCCAAAAGAACACCATGATCTTGATCCTCTTCATCTTGTTTCTCCTGCTGTCGTACTAAAGAACCTGAAAATCCACTAGTCCCTCAGTTCAGGAGCACCCGAGCACCTAGCAACCATGGGACATCGCAAGGACTTATTAAATTGAGGATGATGAGAATTAAGCTTAGGAAGACCTCCAATCCTTTTTGCATATTTAGAAGTATTTTTATTAACATTAATGAATTACTTATTTAACATTTAAATTAATTATGATATTTAATAATTAACGGCATCTTTTTTTTACAAGTACTTTGAAATACACATTTCATTCAATTTCATTTTATAAACATTTTTTAATATAAAAATAAATTTATCATTTCAATTTTTAATTCCATTTCATTCTATCTCTTTCAAATACATTTCATTCTAAATTATTCTTATATGCCATATGTAACATTAAGATTAATATAAATTAGCATCATTCTCATTACTAGTGTTTCCAATGGATGAGTATTATTTATTTTGGTTGCCTCTGGACCAAACCAAATCATTCAATTTTCCCATCACTTTAAATCAAGCCATAAGTTTCGATTTGGAACTTTTTCCATAGAGTAAAATTCCGACTAATTCATGATATAAAAATATCATATTACAATACCGAGTTCTTTTTACATTTGTTGTGAAAAAGAAAAGGTGAAATTGAATTATAAGAGAATGCAACCTCATTTAGAAAAGTAGTGAAATTGAATTATTCTCAAGATACCAATCTTAAATATTATAAGAGAGACTTAAAAGCAAAAGAGATGGTAAGGGAATACAAAAAGGTACATAGGCAATAGAGATGACTCATAAAAAAAATTAATGATAAAGAAAAGGGCTTTGAAATTTCCTTTTTTCCGTTTTCATTTTCAACACTCTAATCTCTTTGAATCCTTTGTTTTATTTTACCAAATCATAACTTAAATGAATTTTTAAAAAATAATGAAATCAAATTATTCTTGAGATACCAAGATATTATACATGTGACTTAAAAAGCTTTGTTGAATGCCTAAAGGCAAAGAGATTGTAAGCAAATATAAAAAGGTATATAAGCAATAGAGATGAGTCATAAAAAAATAATATAAAAAAAGGAACTTGAAATTAATTTTTTTTTTTCAAACACTTCAATTTCTTCGCATTCTTTATTGAATTTTATCAAATCATAATATAAATAACTCAAATGATTTTTTTTTTAAATAGTTAAATTAAATTATTCCCATATCATACATGTGACTTAAAAGTTTTGTTGGATGCCTACAGGCAAAGGGATGGTATAGAAATATAGAACGATAAAATAAATAGAGATAGGTCATAAAAAATAATTATAAAAAGGGCACTTGAATTACATTTTATTTTTCCTTTTCTCTTCAAACACTCCAATTTCTTCCCATTACTTATTAAATTTTACCAAATCATAATACGTAAAGAACTTAAAAGAATTAATAGAAGATAGTGAAATTGAATTGTTCCCAAGATAACAGCCTTAGATATTATACGTGTAATTTAAAAGCTTTCTTGAATGTCTAAAGCCAAAAAGATGGTATGGTAACAAAAGTTATGTAAGCAATAATAAAGATAGTCATAAAAAATTAAAAAAAAAAAAGTCCTTGAAATTACTTTTCTTTTATTTTTTCTTTCTTGTCGAACACTCCAATTTCTTTACATTCTTGGTTAAATTTTACCAAATCATAGTATGAACAACGAATTCGAATTTTGCATTTTACCCAACTCTAGCTGCATGCATGCACAAAAGTATTAAAACAAGAAGCTAAAAAAATGTTAATGACTACTCTATGTGTACATTAAAAAGTTGGAGGAGAGAAGATGGTTTTAGGAATAAGAGTTGTAGAGAATGTTGAAAAGGTAAAACGTTATCTTTCCAATTATTCATACAATCTTTCGGAACAAAGAATCTATCTCTATGTACATAACAATAAGCAAAAAGACATAAATTTCAGTTCACCTATGACCTTCTCAAACCACATCACTCAAGCCAACAAAATCCCCCTCTTACCTTGAAGTCTTCTCAACGCCCATGGTTGTCCCTTGCTTCCAAACCCTATTGCATATCACGAGGTTATTAGTACGCTTCAACGCCTTAAAATTACATGGCCGAATATTAACTTTATGGTTAACCCAGGCATCTTTCCAACACAGGATGAAGAGAGCAAAATGCAATCTTCAATACATTTGGAGCACAATATAAATGAGACTTCTTATTAGATACACATCTCATATCTCTTTGAAAGCTTTTGGAAATAAAAAAAAAAAAATTTAATAGGTATTATACGCCATGTGTTATATACATATGGTATATAAATATTAATAGGATATTAACACATATAATAATGGAAAGAATAACTTCTAAATCAATTATACGTAATTTAGATATATCATACATTAATATTTTATCGATATTTATACATTACATATACATAAAATGTAATGTATACCACTCATTGAACCGTTTTCCTTAAAGATGCTTGTTGAGTTGGATGACCAAACATGCATTGCTTGACTATAAGCTACGCTACACATCTTGGATGTAACCTCATTTCATGGGGTTTGAAGAAACAACCCACCATATTGTAGAGTTTTACAAAGGTCATGTTGTGTGGATAACAAAAATATTTATTGTTTCTTCAAACCCCATCATATTGTAGAGTTTTACAAAGGCCATGTTGTGTGGATAACAAAAATATTTAACAAGAAATAAACTGCAAAGAAAAGTTAAAGAAGAGAGTTTTGGCAGGAAA
Source organism: Lumnitzera littorea (assembly GCA_024138015.1). Taxonomy (NCBI): domain Eukaryota; kingdom Viridiplantae; phylum Streptophyta; class Magnoliopsida; order Myrtales; family Combretaceae; genus Lumnitzera; species Lumnitzera littorea. Next base: position 100,510,370 of record JAMXBB010000010.1, read on the forward strand.
AAACACTTATTCGTTTTCAGAGTCATTGATACAATGTGTATATTTGTAAAACTCTAAAAAACATATATCTATATTATTAAAATCTCGAGAGTTTTATACAAGCGTCACTCTTAAAAATTACCTTTTTAACCCTAATATAATATTATTCAACCAAAATGTCAATATTAAAATAACTTTTCAATATTGTAAATGTCTTATATCATGAGTAAATTTGTCGACTTCTTCTTTTTCTACCTTTTTTTTTTTCTCTCTCCCACTTCTTTTTTACATTAATTTTTTTCCCTCCCTCTTCCACTTTTTTTGTCAATCTATTCTTCCACTTCTCCATATAAAGCCACTATCTTTTTTTTTCTCCCTCTCTCTTTATTCAAATAGCACTTCTCTACATTCATCTTCCCATTTTCCACTATATTCTCTCTCCCATATCACACACCTTTTTATATATATTTATATATCTCTTTAAAGTGATGGTTTTTTATTCTTTCAATATAATTTTCCTCTCTTCTTTTGTGTTGAGAATATAAATTTATTAAGTACATATTACTACTAACCTTTTTTTCATAATTTTATTTTTTGCTCTTTCTAATAATTAATTATTAATTATTATGAATCAAAATTTTACACATTTTATAATTTTAAATTTGTACATGCATCGCAACTGAAGCATCCCTTAGTATGTGTGTATATATATATATGTATATGTGAATAGATACACAAGCATATATGTATATAACCCACATAATAGAAAAACTTCCAATAAAGTTGAGATATCCATACAATAATAAACTTTCCAAAAAAACTGACTTGATTATAGTACGGGTCAAGTCACAATAATTTAAGACACTTGACAATTCTCCATCTCGACTTAAACTAAGTCACCAAAAAAAAGAATAACTTCTCGCTATCCATGCCTCAAAGTGCCTCATGCTATACAAACATTCACCAAGTCTAAACTACGCTTGAACTTTTTTATAGGCAAAGACTTTATTAATATATCTACTAGACTGTCATCCATGGTTATCTTCTCCAAACAAAATTACTTATCTTCTATGACATCCCTTATGAAGTTTAACCTAACATCAAATGCTTTAATCTCTCCTGATAAATTGGATTCTTTGCCAAATTTAATGCACTTTGACTATCGCAAAAATGATAAGCTTTTGAACATCCAAACCTATGTTATCAACAAGACCATGTAACTACATACCTTCCTTAACCCCTTCTATTAATGATACGTATTTAACTTTAGTGGTAAACAGAGTAGCTATAAGTCGAAGTGTCACTTTCTAACCAATAGTATATCCATATAAGGTAAAGATGTAACATTTTATGAATCTTCTTCTTATAAGCTCTCTACCATAGTTAGAGTGTCTATAGCCAATAATGCCACTAGTAAAACCATTAGAATCATAAATCAAGCAAATATTACTTATACCTTTCAAGCATCATATAATCCATTTGATTGCTTCCTAGTGAGCTTTCCTATGATTACTCATCAACTTGCTTACTGTACTAATACCACATACTAAATCTAGCCTAGTGCATATTATGACATACTTCAATCTCTTAACAGCATTCAAGTAAGGAGCTTTAGTTATGTGATCTCTCTCTTCATATGTAGTAGGTAACACAATAGCATTAAGTTCAAAGCATGCTACTAAGGTAGTATTAACCAGCTTAGATTGTTCCATTAGAAAAGACTGCAACACCTTTTTAATGTATTTTTGCTGAGATATATATAATAAACATGCCTTCCTTTTTCTCCAAATCTCTATGCCTAAAATCTTCTTGGCTGCAACAAAATCTTTCATCTCAAACTCATAGTTCAGCAAAGTCTTTAAACCGCTAATTTTAACCTTATTCTTTATTGTGATTAGTATGTCATTACATATAGCTATAAAATAGACAAAAGAGCTATTTGATAGTTTTCTACAGTAAATACAGTTATCAAGCTTATTACAAACAAACTTATGAGAAATCAATGCATCAAACCTCATAACCACTGCCTTGAGGATTGTTTCACTCTATACAAATATTTCTTCAACAAACACATAGAGTCTTTCCTTTTAGAATCAAGAAACTCCTTATAGTTGTGTCATATAAAAATGTTTCCCTAAATTCCCATGTAAAAATGTAGTTTTCACATCAAGCTGTTACAACTCAAGATTCAATACATTTACCATGGCTAAAAGAACTCTTATGGCCTTATGCATCACAATTAGTGAGAATACTTCATATCAATTCCATCCAATCATGAAGAACCCTTTGTAACAAGCCTTGTCTTAAACCTAGCTGTTTTAACCTTAGGAATACCTTCTTTCTTTTTTAACATCCACTTTCATCCTATTAGCTTCACAACTTTTGGCAATAGCACTAGCTCCCATGTTTTATTCTTAGAAAGAGACTATATCTCCTCGTTCATGGCAATCAACTATTCTAATGCTTTGCGAGTCTAGTAATTCCACGTAATCATTTTGATCAAATAATTTAGGATGTATGTAAAAGTAGGTTGATCGAGACAATATTTCATATGTAAGTCTTAAGAATTAGACGATAACACGTCATGAGTTCAAAATATAGAAATATAACAAAATAATATTAAGCTAAAAATAGATCATTTTACTAAATTATTTTATATTGTAATTTACTTACCGTAAACATGTAAATTGGGTAATAGAAATTAATTAAACTTTAGAGATAAATTATTTATACACTAAAATTATATAGTGACATAAAATAATATATAAGAATAGTACGTATACCTCGGGTATGATTATTATATATAATTATATACTCGAAAATGTCTAAAAGACCTTAAAATATGTATAATTACTTAAAATTTTATAAGAAAAATAATTTAAAAAATTAAGAAAACTTAATACAACACTAGATTTATAATAGCTAGGGCGTGATTTGAGCTAACGACTATTGTTGGTGTAATACATTAACATTAGGACACTTAGCATGCAAGATTAAGGACGTTTAAAGACCCTTAGGAAAGAAAAAATGTCCATTCCACACCATGCATGCCTAGAAAATTTCGCTAAAAATTCTCTATGCCTTCTTAGGGATATGAGGAATTCTGAAGAAATTGGGAAGGAATAAAAGCAAGTCAAAAAAATTCTAGAAAATTTGAGAAGCGAAACTGCACAAATTGAGCTAATTCAAGGAACCTGCATCTAGAGGCTACTTGGAATCAAACCACTACCACTCGATAGTAGTGGCTACACCTAGGTTAGCCAGTGGTTATTGGTGGCCGGATGGCTACCATTCCAATGAGTCCAATTTTATATCCAATCTTTTATAAATTTGTAAAAATATTAATTTAGCTTCGAAAATTATAAAAAAAATTATTTTAACATATTTATATATGTACTTTTATATAAAAAATATCAAATTATAAAATTTTTAAATGGATATAGAATCTCCTTAAGAAATCGTTCGAAATCGACCAAATTTTGAAATTATTTTAAATGATCCTATCGACATAGTTTCTAAACCAAAATTTTATGAAGAGTCCTCATATTGTATGTAAGTATTGCATGAAGAGTTTTCAAATAAAAATGATTTCTATAATTTTTATGAATTTTTTATCCTTAAATTACGATTAAAACGGTATTTTTGGTAAAAATTAGTATAATTTTCCTAAAGATCTCACTTGAATTCTAAGTTTAGGTGATTAATGGAGTATTTATTGTATACTAAAGCTGTTGAATTAAGTTTTGTAGAAAGTAATATAGAAAATCAACAATGTAGTGGTGTATAAACTCGAGGAATTGGTGAACAATGATATGTTATATGAGGAATTTGGGAAGTAATGAAACTAAGGAGTATCGATTAAAGTGCTCCTTAGTTATTCTTAACTAGAGTTGGAAGAAAATGAACAAATGAATTAACTATAAGGATATTGAATGAAAACAGCGGATAACTTAAAGGAAATGGAAGGTAAGTACTCTTCTAGGTACTGACTTAGAAGTTAAATCAGAGGTATATTTCAAAGATAAGTATAGTCAAGAGAGGCTTAAAGGCTAAGTCAGAAAGCAAAGTCTTAAGAAATTTGAAGTTGGTTGGGCTTAGAAGGTATCTTACAAAAGAAAAAAAAAATCTAAGTATTTAATAGACTATATGGTTGGTTTAGTAAGTGATTTAGAGGGTACTTGGAATGAAAATACATAAATGTAAGCACTTAAAAGCTACATCGGATGATAATTCATGAGAAATCTTGAATAATTATCAAATTCAGAGCTTGATTTAGAAGTTAGGTTCATTATGAACTCTCACTCCAATGAAGCTCAGAGATTGACTTAGAAACTTTCCAGCATAAAAGCTTTATAGATGATTTAGTTCCAAATGACTCTAACTTCTTACACATATGCTAACATAACTTATAAATTAAATTCCAAATCAATCTAATTTATAGGGAGATGAGCAAATAAATGGTCGCACATGTTTTATATAGTTACTAAAATAATTAATTGACTAAATATACAAGGAATTCTAGAAGGTGGGACAAGTGAATAACTAAGTTAGCGAGCAACTGAATTCTAAGTAAGTGGGTTCAGTGTTTCATCGTACTTTGAAGTATTACTTAAGAATTTTTAAAGGTCTTAATATGTGTCTTGCTTGTGATTGTAAGTCAGTAGCCAGTGCGTATGCAACGTATGTGCTTAAATATTATATTATTGTTATGGAATGTTAGACTGTACGTATTGGTTGCTTATGATATTGCTTCTTTTGAAATGTTAAAAATCGTGTGATCACCCCAAAAGCAATCTAACTATAACTTGGACTACTTCTAAATGAACATACATTACAACCTACTGGAGAAAACAACTAGGATTCTTGGGCCAAACATGGGATTTTTTGATGAGGATAGTTGAAATAGTCATCTCTTCACCCTTAGTTAACATAAATGACAGGATAGGAGGTCACAATAAAACTAGGGATTATGGTCTAAAGTGAACTCTTAGATAAAGCATGTTCTTCATTGTACAAACACCGATTTGGTTTCAATTCATGTGTAAGACGTCAAAGTCCTCAACCCAAATTAGAGTAAATGGAATTTCTCTTGTCTTACGATGGACTGGAAAACGTTATGCAATGGTATTTACTTGTACATACACAGTATCTAACTAAACTTGCTTAGAAAACCTTGGTTACTTTATGTCAAATATGTACTATTGTCTCTATTCTACTTATTAAGTAAGTTATCGCCCATTCCCTTATAGCTATTTTATAATTTTCTTGTAAATTTACCAAGTGATACTCTAAGTTCCAAAAGCTTAGAGAACAACGTCAAGGAGTGAGATTCAAGACTAATTAGCTAGATTTCTCTTTTGCTTATTGACTTTACTAACTTTTAAGAAAACTAATAGGGTCTGTTCAGGTGACCCATTAGTTTTCAATTATTAATATATATACTATGCTTTATAAACATATGAACTTTTATAACTCCTTATTATGTAGTTTTTCTAAAACTTTTTATTAAATTCGAGATTTTGAATTCTTTATGACTAATAAACTCGATTTCTTCTCAAGCATTTATACCACAAAATTACTTTCAGAAGCTATTTTGAGAAGTTACACTACAGGATGATACCAAATAGGTACTAAATTGGATTGCTCAAAATTATAGAGCAGAAAACGTCTTATATAAGTTATATCTATATTAACAGCTAAGGTGGCTAGTTTCTAATTTAGGTTGGTTTATACAGTAAAACTATTGTGACTCTTTGATTTGGGACGTGATATGCTTCTTTACTCTCTATTACCTCTTTGTATGATCATAGCTCATTACAATCAATACTCCCTCTTACTACGAAAGCATGTGAAACGAAATTAGTATCAACAACACAAATGCAATCTGCATACCTCATTAATCCATCTTCTTGTTCTTCTTGTCGCTATACTTTATGATTATTCTCCTTGTACATTACTAGGCTATTGTATAAGATTGGTAGTTATCCCTTTTAAAATTTTAATCTCAAATTCCACCTTTTGGTTGGTACCCCGATCTTTGTTACATGTAAGATTATCAATCTCCTCTTGTTAGCCAAACATAGTAGACCAATCAAAAGTAACATCTTTGCTAATAATAAATTTTGGAGCTCCATCTTTTTTAGTACACCATAATCTATACCCTTTAACGCCGGTAACATACTTAAGAAATATGCACTTTATCGCCCTTAGCTCGAGTTTTCCATCATTAACATGAGCATAAGCAAGGCAACTGAATATATGCAAGTTAAAATAATCAGCAAGAGTACCATACTATGTCTCTTGAGGAATATTGAAATCTAGTACAGCTAATGGAGATTTATTCACCAAATAAGAGGTAGTATTTACTGCCTCAACCCAAAATTGTTTTAAAAGTTCAATATTTGATTGTGTGCATCGAGTGCACTACAAGAGAGTATGGTTTATATGTTTTGTAACTCCATTCTACATGTCTCACTATACCTTCTTTCTTATAGAACTCATCAAATGATACATTATCGAACTCTAAACCATTATTTGTTACAAGTATCTTGATACGTTTCCCAATATGCTTTTCTACCATGGTCTTTCACTCCTTAAACTGTCTAAACACCTCATTCTTAGACTTTAGAAAATGTACCCAAAATTTTCTAGAGTAATCATTAATAAAAGTAACAAAGTATTTGTATCGGCCATGGGATTCAACTAGATAAGAGCCCCACATATCTAAATGAACATACTTAAGGATACCTTTAGAAGTCTGCCTACTAGAATTGAACTTAACTTTGCATTACTTGCTCATAATACAAGTCCTACAAAGTCTCAATTTTCCTGTTTTTGCCTGATATAACAATCCATGTTTACCTAATATTACAAGCCCTTTCTTGCTTGTATGTCATAATCTATGATGCCATAAATTTGTACACTCATCATGCTGTTCTATAGAGTGAGAGATCGTTACTATTGAATTACCCATCAAGAAGTATACTCCATGCTACTATTTACACTTCATCATTATCAGAGCACCCTTTAAAACTCTAATCAGCCCATCTTCCCCATGTAAATTATACCCTTATTTGTTGAAAGTACTCAAAGAAATCAAAATTTTGCATAGATCAGGAACATACCAAGTATTGAATGCTCTAACCATTTCATCATACATCTTAATCTATACAAAACTATTACCCTTGACACTAAGCTCCTCATAATTACCTAGTTTTACACTGTCATTCTATTCCTTGAGTGAAGTGAACAAATCATTTGAAAAAATCATGTGATAATGTGCATCAATATCCATGACCCAATATTACTTAATGTATTGACTACCAAAACATCGTTGTCTTTCCTTCATCAGACTTATCCCATACAATAGTTATTTTTGCTTTACTATTTGATTCCTTCATTTGTTCTTTGCATTTTTTTCCTGATGTGGCCTTTTTTTTTTCTATAGTAATAGCATCGACACCCTTTAAACTTTTATTTTGAGCATGACTTGTTCTTGCTTCCACCATCCCTTTCCTTATTCTTACCCAGCTTATAATCAAACCTATGTTTGATCCATCTTCATTAGAGCTAGAGATTTTTCTCTTCAAATCCTTAAACAAATGGCAACTTCACATCACTAATCAATAACTTGATATTCGTCTTCAATTTTAACCCCAATACCTTCTAAATCTATAATGATTCAGTTAAAAAATTATCAACATAATCTTTTATTGGTATATTTTCTATCATTCTTAAGGTATACAAATGCTGCTTTTAATATAAACGACTTGTTGATTTCTTTTGATGCTTGTCTTTAAGCTTTTTCAATACCAATGTGGTAGTTGTTTCATTGATAACCTCTTTTAGGTTTTCATTGGTTAGATTCAATAAAATCACAGTTTGAGCCTTTGCAAGAATCTAAACCTTTTCTTCTACCTTCAAACTCTTTACCAATTTTTCTTCTCCTTCTAGTGCTATTGCACAACCTTATTAAACAAGAATAACCTCCAACTTTAACTTCTATAGAGTAAAATCATTTGATCCATTTAACTTTTTGATTTCAAACTTATGGGGGGACATCTTTAATCAATGAGGAAACCTTAGATACCTAGATTCAAATAAGAAACCTTAAGCTTTGATACTAATCTTTATGTAAATAGCAAAGATATTTAACAAGAAATAAACTGCAAGGAAAAATTAGGGAAGAGGTTTTGGTATGAGAAAGTACTCTTATTCATTTGAGAATTATTGATACAGAGCGTATACTTATGAAGCCAAAAAAATATACACGTATTTACGCTTATATATATACATAACCCATAGAATAAGAAGCTTTTTAATAAGGTTGAGATATCCATAAAATAGGATACTTCCTAAAATAATTGATTGGGTTATAATTTAGGCAGGGTTATAAATAATTCAAGGCACTCAATAGGTTGAATATTGGATTCTTGTCTATGCTGTTATCAAATGATTCTAGATCTATCTTGCTCGAGAAATAGGAGCTCTCATACAATAACCTGCATCTTGTGTTGCGAAAATCCTAAACTATCTATATGTCTAGTAACCCTATTTAACATGATCACGTATTCACATGGAACAACATATCAATGCTAACTTTTCATCATTAGCTACATGCCTACTTGTCATTAGCGTACGACATCCTCATTAAGAGCTTGTTCGCAACAATTTTTCTTAACCATCGCTCTAATCTCATGCTAACTTTATCACCTTAAGGTTTAAGGGGTGTATTATTGCATAAATTGTATACTATTATAGTGTGTACATATAAGGGTATATTAGTTATATAAACCTAATACCCTTGCATTGATATTTTCATATAGCAATTTTAGAATTGAGGTCAAATAATATTATCTTTCACATACTTATATATAAGTTATTTTAATCTTAAATACATAGAAAGTGAAAAACCTTAACTGAAATATGAAATAAAGAGAAAGAAGGGGGTTGATAATGTAAAATAAATACAACTCCTAGCTTTTAAGGCCATGGAATTTCATCACTCTTCAAATGGCATAGTGCACCATCTAAACAATAGCTTAATACTTTTGTTATTTTTGGCTTTTATGAGTGTTTGGATGCTTTGCACTTCTCTCACATCCCTACTAAGGGCATTCAAATGGCTTTAATAAGCCATATGAATTGGGTCCTACAGAGATTACACTTTAACTCATAAAACCTTCAAATTTCCATTGTTTTTTTAGATTTTGTAAATTTAGTTAATTAGGTATGCATTTTATCACTTTTAATCGATTTTCAATAATAAAATCACACAAAAATGCACATGGATGTAGTTTTTGGGTTTGGAATAACTTGTAAATTTACACATTATCAAATTGCCATACACTTAAACTTTTCTTCACCTTATATAGTTTGCTTTACCGAAATTTAGGTCTTTTAGATTTTTGCTTAAGTTCAAGAACTATACCAAGTTTTCGTATTGCTATTCAATGTAGAAATTGATTTCCACTTATATTACTTATTTATAAGTTTACATTTAGCTCTTGTTTTCTATTTAAACAATACTCTAATTAAGTTGATTAAAGTTCATCTTTTAGTTTCCAAATTCAATATCTTTTAATTTGTTTCTAATGTATTAATATTACATTCATTATATGGATTTGGATCATCTCCATTTACTCTTTCTTCAATATCTTTCAATTTACAAATCAATGATTGAGATTGTTTTAATTTTTGAAATATCATATGATGTTATCATAACATTATCGTATTCATTGTAATATTAACCACTAATTACACGTGATAGCATATAAGGGGGCTAAATTTAGGAAAGTAAATGGAGATAATTCATTTTCTCATTATATTAATCCCAAATTTATCATCTCTTAAATTTTCTTATTAATTTAATAATATAAATAATAAATGATTACAGGGTAAATGTTAATTTAGTACCTGAGTTTTGTCCATTTAAACAATTAATTGTTTGCAATTTAAAAGTATCAATTTATTGCTTACAAACCTTTTAAGGTTATTTATATTGTTTAAACTAGATAATTAATTGTAAAAATAGACAAAGAGTATTTATAAATTCCTAAATTAAGTTTTCTATATTAATTTTTTGGATTAATCAAACTAAAATGACATTAAACATAAGAAAGGGAGGTTGTCAAACTAGCAATTATATCTAAAATCGTTAAAAGTTTGTAAAATTAGAATGTAAAATTGAAACTTAACTTAAAAGTATAAGTTTCTACAACCTATAAAAATAACTTTCAAAAACTGTAAATATGTTTCTAGTAGTTATTAAAAACTTAAAATACATGATAATGATAAAAAAAAAATAAAGAAATTAAGTTATTTTTTTATAGGAAAATTCTTAATATATAATCTAATATGTATAGAAGAAGAATAAGCAAAGTCTAAACTAAAATTTTTTCCATTATTTTTTTTAAGTAAGGCAATGTTTTAAAGAAAACCAAACCTTTTAACTCATTTTAAATCAATGATAGTATTAATGAAAATATATAATAGTTTTCCTTGTGAATTTTTCTATTGGAACTAAAACTTGATTGAAGGTTTTGAGCATCAAATAAGAGATTATGAGTGAAACACACCAGTTAGTTCAGTAATTTAATTAAATCATAAACTCTTTTAGGTTAGAAATTGCTAGAAATTGAAAATTAAGGTCTCAGTTTAATTAATCTTAAGATCTTTACTTCACGTATATTTTGAATACATTAAATTTTATATTTTACGTATATGATACAATAACTTTTATTAGTACCTTATATTATGACATTTATATAAAAATTTATTTTCTTATGTAGTATATAAATTCTCCTATTATAATTAATTCTCATTTTCTTTTTTTTTTAACATATATTTACTATCTTACATTCTAGAAAGTTTTAAATTGACTTACCTTAAACCCTATGTCTTTTTTCTTATTGCAACCATCTTACTTCCTATTCTCTCTTGGCATCTTTTTTTTTCCTCACCTGACCCTTCTCTCCGTCTTACATTTGTTTTCTCTCTCTCGTATCTGTTCTCTCTTCGTCATCTTCTCTTCTCTCTTGTCACCCCCAAAACACACATACACACACAGAGCCGCTATTCTCCATTAAAGAACGACCCCGCCCTTGATCTCTCTCTCTCCTTGACCGCTAACTTCCATCATAATTACCCCAATCCCTCTCTCTCTTTAAACAGCTCCCCCTCCGAATCGTTGTCTCTACCTCACATCCTCTCCTTCGTCCTTATTTCTTTCGGCCAAACCCCACCCTTGATCCAATCATTACAGTCCCCTACATTTCCTCTCTCTCATTATTCAATTGCCCCTTGTTCCTTCTAAAGCAATTGGACCCCACCCCATTTCCAATTTCATTTAACCCTAATTTCTTTCAAAGCTAAGCTAAGCAACAGCTATTTTTTAAGTTCATTTCAGTATACTTTTAGCACCTGAATCCATTTGAGTTATTCTATTCTCTACGCAATCCAAGTTAACTTAGTAAAATGCTATTAATTAATGATTTTAGTATATTATATTACAATTTATAATTTATTTTGTATCATGTTAGGTTCTTGTTCGTATCGGTAATCCTCATTCGTACTATTCGGTGATTCTCTTCTTGGCTTAGATTTGCAATTCATTTTTTATTTCGTATTTGATACCATACTCATAGTTTATTATCTTATTATTATTTTATTTATTATTTCTGTTGTTATTGTTGAATTAAGTTATTTGCTAGTGTTCGATTATGACTAATAAAATTATTCGATTAGCATGTTATATAGTATTATTGTATATAAGAGTTATTGTTTAATATATTTTATCGTATTTTGGATTATTAGTTATAGATATATATGTTAAGGCCAAATTTCTGCTTCTATTATATGTAAGCACGATCACTATTTTTAGCTTAATTATAGGATTATGTTAATAATTGTATTTTCATACAAAAGTCCTAAGTGTTGATTTAGTGTATTACGATACTATTTTATTATTAGTATGATTTATTATTAATATTGATGATTTTGTGATTTAATCATTTTATCACTTTAGTATTATGTGTATATATATAATAGCATATTACATTAGGCATAATATGTCCGTTTTATCTATTTGTTTTTATTTTATTATTTCTTATGAGTTTTTACGAATCATACTATTTTACTATTAGGTATGTATTAGTTAATTCCCTTATCGATTCAATAATCTATATAATTTAATACTCTAATCATGTGTCCACTTATATTTTCTCTTATATATAGATATAACATACTTTATGATTTACTATAGATAAGTAATCTTATATAGTTATATTAACTTTTTGGCTTAATTATATTATGTTTTATTTTTATTTTAGAATTATTATTTGGATTCGATGATTTTTTTATGGGATCTTGATTGGATAGACTATAAGTTCATACATAACTCTTAGGTAGGCCTTAGTTTTAGATTATTTAAGGGTTAATGTGTTACTTGTTTTTTAAATAGATTTATGCTGGTTATCGAGTTCTTTCCTTATTGGCTAGTTGGATTTTTTTTTTTTCGTACGGGACTTAATGTGGTAGATTCCAATTAACTATCAAGTTGTTACATTTGGGTTCTATCGTTGGTTTGAACTTTGTATTTGGTTTAGATTCAGCTTTCTAGGTACGTGGTGCTTGCTTATATAGTTGTGCTTACTAAGTTAAAAGGATCTAATTGGACTAATCTATATTTGGCCTAAATAAATGGTTTTTGCTTGACTCAGTTGCTCTAGAAGCACACAATAGCAATTTCTTAAAGGAGCAACCGCTAATCATATGCAATGTTTCTCTAGTGGACTTCCATATGAGATGGCGCAACTAGAATTTTAGGTTTCTAATCTCTAGACTCTCCGCATAAAAGACTTAAAGAAATATTTATATTATATCCACCTATGTATGTAGACACAGATCATGTGTGATGGGGTTATGAGTACCCCTTTGATGATTGTTGGTCTAAATTAAAGATAATTAAATTGTTGTTTATTTATATGTTATTACAGTTGCATTATATGTACGTATATATTTTAAGCTTGATATCCGTATGTGTTAGTGCACTTGTATTGAACTTTAGCTCATTCTTTTATTTTTATAGCTACAGTTCAAATCGATAAATTTACAAGTATGGATATTGCTAGCATCGAGTTGAGAAAGAGAGGCAATTGGCTCAGTATATTATAAAAGATTAAAATTTAGTTATTTAATATATGAGTCACTCAAATTATTATTATATTTGGAGGATTATTGTTTTGTGTTTGATAAGTAATTGTTACTAGTGATTATGGAGATTGTAGTTGTTTTTAGAACCTTAACGTATTCTTGACAAGTAGGGATATGTGGCAGGTTATAGTGCTTTTCGATTTTGGGGCGTTACAATGAGAGAGTCAACGAGGAAAAAAAAAAAAAGAAAGATTGAGAAGATGATATAATACCCTAATAAGCAATGGCTTGTACATATTTACTTATATATTTTTATTTTTTAGTTCATTCAAACTAGATATATAGAATTAATAATCTCGGTAAAAAACGTTAGTTTTTACCGAATTTAATATATGCCTTGCTTAAAAACGTAACTATCTATGTGAAAATGATTTTACACTCAAGTTAACTCAAAAAATTTCCTAAAATCATAAAGTTATAAAATCATATTGGTATAATTGTGATTTTAATAATTATAAAAGGAGGATTCACCATCGTAACCTTAAGAAAAGTGGGTACAATCTTAAAAATCGGCATAGACCATGGTGAAAACTTAAAGGAAAGTCAAATTGGAGTTTACTAGTTTAGTTTCTTATTAAATGGAAATTAACTTAGTTTATACATACTAAAATTTAAATTAGTCAAACCTACTCATAAGTTTTTTAGGCTTGAGTTCATATTTGCTCAAATTTGATTTCATAATAGTTGAGTTAAGCTTAAGCTTGAGTAATTTGAGTGATTTATCAAATTAAGCTTGAACTTTATGATAATTGACTAGAGTAATTCATGAGCCTAACCAAACTTATGTTTATGATTATATATTAGTTGAGTTTGAGTTAAGTTTGCATATCAAATATTATTAATTAAAAGAAAAATGTCTTTAGAAAGATTTAACTCATACTAGCTTAGTTAAGTCAAACTTCAACTTATTGATAAGTAATTTGGATTTAGCTTCATATTAAAAGTTTAAAATTATGTTTAGATAGAAGTAAATGAGCAAAAACAAAAGTAAATCAAAAAGGAGAAAAAAGAAGAAGAGAGGAAATGATATATTTATCAACCTAAGTAGCAGGTAGAATCTGATTGAAAATGAATGAAATGAGTGGTAGTATTTCTAGGTTTAATCTTATTTCTTTTTCTCTCAAAATTTGGAAGAGAAATGGGTGAAATGAAGGATAATTACAAGATTGCTCTTCATAACAAAGTTCATCAAAATAAAAATATGGATAATTCTATTTTATATTAACTTCATTTCCATTCATTTTATATTTTAAAATAAACAAAACAAAAGAAATGAAAATATTTCTTTTCATTTCCTTCTATTTCCTCTATATGCTATCTATTATGTTAAAGGGAAAGTCCTTTTTCATTACCATAATTAAAAGAATTCAAACACATTTATAAATTTCTTAACTATCGTCTATTAGTTATAAATCTTTTTACTATATAGTTATCATTTTCTATTATACTTACTTTTATAGTTGTTATTATTTTATTTTCCATTATTTTGATTGCTTAATATTGTTATTATTTGAAAAATTCATTAATTTTTTATTTGATCAACATTTACTTACTTTTCCTTTAAAAAATTTATTATAATTTTGATTTTATTAACACGTATTATTGATATTCTTTTATATTATGGAGTTCTTTTTTTTCATACATGCAGTAAACATGTGCGTCATCCGTTAGTCAAATACAAAATTAAAATCATTTCTTATTTTATTTTCACTCATTTCCATTTATTGCTGTTGTATAAAAAATTACTATAAACCTGATCAAATTCGAGTTTACTGATATGTGTGTATACACACATGCAAATTATTTGTTCCACTCAACTTGTCTGCAAAACTAGTGAACCTAGTAAAATTTTGAACCTAAATATTACCGAAAATTTCGCCATAGGAAATATTAAAATTTTAGAAGATGACAGAAACCAAAACGACACCATCTTGCCGCGTTCCTTCGACCTCCCATTCCCAAGTGCAGTCTGCTGCGGTCAGCTTTTCAACCTCCAAAATTTCATTCCACTCGATACCCTTAACTAAAGTCCCCCTCCGGTTCTCGCCAAAAACCCTAATTTCTCAAGCACGAAATGGCGAGATCGAGACCGCGATCGATATCTCTTCTCGTGACCCTAATCTCTCTCCTTCCATTTCTCTGCTTCTCTTTCTCTCCCGGAAACCCGACGGATCGTCGTGTCCTCGTCTTGCTCGACAATTTAGCCCTCAAATCATCGCATTCTCTCTACTTCAATTCTCTCCAGTCTCGCGGATACAATCTTGATTTCAAACTCGCCGATGATCCGAAGATCGTGCTCCAAAGATATGGACAGTACTTGTACGACGCTCTTTTTCTGTTTTGTCCTACCACTGAGCGTAAGTATCGCGTCATTGTTACACTTTAGATCTTTGGTTCGTGGAAAAAAGACGGCAGTATTCATATAGTTTAGATTTGATTAATTCTAATGCGTTTTGTCTACGATGGAGTACGATTTGGTAAAATTGGGAATTTTCATTCATATAGCTAGTTTCGAGATAATTTAGCTTTGTTCTTACGTGGGAACGGCTAAAAAATGAATATGCAGAACATCGTGTTTTAGTTTTGATTGGCCTCAACGCGTATGATTTACTATGCAGTATGATCAAGTGGATCGATTTGCTCGGTTTTTGATCTTTAATTTGTGCAATTTAGTTTATACAGTGTTGATATCTTCGTTTTTCTGGATGATTTTGCTTTATCGAACTATGTCAGCGAATATGGAGTTTAATTGCAGTTTTCAATTTTATTGCATGGTGTAGGTTTTAGTGGGTCGGTCGACCAGGCAGCTATACTGGATTTTGTCGATTCCGGTCATGATTTAATCATTGCTGCTGATGTAAATGCTTCTGATTTGATTCGTGATATTGCCGCGGAGTGTGGAGTTGATTTTGACGAGGTGAATACTGTTTTACGATCTGCCGGTGCTTGTGTCTATAAAGAGATTCTTAATGTGTTGAATTCTTAAGTTAATCTGTCTCCAAGAAGATAGATAGTCATGTTATAGCATTGAACTCTATGTGATGCAGGATTCTTCGGCATTGGTTATAGATCATGTAAATTATGCCCTGTCCGACAATGAAGGAGACCATACATTAATTGCTGCTGATGATTTTATTAAGTCTGAGGCGCTTTTGGGTGGCAAGAAAATTGAGGCAAGTGTTGAGTTTTAGTTTCTATGCCTATAGTTCTTCGAAGTGAATGTTGGCTTGCTTTTTTCGGTAACTTTCTTTGCCCAACAAGCAAAATTATAGTTTCATATGATTTTGCCACAACCAGCAAGATAGGATCCAGATAGCTGATCCCACCTAGTGGAAATAATGCTCCGAGTGTTGTTATTCAGTAGAATCAAAAGTTGTGGCTTTGTTCATATATCTAGATGTTAGTATTGTCACATTTCTCGACAGCATCCATTTATGTTTATGGTGTTATTTGTACTATTTGCATCCTCTCTTAGGCTTTTTTGATATTCTATTATCTCTTACTTGGCTTTTGCTTATATTAGGTGGTAGAAGCAAAAATATTGCATTAACACTGAATTCTGGGGTTATTTTTACTTGTGTTGAGGCCTTTTATTTCTGCATGTCCCCATACCTATTATAGAAGCTGTTTCTATGCCTGGATTAGCTGGTATTTCTCTAGTTAGTTGATCTTATTTAACGGGTTTGCTTGTTAAATTTTCAGGCTCCAGTACTCGTTCAAGGCATTGGCCATTCAGTGAATCCTGCCAATAGCCTGGTCTGATGTTTCACTGATTGGAGTTTTATGTTCTCTCATTATAGTTTTGTGGTTTTTATTATTATCTTTTTAGTTCACTATTCTGAACTTTACTTCTTTAGGTATTTAAAGTTCTATCAGCTTCACCGTCTGCTTACTCTGCCAATCCTAGATCCAACCTGTCAAATGCTCCATCACTAACTGGAAAAACTATCTCTTTAGTTTCGGTTATGCAGGTGAGGACTTATTAGCATGTTGCTATCACCAATCTTCTGAGTTTAATTATTGATTGTTATGACTTCAATTTTTCCTCATTTTCCACCTATGATTAGCCATTTTCTATTAATGAATGGTATATTGAGATTGAATTATCTCCTGTTTCATATAATCTATGAAGGTAAACACAATGTTAGATTACTTGGCAGTTATCAGAAGATAGTATTTGTTGGATAGCTTGGCTACTTTTAGATTTATTTTGTATTAAAAAATCTAGTCCTAGGCTTTACGGACAACTGTTTTACAATATGCTGGCTTCCATCACCAATTTTTTTTTTTTCCTGATTTACTTTGGAACATTAAATTTGCTGGTTTCCATTGATCTGTTCATGAATATATGCACACACTTATTGGTCAAGTTAAATGAATCCAATCTGATTATCCATGTGCATTTGGCATGTCATGTTGTAACTTATAATTGAATCTAATCGATGCATAAAAATTGATTGATTCTCGAAATGTCTATTTTGTATACTAAAGTCCATTTATACATTAGTCAAATTTGGTTACTTTTGAAGCATTATGGAAGTCAATTTTTCTTTCTGATGTAAAATATGCTTAATTACGTAATTGACTTTCTCCAATGAGAACTTCTCTTTTTTTAATTCCCCTCATTGATGTTAGTGGATGAAGATTTAGCAAGGTAGTAGATGATGAAAAGCTACTAACTTGTAAATTGCCTTGAGGCGAGATGGGTAAAATAAACACATGCTTCAGCAAGGGAAGGTTCAAATCTATATAATTTTGAGAGGAATGCCTATTGGTTAAAGGATAGGACAATGGTATTCTCAATAGCAACGAAGTAATAATATTGTCAATCCTGAAAGAAAACAATGTAATTACAAACTATGATTGTTATGTGATAACTGATGGGCTTTGAAAGGAAATTTGGTAATTTGAACAGATATGGAAATAGAGGAGCTAAACTTTTTGTGCACTTGTTCTTGAATATCACTTCTGTACAAAAAATGATAAATTTAGAGAGCCCTGACTTATTGCAATTGGCAAAAGCAGGAATTTCTGCTTTTTGTACTTGTGATTTTCTGATCTATGCAATGGGACTTGGAAGACATTGCTTTTGGCTTTCAATTGTACTGGTGAGAATTTTATCCCTTTTTGTCAGGCAAGGAACAATGCCCGGGTACTGGTTTCTGGCTCATTAAAAATGTTCAGCAACAGGTATGTTATTTCTGCTTCTTTTTAGCTAAGCTGCAAGTTTTTTACTCTTTCCTGATGTGAAGTTTCCGTTGCAGATTGTTCAGATCTAGTGTGCAGAAGGCTGGGAGCTCAATCAAGTGAGTTCATTACTTGACTTTCTTAAATTATAAAGAAGACTTGGCCTTTTTTATATTTGTGGTTGTGGTCTGTTGTTGTGCCACCTTTTTTCAAACATAAGAATCTTCTGCTGTCAATCTTTGGATTTTTGAAATCTTGCTTGTTACTGAATATTCTCCTTGTCATTTATGGTTCTAAGCAACAGACTCTGAGATGGCTGATTGCAATGATCTACTTGTATACCAATCTGATTAGGCGCAATTGTACACTTGGGGCATTTGATTCAACCTAGTTCCTTATCTTATTGTGTACAATAGAATTCTATACCTGCGACCTGATGAGTATGAATTACCTCTCCTCCAATGTGCATACACACCCACAAAGGAAGAAAAGAAAGAAAGAGAACGAACGTGATTGAATAGATTTTGCTTGTTATTAAGTAAAGTTGAAATGAATTGCTTCTCCTCCAATGCGCATACACACCCACAAAGTTAAAAAAATAAGGAAAGATAGCGAACATGATTGAATAGATTTGGTTGTTAATAAGTTAAGATGGACATCTAGGAAATGAAGTCCTTTTCCTTCTCCTAAACAAGAGAAGCACACTGCTCAATTCTTTGCAGAACATGAGAGAGAGAGATTTTCAAATTCTCTGGGTGTTTCAACTACATAGATTTATTAAAGGGAAAAAGTTGCATTTAAAGACCAAAGGTTGCACTTTTATGTGAGCCTTTAATGTTACATTCTCGTTCTTGATCTTTTTGTTATTTTAACTTTATATGGAACATTTGTCAATAGAAAATGAAAGTGGTATTCAAAATTAGTGGATGTTTCAATAGCATGCAGCATTTGAAGAGAAAACATCGCATTAAGCTTTTTAAATTGAGATGCTCTACTGAGTAAGCTCCTAAAGTTGTTATTTCTTATCTATGGTTTACTGCTTTAGCTTTATATTGTTGAGCTCTAAAATTCTTCTTACACGAAACTTTTAATAGTGCAAAAGAGTCAGTTAATGATTCTCAAAACTTGTTATTTCAATAGCATGTATTTCTTAGGGGTAGAAAACTGGGCTGAAGCCTGCTATCCACATGTTGCATTTTTGTGCAAGCTAGCAAGCTTCGTGATTTAACATTGATATCTATAATCTACCAACAGAACTTATTATGACTCAAACTCTAAACTTCCCCCTACATCTATCATTTATGAAATATTCTGAGGTTTCTTATCCCACCTGTTGAATGTTTCAGGAATTTCCCATATGAAGCTTATATAGCTTGTGGTAGTTTTTAGAAAATTCACATGGATTCTTTTACTCTTAAGTTTGAATCAATATTGTATTGTCTTGAGGCTGTTTTGGCATGAGGCTCCCTCTGTTTATATCTGTATTTGCTCTTATGTCTTTATCATACATGGTCTGTTGTATTCACTTATCCTTTCTCATCCATGAAAGAATTCTAAGATTTATCTCTTGTTTTATTGAACTGATTCTACTTAGATGCAATATTCTTAGGAACAGATATTCAGCATTTATTCTCAGCCTTAAATTTCCTTCTTTTTCCTGGTGAATAGGCATGAAAAATCAGGAAATGAGCAGTTCCTCACTGAAATTAGCAAGTGGGTATTTCATGAGAGAGGGCATCTTAAGGTGAGGCTTTCATCAACATCCTTAGTCATCTCTCTTCTCAGAGAATTACAAAACTTGATTTGAACATGTAAATCCATGCAATTGTCTTGTTGGTGCTAGCAACCAAGTGACAAGGAGATATTGGTGGTGTTAAGTGATAAGAATCTAATTTGTCAACTCTTATTGAATTAATATACTTGATGAAATTATACAATCTTATTGACGAACGAGTCCTTCATGTTATGTTTTAGCATTTCTTTTATTTCTGTATTTGCCATTCATTATGTTACTCAATTTATAGTATGCCATCAGTTTCATGTTAGGGTTATTTTATGTCGTTCTTTTCATTGCCATTCATTATTCATGAACATTTGATCCCTTTTCTCATTGAGAGACCTACTTCTTTTCAATATTGATTGTGGCGATCAAAATTACATTTGATTGTGGTGCTCTTTAATTGAATTTAACGTGTGCATATTGATTATTTTCAATTAACCCTTTCATTCCATAAATAGTGTCTCATTCTGTTAGTGGATTTCAAGGAAAACCTTAGTTCAATCGTTGATTCTAAATCAATAATTAATCCACACCTTTTGTTTTGTTTACTCATCAAATACATAAAACCCAAAAGCACATAAAAATTAAATCTTTTCACTATAAAAGCCCTAAAAATATAAAAGTTCTAATCTTTTCAATTGCTGCATTCTTTTATGATTGTTCTTTGATTCAATCTGGGCACATCAATAGACCTACAAACTCTCACATATTATACAAAAACTTTAGACTATTTTTTCTTCCATATTATATATTGGAAATGAACGGATGAAAATTCAAGAATAAACTACCATAACAGGTTCTAAACTTGGTTCTATGTCATCTTGTAGCTACCTATTCTTTGGCAGTTTTTGGTGGTTAGGTGCCCTGATCTTGAAATTTATATGTTGAAAACATCTTTAGAATGAAAACAGAGGGTCAACTTCTCCTGGGGGGTCCAAGAGCTGGCCTGAAACTGAACAAGCAAAGTCTGGGCCCTGGTTTTATCCAGTGCCAATGCCCATCCTCACTAACAGCATCATTTATCACATGCTAATCTAATTGCTTCCTGGCACTTTTTGCATTGAGTAGGCTATGAACGTGAGACACAACAAAGTCGGGGAAACTGAAGAACCTGCAATGTACAGGATCAACGATGACTTGGTAATTGTATTTTTATAATTTGTCTAATTGTGGGATATATGTGACTTGAGAGGTGCAATTATTTTCTGACATCTTGCCACAATTTTTTTAGGAGTACTCTGTTGAGATATATGAATGGTCAGGAACAAGCTGGGAACCATATGTTGCAGATGATGTTCAAGTTCAATTTTACATGATGAGTCCTTATGTTTTAAAAACTTTGTCAAACAATAAGAAGGTACTTATCTTTTCTAATCAAAGTGCAGTTTCTTTGCTTTCATTTATTTACTCTTCATGTGTGTATTTCTGCAGGGTGTTTATTCTACATCCTTTAAGATTCCAGATGTTTACGGTGTTTTCCAGTTTAAGGTTGAGTACCAAAGGCTTGGATACACTAGCCTATCCCTATCAAAGCAGGTACTCCTCTGTCCCCCACTGTTGGTGCCTGAGTTTGATAGACATGCGTATTTGTTCCTTCATTCTTCTTGCTCTAAAGATTGATGGTTTATAGGCTTCCTTCTAAGGGGAAAAAAAAAAAGAAAAAGAAGAGTAATGGCATTTTGGTTCTTAAAAACATGTTGCACTCTTTCTTGTACATCCATTTTGGAACTTATTCTGTAAAATTTTTTTGGATTTGCATCATCATATAAGATCAACTCATGCTAATTGGAATGACATTGATCTTCTTATTATATATATCAAGTTGCTAGATGAGAGAAGGAAAATTAGAGGTTTCCTGTTAGAGAAAATGAATCAACGCTCTTGTTGAATTGTGAATTAGAGTACACTAGTAGATACTTAGGGTTGTTGGTAGCTGCTGGAGAAGTGGAGATTCTTAACATAAAAATTTATCTTGATAAATAATGTCCATTGAGATTCGTATTCTGCAGAAAAATTTTGTGTAAGATGTGTCCAACAAAACTAATTATTCCTATAAATTTCTATGTAGATTCCTGTCCGACCCTTCAGACACAATGAGTACGAGAGATTCATACCAGCTGCCTATCCCTACTATGGTGCAGCTTTCTCTATGGTATTCTTCCCTTTCACCTTTTCAATTTCACTCTTTCCCGCGTGCTTTCTGGAGACATGATTTAGATGAAAAATATGGTGAGATGCATGTTTTCTAGCATGACTACTCACTGAGTGTTTGAAGTGAATGTAACACTATCCCTCTGAACTTGATGCCAAGCCATTTCCTCTTTCCACCAATCACTTATGGTCGGTTTACCTTTTGGAAAAGTTATACTTTAGGAACAACTATTACTAGAAATTGGCTAAAATTTATATTCCAAAATTTATTTTATTTAATTTTTTATTGTAAGAAATATTTATTCCAATGTTTACTTCACCTCATTAGAGGCAATATCATTAAATTGGGAATATAACAAAAAAAGTACAAATGCTCTTATTTGGTCTTTTTTTGAAAAATAACAAAAAGTTGTGAAGGCTGTTATATTTTAATAGCATCGCCATTGGTCTCCCATTGAGATAGACCAGGGTTCGAATCCTCCCTCCTCTATAGTTGGTCAAAAAAAAAAAAAAAAGAGAAAAATAACTGGAAGTTATTTAACTTTTCTTATTAATTGAGGACATAATTGTCCCGTCACTTGATCTTTTTATTTTCTACAGGGAGGGGATAAAAATTCCATCTTATAAAATGTAACAAGTATTCATATAGAGAGGTAATTAGAAAGTCCTCCTGAATAAAAATTTCTGGACCAACTTTTAAGTAAACTAGGTAATGGGAAGTATTATAAGAATATTTATTTTCTTTTCTCTATTTTCTCTAAGTAAATGGACCGTTAAATTTTTGCTTTTTCAGCCCTGTACAACCTTTAAACATGCTTGAACAACAGAATCATCCAATAAAGTGGTGCGATGATTCTGTAATTAATGTTATTGAGAAGCTTAACTAAAGGTTTATAATGATATATGTTTTATGTTTCTTATCTGCAGATGGCGGGCTTCTTTATCTTCACTGTTGTCCACTTATACAGCAAGTAGGTGCAATCCTTTTTGGTTAGTCTTTGGAGAGAATAGTGCCCCCCCCCCCCCCACTTGGATTCATTAGAAAATTTTGTAGAACCGTCTGTCTTGTAATTTTGTTGTGATGCACTAGCTAACTCAATTTTCAAGATAGATGCAATTTTAACGCCTCTGTCAATTTAAGTTAACGTTCACCTTCATGCATGAATTCTTAGCGTGATTTTCTTCCTTTATCATCTTTCATAAACTGCCCTCGTTAAGGGTGGAATAATAAGGTGGCCATTTGCCTTGCCGGTGGACGATATGAGCGTATTGACTCGGTCATTTGTAGTATCCCATTCATCCTTCTCTCTTTCTTTCTTTCTTTCGTTTTTTTTTTTTTTTCAGTGAATGAATGGGTTTTGTCTAAATTTATATTCCAACTAGCGATTGAGAAGAAAAAGGGTCTACGCATTTTTTGTAAGGCATAGTCAATGTTTCATCGAATCAAACATTCGAGATATATGCTCCTCTGTGAAATTTGTACGATCTCCTTTGGCAATTCTGTCTCAATACCAAGGCTGTCGCAATAGAAAATTAAAAGGCACTTACAGGTACTGATTTAAAAGCAAGGGCCTGATACTCGGCTTAGATGCATGCAGGGTTGGTTGTCGTAAGGAGATGAGATTATTGAGATTTCAGGTGAGTTTTTCAGAGAAGTCCATAAAAATCATGGGATTTCACCCACAAAACCCATAACTGAAACTCCATACAGTAGCATGAATTACATAAACAAACCATATAAGCATGTTGATTTAACTCCACATAAACTTTTAACTATATTGAATTGGTCAGATTACTTCATTTTTATTGAAATGAGTTTCTACTCTTCGTCTTCATTTATGTTGAGCTTAAAATTTGGATCACCAATTTAACAACCTAAACAATTCGGCTAGGATACCACAAGCGCCACCGCTACTCAATCACCAAGCAAATGTGCGACCACGGGGTCTCTAACACTCACACCAACCTCACCACTGCTAAGTCACAACCCAATGCCTCCAAGTACTACTGTTAAGGACTCTTGATTTATCTACTTTTAGCAACACTTTTCATTGAAGGTATTATACACTGGGTGGTTTCCTATATAGTTCCACTTATCCTTTATGTTGTAATTTTAATAGAGAATATTGTTAAGATAGATACACCACTCTATTACTCTACTGCTAAGGCCGAAGCACATAAATACACTTAAAAAGATTTATACCCAATTCAATGAAACTAAGACAAAAAATTTTCAAGATAGGAATTCTCTCTCTCTCTCTCTCTCTCTCTCTCTCTTTATATTATACGTAGGGGAGTTTATATATACGATAATGTATCTTTTCTAGAATTCTCCGAATTCACGGATGTGTAAATTTAAGGATAATGAATAAGAAAACATTGATCGATTCTCATTAGCTATGACTCTTTTTATGCACACACATAACAATTGTTAGAAATGTAAGCCCATTGGATTGGACAAGTGGATGACTCGTATCCATTATTCATGGTATGTACATCATTTCAATCTTTGCCACCCAATTAGGTTGGCATTCAGCTAAACAAGGCTTCAAATAACAGGCCTTGACTGCTTCTTAACGCTAGCTACAAGCAAAGGCTCCATCATGACTTTACGCAATTTTGTTTTATCCAATTCATATCATAAATTAATTTCCCGATTTTTGGCAGCACCTTAATTTTTCGATTAATTCTAACTCAAATGCCACAATGAATTAATTTATTATAACTTTAATTAAATAGTTAATTTCAACTCCAAAATGGAATTATTGAGGTCCTTTCTAAGTTTCCCTTGTAGACTCCATAATCTAAATCAACCATGAATTTAAGCGTGTAATCATGTTTTTGTCTTAATGTCCTAGATTAATTCATGCACCATTGTATCAATACAATTTAATTTTTTTACTTAGTGAACTAAAACAATATAGACTTAGATTTTACCATATCCGTGAGATGAGCTTTTGAGTTACTTATATTTGATTAGGTGGTCTAGAATACGCAATCTCTTAGATAGGAAATGAATGGATCATGTCTTAAGCTGTGGTTAATACTCATAAGTATTTCAAATTACACTAGGTTACTATCTTAGTAAAAACCTAGTGATGTTAGGATCACTATCAGGTAGTTGTTTGGTGGTTCGGCTGTTGTTCACAGTGGTAGACTTGCAAGAAAACCTCTTATAACTAAATAAATAAGGGCCCTCCGATACTTAAGTTGGAAAGAAGGGAAAAAAATAAGATTTTTAAGTATTTAAACTAGGTGTAAGGAGAGCTCAAGATCGAATTCTTATACCTATGGCTCCATGACCTAATAAACTTGGATTATCTTCAAAATAAAGTATAAAAAAATATTGATATTATATTGCAAGATAATTTTTAACCAGGAATATCAATTATCTTTAAACTTTAGCCATGAGGTGTTTTTTTCTTAGACTTGGTGGAAGTTAAGAACATTTTCAATCTCTCGCTTTTATCACTTAAACATTTTTTCTTTTTTTAGCTTTTAGAGCGACGATCTCCTCTCCTTCCCTTCACATTTTAATCAATTTTTAAGCTTTTATTCGTGGCTTCTATGTTTTAATGCAATATTTCATGTTATTTATATTTTCAAAAATCTTTTTCTTAGATGATTCACCTCAATTTTCCTTCTTTGGTTTCATTTTGTTCGCCTTGTTAATAAAATACAAATTTTGGTTGAATTGAATTTGTTTAGGGAGCTTTTCCAACCAAACTACAAGAACCGTATATACTATTTGGTTTATTGTAGTTCTGTTTACAATTAGATAACAATTTGCATCTAAACTTTAATTAGAGAACATTGAGATTCTTTTTCCATTTTTTTTTTTTCAACTAATGAAGAAGAACAATAATGTAGCAGTTTACTTTACTTTGTGAAACAAAAACTTTTCCACATTTTATAATATATCATAATATTAATTAAAGACACGTGTTCATTTTTTATTGGTTCATAGTAATTTCAATACAATATTATTATCAACTATATTTATTTTAACAACACATAATTAAAATAATGAGATTATAGAAAAATAAAAGGGAGTAAAAGAAGAAGGGGTAACAAAAAAAAAAAAAAGAAGAAGTACTATTTGCACCTCCCTATTACTATTTATTTGATGGATAATCACCCATCATCCTATAATTTAGTATAATAAAATTAAAAAAAAATTCATCATTTTAGTGATTCAACCATGAGACAATAAGTCTTACTTTTTCTTTTTTTTTTCAAATTAATTTAGGATGATGGACATCTATCTATCACTCTATATAGGTCATACGACTTAGATGATAAATTATAGCCCATTACTATAGTTAAATTGGATGGTCCATTATAATAGTAGCTCATGACTCAATTGATAGATAGCACCATCTTCAACCACTCTAATGCTAAGGTGCAGCATAGTGGTGGCCAAATTGCTCCTACTCTAGGGATGGCTCATAATGGCAACAAGAGGATTTTTCTCACTTATCTCTCTTTTTTTTTTTAAATATATTTATGTAATTTTTATTATATTTTATTTAAATAAATACTTTGAATAATATTATTTTATTAAATTGATTATTATTTATATTATTAAAGTCTCAAGAGATTTAAGTACACGTCACTAATATCTTTCCCTTAAAATTACTGATAAATACTCCAATATAATTTTACATAATAAAAATACTAGTATTAAATTGATTTATAAAGATATTATAATATAAATAAATTTATCCATCTAATTGATTTTTCTTTTATCCTGACTTTCTTCATGTGCCCATGCTTCTCTTCTAATCCATTGCCCAGACCTCTAATTTTTTTTACATGCAAACCTTTATTTTCATACAAATAATTTAATTTTTTACATTTCATTGCATCTTATGTAGAGATATATTTTTTATTTATATATTTATTTATGTGATCTTAAAATTTCGTTAAAATACCCACATATAGAGATATATTTCTTAAATATATGTATTTAATTGTTTGATTTTAGAATTTCATTAAATGCCCCAGTAATAATTAGTATTGTAAAATTGTGTTTGTGTTTAAAGGTATTTATGAAGAAACTAAAAAAATACTTTGATTCTTTGTATAAACTATATTTCTAAGCTAATATTGAGTTTAAGGTAAAAAAAAAATTAAAAGACAAAATTAATTTTTAATTTTGGAATAACTTTTTTTTAAAGAATTGTATACAATTGATCGTTTATTTTTAGTTCTTTTTTTCAGGTATTTACATAGAGATTGATTTACATATGTAACTCTTTCTTATTAAAATTTTTAATTAAAACATTATAATTATTTTAGTAAATTAACACGATCTACGAGACGTGTTTCAGTTAAAATTAGTCAATAGTTATAAGTTGAAATGACACGAAAACACATGTCGCACGACAATATCTCCGAACTCAGAGCGGGAAAGGGGAATTTTCGTCCATAGACAAACGTAAAATGTAAACACCGAGTGACCAAAATTTAGTTATATCAAATACAATGTAGCAAAACAGCATTTCCTGTAGATTTCCATCCCACCATTAAATAAAAAAATGCAGTTTTTGCTCTTTTAATAAATAAACTATAATCCCCTAATTGCAATATATATATATATATATATATATATATTATTGGACTCCATACTCCTTTTAAAAAAAATAAAATAATCAATCTATCGTTAACTATTCATGGGAAAATATAAGGAAAAAGAAAAGGGAAGATTTGATATATATATATATAAAGAAAAATAAATAAACAAAAGTTGAATAGCTTGCTGGAGCATAATTTTCTGCGTTCTTTGACTTCATGAATGGGGAAATTAAAAAGAAAGAGAGGGAGAGGCTAAAGAGCACTAAAAAGTAGGGGTAACAAAAAGAAAGAGAGGATGAAGAATAGTTGTATGGCAAAGTTACTATTAAACGCCTAAAGAAGTAAAAAAAAAAAAAGGGATAGGCGTTATCAGCGAAACTCCCACAAAACTTTGATGTCGGCCTCCCATGAATCAGACTAAGCACTTGCTTTCAAAATCTTATCTGGGATTGTGAAGGCCGATATCTGAATAACCCAAAACAAAACATAACATAACATAAAATAATTTTAGGATTGAAAAATGAATGGTTCCATGAAATGACTTGCTTGTTCGGGGACAAGATTAAGAAAAGTTTCTGAATTCTGCTGTTATGGTGGTGTGTTGGAGGAATCCTTATATACTGAAACCCTAACCCTAACCCTAACAGGGGTCTTTGGCAGCAGAGTCCATACGACCTTTGGTTTGAATTGAATGCTCAGGCCTGCTTCAACTGGGCCTGGGCCTGGGCCTAACCTATTCTTTAAGATGCTTGTTTCTCTAATTCTAAATGGTGATTCAGTAGTAGGGGGATGGTCCAGCTAGGGGGTTGGCAATTTTATGTTTACGAGTTGGATTATTGTCTCCGTACGCGTACGTATTGGATCCGTGTAATGTAAAGGTACTTAAAAATTTGATAGAGCTTATAAACAACCTATTTACGTTACAATCATGTTTACTTACGTCGCAGTTTTACATTTTTACTTTCATTAGAAACATACTCTTTTTTAACTTTTGATCTCAAACTTAATCTATAAATATTTTATATCGAGCCCATTGATAGTCACCTTTCGTCTTAGGGCCCTGAAAACCTAAGCCCATTATTGGGCCCAATTGGCCCTTGGAGAAGTCCCTTTCGCTTTTGCCAAATGATTTCTCTCCCCAAGTATGTAGGCCAACTCAGGTTAGTGCATTAACACTGCCTACCAAGCTTAGGCCACAAGCAAAGACACTAAGTAGCTCCCGAACACTGACCATCTGCCATACTCCACTTTAGACTTAGATGTCCGGAGGGCTTGCGAGCTACTCGAAAGGACCTAAAGCTTAGAGTACTTTTGGCCCTCACTTTGAGCACTTGGAAAAGTCTCTTAGGGATCTAATGTTTTACCTTTTGACCACTATAAATGAGTATACTCCTTGCTTCGAGTGACTTTAGAGGGTAAGCAATTGGGCATAGATGGACTCTCTCTCTCTCTCTCTCTCTTTATTAAACGCTAAATGAAACTCTGATGTAAGGCCTAGGGTCTAGGCATCAAGTTATGGCAATTGCCTATGTAGATGTGATAGGCTTACATCCTAAGTCTCTATCAATCGGTAGAAATGTAAGAGCCATTTCTCAAATTGACAATGTTACTGCCTTGAAATGTGTTCGAGCTAATCCCTTCATGCCACATAGCTGGGCAAGTTAGCTCCCTTATCTATAAATAGGAAGTAAAACACTAGGTAAGTGGATCCTTTTTGGAACTCCTTTTTACTCAATTGCATATTGCATTATCTTAACACAACTCCTACCTACTCTCTTCACTAACTTAAGTGTTGGAGAACTCTCATTGACAATGCTAAAGGGGCTTTTTATAGGTCCATTTCTACTGGCGGTTATTGGACAATCAGGAGTTCAATTAAGGACTATTCTAATGATACCTACTATTACTTGAACCAAATCTATAAATGTTTTAACTATAAATATTTTGTGATGGGGGATTCTTGAAATGGATTGTTGTTTTGGAGTTGACATATAATGATTTATTGGATATTATTCAATTATTTTTTCTAATTTAGTAGTTTATTTATATTTTCCACCAACTATAATATAGTTGTGGATATATGTCTTGACCTAGATTGAGATAAATCTTTTTATATTTTGAATAAGTTATTTAAATCTTTTGTATTCATTTTAATCTTTATTTAAACCCTCTGAAAAACTGTATGTTTATGTTTATGTTATCACAACAATACATATTCGAGGTATATAGATATATGTAATGAATAGATTTTCTTGCTTTAACAAAACAAGTATAACAGATTTAGCGGCTCGCTTAAAATATCTAACGTTGGATCGAATATAATCATAAAGTTATTGGACTTAAATGGCTTAATAAAAAATGCAAAAGATTTCATTGGAATTGGCACAAATATAGAGATTTTCTAGTCCCATTTTAATGTGCCAAGCAACAAAATTTCAAATCCAACTGAGTAGTTGCTTTGCTTGTTCATTATGTTTCTAATAAGAAATTCTGGGTGATGCTTATTTGTGGATTGAACGCAAAGTTATGAATAAAACGTGGTCATGGCTGAAAAATACTCGTTGAAAACTTTCAACAGGTTCATCATGAAATGTATTTTATATTTATATAGAAGGCAGTTATGTTAGAATAATCCTCATGTCAATTTAAATAACAAAAAGTCAAAAGAATGGTTAGCCGGAAGCTTAGTTTGCCCCCATCTCACATTGAGCATACCGGGTAAACAATTAAATGGTTGAAGGATCTTCTTTATTGTTGGTGATTAATTCTTGTTATGCCTCACTAGAGGTATAAATGAAACAAATTAGTTCATAAAGGCTTGAATTTTATTTGAATTCGATTTAGTATTGTCGAACTCGAGCTTCAACTACTCAAATAACAAATTGAGTTAAGCTTGAGTTTTAGACTACTAAGTTGTTTAAGGTCACGAGCCTAATCAATCTTAATTGGGTTTTAATGTAATTTACATTTTATTTTTATTTTTTAAATATAAGCGAGAATGAGATTGTTTAGGAAATATTTATAACAAAGTTCGAGTTTAACTGAACTAATCGAGTCAAATTTGAATTTAAAATTTAAAACTCAATTGAACTCGAACTAAGTTCAAGTTTTGAGTTTTTTTTTTTTTAATTGACCTTGAGTTCAAGCATAATATTGTCCTAGTTCGGCTCGACTCAATTATATCTCTATGTCTCGCCTTAGGAATCTTAATGTGAGCAAGAGGGTACTTGAGGTTACTTTGGCATGGTCACTTAATGCTCAAGTTAGAAAGAGTATGAAGAGAGCGTAACGCCAACAAAAAGAGGAGAGAGAGTTTTAGAGTTGCAATAAAATTAAACAAGAAGAAAGGTGAAAAAACAAAATGACAACATAGTACCATGAGTCACACACTTCACATGACCTTAGAGGGATGGCATTGATGGGTAACATGGAGTGGGAGGAACAACAATGTTGTTATTTCTCTGAGCCATATTTGATTTCGGAGAGCAATAGCTTGATAGGATAATACTATTTTTTGATATTTAAATTGCATCAAATGAGAAAGAGTTCTTAAGTATTTATAGAGTTTAGTTGTTCATGATATATAATTAATAAATGAGATAAATCCTCCTCTTGATAAATCCCTCTTAAAAGGAAGCTTGATAATTGTGAAAATTTTATAATTTATTTTGACTTTATACTTTAGTTGAAGCATGTATTTTTATATATATATTTCTTTTCAATATAAGAAAAATGTGCAAATTCGAAAAATATATATACAAATTAATCAAAGTCGTAATGTGAAAATGGGACGGAATACGTAACGAGTTAAAATGGACATGCCAGCTTTTCTTGAAAAAGGCAAAGCGGTTGAAAACATGCCCAGGCCGAAGATTCTCAATCCAAGAAATAGGGGCAGCCGCTCCACTAATGTTTGAATTTCGAATTCATATGCATGCGTTTAGCAAAATTATTTAAGCCGTCCACGTTGAAGTTGGATGCCCACGTGTCCATCATCCATGTCAACACGTTCAAGCCCTCAAGTCAACAGCCCTTGAAGATTATAAGGCTAGTACGATACGCCTGTAAGCAATTACCAAAACCAGCCCCCTCGACGTGATGTTAGAATCCAACGGTCCACCTCTTCGTCGGATTCCATGAATTCTAAACTACAAGGAATACGAGAGATGACACCGACATTCAGGATTTCAATTACTACATTCTTTATTTATATTTTTTAAAATTTAAATCATTAAATTAATTATAAATTCAGTAATTCGTATTTAAAATAATATAAATTAATAACGGGATAAAAAAATTAGACTGATTATATTAAAATATCAGAAATTTTTAATATTCAAAGGAGAGTGAAGACTTTGACCGCTGACGAGAACCAGTTGATACTCGATAAACTCCAAATTCTTTCCATTCTACAAGTTGGAAGCCGTGACATAATTTATGCAAGGATTAAAGGATTGAGGTTCTTAAATTCTTCGATAAAGTGTTTTACTCTTTCCTTCTATTATTTTTATTCATGGATTATAACCTTTCACTTTGATCTGTGTGCCAGTTAGAATCATGAATTATACGTTTGTTGGGGATAATGGATTATTCATGATATCTCTATTAAACATTTGGATATCGCGTATTCTTGATTTTGTTTAAACATGTACTTTATAATTTGTAGAATACATATTAAATTGGGTTAAGATCTAAAAAGATAAAATGGGTATGACAAACCTCATATTACAAATAAGACATAAGGAATTATGTATTGCAACTGGGGTTGGGGTATAGAACATATATTAATTAACTAAATAACTTTTACTAGGAGTAAAGAGAATTTATTAATCATGACTTCAATAGTTTGAAAACTTGGAAGGGAAATAAAAATGAAATTATCTAAATTGATCAATGATGTATATCTTAACATTATTTTCATCAAAATTAATCAGTTATTTTTATTCGCTAGTTCATTTATTTTATTAATCGAGTTGTTGGCACTCCTATATTTTCATCAAATTAGAAGTAGATTCGTTCTTTTCGTTTTAGAAAATTCGGTTTTACCTAAATATAAGTATGAATATTATAGCTAATAGCTAGTTCCAATCCTTATGGGTTAGACATGATCTTACTAGTTAATTACTAGATATACACGATTTAGTACACTTACGAGTAAAATATATGCTTTTATTTTAAAGTACTAGTTTAATGTATCAAAGCCCCATGGAAAGATTCTTTTAAGTGCTGCTTAAGCCTGCCTACTAGAGAAAGGCAAGGAACATACAGGTAGCTCAATAACTTTTGTTTCGAGTATATCAAATATCCCTAATGCATATGGACGTAGCTCTCAGCCTCTCTATACTTTGTCAATAGATCTGTATTGTTGTTGAGTTTTGTATACTTAAACTTTTTGAATTCTCAATGCTCCAATTTCATCATTTAAACTTTTGATATGTCATGCGATCGAGTCTTCTATTTTCATATGTAAATTTTAATATTTTCTTACCAAAAATATATATATGTATACATTTTTATACTAAAAAGGAAAGATTATGAAAATTCAATACTTCTAAAATTCAAACAAATGAAGGAGAAAAGGGGAGAGAAAATGTGGATCATGATGAATGATTAGTAGCAGCTGGCAATACTATCTACTCAGTGGTGGTCTCAATCAATTTTATTTGGTGGATTGTCTAACGCCACCTTGATTTAAAAGAAAATGAGTTTTAAACGTTAGTTTAAAATAAGATTTTCTGGATCTGTGTTGACATGTGAATTGCACAATAGTTTTAGCCAATTTTTTTTTTTTTTTAAAAGGTGAGAAAGCCAAAATGAAGAATGATTTTCAATATTATTAATCCCATTTTGGCTTAAAAAAGGATAAACAAAAAAAAAAAGGATAAAGAAAAAAAAAAACAACTTTAGTACATTTTTGTTGGTCAAAGCGATTAATCAGGAGATAGGAAGCTCTAAGCCTCCAACTTAAGATTCCAAGATAAGATTTTCCTTCCAAATTCTTCGACTTTTAAAATAGCAAGATAAAACCAAACTATATATACATATGTGTATATATATTTTTATTTTTTTAAAATGCAGTCGGATGGTTTTTAACAAATGGAGAAAAGCCCTTGATCATTTCTCACATCTATTTAACATCTGATATTTTTCCAATACACATCGTCAGCAAGTTTTCTTCCACTCTGCATCTCTCCGGTTCTTCCTTTCATTAGCAAGTGACTCACATTTTCTTATCCCATATACAAATTAATTTCTAGGTTTTTCGTACTTAGAGTTTGTATTTAATTAAAGTTTTATTTTCCTTCGCATGGTATTAGAACTTAGAAGTTACTGTGATTCTTCTGTGTGGTTTATTTTCCGTTTTCTCTCTCTCTCTCTCTCTCTCTTTTCTTTATTTATTTTTTTTCCATTTTCCTCGAGTGTAACTTATTCCATTATATTCGATGATAATATTTTAGTTAACATTTTAACATACATGTTTTCTGTCCCAAACTTCTTTATCTCAAGCATCTCCCCTACCAATCACATATAAACATTTACTTTAATGGAATAAACTTTCATAATTATATACTATCACTTTATCCAGATGTTTAAAATATAATTAGTAGAGATAGTCCCCAAAACAAGAGTTTAGGACAACAAATATTTATCACTTTTCCATGTCACGACTATTATAATTTTGATCTTTTCTTTTCTTCTTTTTTTCTCCTTTGGCTATTTTCGTACTTTGGCACAACCCTGAGTTTCTCTTTTACTTTTAGAAATTATGTTCTTTTCTGTAAATTTATCAATAACAACAAAAGATAATTGGAGGGAAGTGCTACTTTCTCAGTGGAACTAATTGCATCGTTGTTTGCGACGATATACCATAGGATTTTCTTTCTTTCTTTCTTTCTTTCTTTATTTATTTAAATGAACTTGATTTGGTCTACGCACGTGCTAAGAAACTATAGTAATTTTCGACGTTTTCGTTTTGAGAAGCTTCCTCGATGGCAACAAATAAACTATAGTAATTTTGCATCGTCAATAATAAAATTAAAGAAACAAAAAAAAAAAAAAAGAAGCATCCTTAACAGTTTCATCATACTTATAATACATGAACTACAACTACGTGGTAAGGGATGACTTAAGAGTCTTCTTCTAATCAAAATGCTGCTGTATGTATGCTATGTTTTTTACTTTACTTTACTTAAGTCTTCATACCGGGTTGACGCCCCCATAAGATATTAGGATCTTATTAGGTTATGAGTCAACTAGGCTGGTCAATTAGCTACGCAAGCTATGTTCTATGTTTGCTCCAGTCCGATTCAATTTTGATCAATCTCTTCTCGGTTTTGAGCTTCTCCAGTAATAACTTATATTAAGTTAAGCTCATTTTTTATTTATCAGTTCAATAAGATTACAACTCTAATTATAATGGGGCTTAAATATATACAAAGTATTACAAGATTCAATATAATCAAGCTAAACTCAAACTTATTAAGAATTATTTCCAGTTAAGCTTAAAATTAAAAATTAAAAAAAAAAGAAAAAAATTTAAGTTTGATGAGGCTTCACTTTGAATTTTTAAGGAGTATAATATCTTATTTTTCCCTAATCGGAGTTCAATACCGTTTCACTTGATTCGAATTGTTTTCACTTTATGCTAATAAGATGAAACGAACAGTCCATTATTAGTATTAGTAAAACGTTTTGTACAATATAACGTAATAATAATGTATAGTTTTGTACCTTGATGCAGAAGAATAAAAATAAATTTTCAATTTTCTATCATGGGATACTCATCAAATAATGCTGCTGGCCTCAACCTGAATCGAGGAAAAGTCATATTCATCGTGGGTGCAACCGGTACCGGAAAAACAAAACTCTCTATCGCCCTTGCAACCCATTTGCGATCGGAAATAATCAATTCGGACAAAATACAAGTTTACAAGGGTCTTGACATCGTGACGAACAAAATCACCGAATCGGAACGACAAAACATCCCCCATCATTTGTTGAGTGCGATCGATCCCGACATCGATTTCACAGTCGATGATTTTTGCCACCATGCATTGTTATGTATCGATGATATAATCAAAAGGGGACATGTGCCGATCGTAGTTGGCGGCTCAAACTCTTACATAGAGGCACTCGTGGAGAATCCCAACATAGGATTTAGGACCACGTACGATTGTTGTTTCATGTGGCTAGATGTTTCGACTCCTGTCTTGTATCGACGAGTGTCGCAACGTGTGGATGAGATGGTTGCGATGGGGCTCGTCGATGAAGTGAGAGAGTTCTGCGGCAAAGGAGAAGACTACGGTCGCGGCATTCGCCGTGCCATCGGGGTTCCCGAAATGGATTGCTATTTTGGAGTGGAAGAAAGCATTTGTAAATTGTGTAAGGATTCGTTGCTTGATGAAGCTATTGAAAATATTAAGGTTAATACGTGCAAATTGGTCGAGTGTCAGCTTAAGAAGATAAAAAGAATGAGAGATGAGCTTGGGTGGGAGTTGTATCGGCTCGATTCCACCATTGTTTTTGAGAAAGGTGGAAACGATGCCGTAGAGGCTTGGGAAGAGGTGATCCTAGGGCCAGGCCTGTCGATTGTGGGTAAGTTTTTGGAGGATGACAATGATGGCTTCTTAGAGGTTCAGGCCTCAACTAACTTCACTCACCTCTTCAAGGACGTATCCGTTATGTAGATAAATAAGTTAGTTTCTAAGAAATCGGGACACACATACACACACAAGGACGTATCCATTATGTATATAAATAAGTTAGTT
The DNA here is from genome assembly GCA_024138015.1 of Lumnitzera littorea. Classification (NCBI taxonomy): domain Eukaryota; kingdom Viridiplantae; phylum Streptophyta; class Magnoliopsida; order Myrtales; family Combretaceae; genus Lumnitzera; species Lumnitzera littorea. The sequence continues at coordinate 100,547,024 of JAMXBB010000010.1, forward strand.
TCTAAGAAATCGGAACACACATACACACACCCACACACACACACATATATATATTTGCTAATTGCAATGTACACTACAAATGTATGATGATGACAAAGAAATCCAACGTAACATTCTTGATGAAAGATCGAAATTCATGAATTCCTCTATATTTATATTATATTGGAATTTCTCAGTTTTTATATCAAAATTATTTAATTGAACCCTTTTTCATATTTGGGGGAAGTACATATTTAGGACTTAAGCTTTACTAGATTTTCTATTTGAATCTAAACATTTTGTTTCTTCTATTTAAGTCCTCTGCGTTTGCGAGCAATGTCATTCGAGAACTTTCGTTAAATCTATCAATTTTTTCATCTAAAACAATTGATGTGGCAATTTTTTTTTAAATTTATGTTACGTGGCACATAGGGGAAGAAAGCCATGGTTGAAATGTTTATCTCAAGGATGATTTCAAACACTCTTCCAAGAGGAAAGTTTGACTTTTATAACCTTTTCATTGGTAATAAGAAGTTTGGACACAGTGCCTAAGCCTATAATGGCGGTTCAGTGGTGTTTGAGTAGTGGGTAACAGCATTAGATCTTAGTGTTGCGGTGATGGTTGATTCTACGTGATAGGAAGGTGTATTCTAAGGTTTTGAGATATAAAAAAGACACTAGCAAGATCGTTTTTTAATGAGAATGTATGGTGAGTGGTGTTTCCTAAGGTAGCCAATGATGTGGGGTTTGGTCATAGGTTGTAGTTTAGGGGCATGACATAGTCATTAGGGCTATTGTTGTGGTGAGAGATTAAGACCAAGTTGAGAGCGACAATCGTGGATATTATTTTGGAAGTGGCAGCATTATGCAGTATCGATTGGGTGGCCACATGATGATGAGGAAGAAAGATTGGGTTGGGTATGGGTTAGGTAAGTAATGGCTAAGTGAGTGTCGTGGGTCAAGTGAGAACTAGAAAGATAATGGACGATATTGAGTGCGTTGGTGGAAAGAGAATGATTAGTGTTTTTTATGTATGCGTGAATAGCTGTTGTAAGCGTAGCAAAGACAGGGACAATAGGTCGCCAATGGTATTTGTCTTGGAGAGATTACAACACTTGTTTTTTTTTCTTTTTTTATCAAGTAAAATATTACTCAAATGGCTCATGGACATGGATATTTCTTATGTGTCACATGGTGCAAATTTTAAATAAAAAAATGCTACGTCAATTATTTTAAATGAAAAAACTAACAAATTTAACGGAAGTTCGTAAATGATATTATTTATAAATATAGAGGACTTAAATAGAAAAAATAAAATAATTAAAACTCAAATAGAAAAGATAATGAAGGTCTCTTTTTATATTTTAAGTGAGGTATTTAAATCTTTCGTATAAAAGTCAATGTTTATTTAAATCCTCTCCTTCATTTTTATGCCTATGTTATCACAAGAATAAGAATTCCACGCATATAGATATACAACAGGAAATGCTAAATTGCTAGTGAAGAAATTTTCTTCTTTTTTTAACAAATACCCATGAAAGACTTAATGGCTCGGTTAAAATATGGTGTTTGATTGAATTTAAACATAAAGTTAGTGGACGTAAATGACTTGATCAAAGTATAAAAGATTTAATTGATCTTTGGCACAAATATAGAGAATTTCTAATCCCCTTTTTGATGTGCCAAGCAACAAAATTTTAATGGTATATTATTTATAAACCAATGATACAACTTTAATTTTCATATCCAACCGAGTAATTGCTATGTTGGTTCATCATTTTTCTAATCATAAATCTTGGATGATACTTATCTATGGATTTAATGATGTTATACATAAAAAGTGGCCATGGCTGAGCAATACTCAATTTCAACTTTCAATTGATTCATCATAAAATGTATTTTATATATATATATCTGGAGAGAATGTAAGTTGCGATAGATAATCCTTATAATTTATTTTTAAGAACAAAACTTAAAATAATAGTTAGCGGAAGCTTACTTTGCGCCATCCATTAAATAATTAAATGGTTGTACTTTGATAAACCAAGAGACAATGTCTTAAGAACCATCTTTTAAGACCAAAATTTGGAGCAAATTAAGTACAATGTCTAAAATATGTGCCCTTTTAGTTATATGGACACAAATCGCTTAAGTTAAAGACATCTTTTTCTTTTCTTTTCTTTTTTTTCTTTTAGTCTATCTAAAAAGAGGGAACCCTTCATTTTTGTTGTACTCTTTGAATCATGATAAACGCATTATAGAAGTGTCATGGCTATCGAAGTGATTAGACACATCTACTGATACTTGAATAGACATGAGATTTCAATTGAAACACCTACCAACACAAACAGATGTAATGTTTTGCATATGCCACTTCGTTCAAAAGTTGATCACTTCATCCGAAAGAACTGTGTAATTACATCCTTCGAACATTCATTAATGGAAATTTCCCAATATTGCAATTGGGTACAATGTCGTTAGTTGCTCGGATTGATTCACTTTGTATCACGGCCGGAGTGATTACATGAGAGATCCATGAAATCAAAACCAAATTCTAGTCGAGTGAATTTCATGTTAAATATCATGAAATTAGGAATGCAACCAAGGTAATGTCCACATAAGTTTTATAAAACTTAAACCCACATCTCGAGGGTTTGATATTTCTTAAAATCCTGTTAAAACATTATAGGATTTTATTTTCTATTTTCAAAAGCCAACTTTATAGGATTCTTGATTTTATAGGAGTAGGTTTTTATAAGGTTTAGATGGGACTAAGAAGAAAATATAAAGAAAAGAAGTTAAGTAAGATTAGGATTTTATTTACTGACTTACACAATGATAAAAATTAAGAATCAAATATGTTGTATAATATAAAACTTATATAAGATATGCATAATGCATAAGTTATGAGTAAATATTTTTATTTATATATACTTTTTTATCGAATTGGATTTTTTGATAATCCTAAAATTCGTTCTTAAACTTTAGAAGGTAATACCCTATAAAGTTTTTATCGAGTTCGGTGGATCAAATCTCCTTTAACAATCTGCTTAGTTGTATCTCTATATGAAATTGAGCTCATCTCAACTACATGAATATTTGCCAAAGTCGCTATAACTTATAGCATCACCACTGATTGATTCTTGGGAGAGATAAGAGTTTAAATCCCATCTTTCCCATAATTAGTAAAAAAAAAAAGAAAAAGAAAAAAACTACATGAATATTCACAAGAGAAGTACCCATTGATTCTTGTTTGAAGCAACAACACTTTAATAGTCAACTAGCTGGAATCTTTTGATACATATTCAATTATTTGGTATTTAATCTATCTATTGAGAGATATTAAATTATCCCATTTCTTCTTAATAATAATAGTATTTATGGTGTATCTAGCAAAGTGACATCTTGTTACCCCTAAAACCTTGAAAGTAGTTATATACTAAAATAAGTTAGAATTTCCAACATTACGAGTTTTACATTGTTCATCTTTTACATTGTGTATGCTATAATGTCATCATATATCATTTGACTGGTCTCGACAATATATCTATAATTGTGATTTTATAAAAACGTATGGCATAAATTATGACCATAACAATTCAACTTCTATTATTGACGTTTCAGCCTTCCGTTTCTTTCTATTAGTTCCATATAGCAATCCTTTTGGTGTAGTTTGTGTAGTACACATCAAATCCATTGGTTTAATGTGAAGCCTCCAAATTAGCAATTAGGGTTTTCACACTTAAATTTAAGGAGCTCATAAAAATTTTTTTTGTTTAAGCTTGAAACTTGCAAGGAGCCTTGAAAAATTAGTTGAAGTAAACTTGTGAATTTAGATTTTGAAAATCAAAATTAAAAAAATAATAACCTAATTAAAAAGCTAATAGTAGTTATACTATATGTTATTTATTAAAAATGCTTGACTCAAGTTTTGATAATTAAGGAGTCTTTATAAATAAAATATATGGGATATAGAATTTTTTAAATGACATAAAACAATATTAAAAAGTATGTATATGCACCGAATGTACTTTATGTGTATAATTATATAACCATACTTAATTAAAAGTCCAAATATATGCATAATATATTAAACTAATCAAGGAGATAGTAAATAAATAACGAAAAATTTATGTGGCAACGTGGGATAATATGGAATTGGACGTGGCAAATTGGACTGGTGAAGAATAAGATGTTTTGGCTTCACAATCATGAAATCAAAGACGCATCGCATCCCACACGGTGCAAATGAAAGACACATGGAATTCAGGGATAAAAAGAAATCCATGCCTTACGAATTCAATCCATCAAAGTATTTTCAAATTGGATCTATAGCCCCTTCACCAAGTATCACACCGAGTTAGTCAAACCACAGCTTTTTCTACCAACTAAGCTGCGTGATGAAAGAGAATGTCCTATTTTACTATGTAGATAGTAGGAAATTTAAGAAAGCAAAGGAAAACTCGAAAAGTAACTTATAGGAAATTTTGAAAGAAATTGACTAACTCGGACGCCACCACCACCACTCATTGGGAAGCCTCCCACCATGCTTAACTGATGAACCCCCTTGGACGGACGACAACCGGAAATTGCTCCACCAACGAGTGCCTCATTTTGCTCAGATTTTTCTTAATTTCCAAAAATACCAGATTTTATTATAAAATTACGAAAAATTTATTTACAGGTCATTTTGTATGTAAAATCATGAAAAATTATTGTTTTGATGATACTTAATCTTTTTATATACTGTCTCTACCTAATGGTGAAAACGGAATGAATTTCAATTCCATTTCAAACATCTAAATAATATAGGTGTAGCTCCATTTTTTTTTTTTTTAACCTATCTATGATATATAAAATATTGCTATGTGAAAAGTTTTGTCAAAACTATTTACAATAATTTTGTTAATTTTTGAGTTCTTAAATAATAGCTAAATTGGAACTAATAGGAGTTTATTGAGTTTCTTCAAGAAGTTCGCATGGATTTTAACTTTAGTTGACTTGGAATGTAATTTAACGAGTAATGGTGTAGGGATGAGTTTTATAAATAAAAAAATGATCAATTTCAAGGATATGCAAGTTCTATAGCTAAAATTGTAGGATTTCCTAATAAGTAACTTCATTATTTCCTCTAAATAGAGAGTTAAATGTAGTTATTGTGTAGAGTATAAGATGAACTAAGGTTGGAGTAGATGTTTGGTTGCTAATCTTTATCTAAAAGTAGGGTAAGGGAAGAGGAATGTAGTAAAATAGAAGGAATTTGAGTAGAATTAAAGGATTTCTTAGAGAAGTTGCTACGTAAATATCATACTAAAACCTATTTAGAGGTCTAATCATATGATGTTTATATATGATTTGCAACTACCATAGACCAAGAAAGAGGATACTATTAAGAGCTTTAAATTAACTAGACTCAATTAATGTTTCAGAGGGTAACTTAAAGAATGAATCAAACAATAACCAAAGTTTGAATCAACTTGAAATGATCCTAAAACCTAAACAATTAAGTACAATAATTTTGTGTGAATTAAAGCTAATGAACTTAACACTAAGAATAATAAGTAAAATACTAATGTTTTATAATTTGTACTAAAAGCATCATTTACAATATAGGGATTTCCAATGAATGAAACACTCTATGACTACATCTAGCTAAGTAATAGGTTAAGTTGGAATCGATGCCTTATAGTTCACAGCATATTGGAATATTGTTTTAATAAATGAAGACTTAAGTGTATAATTGTTTAGGCTGTAACTTAATTGTGTATGTGTAACATGTGTGGTTGAATTTGATATGTTATCATGAGAGCTGAGCTCCATTTTGAATTTGTTTTTGTGTGCATTGTTTTGTCTAGATTGTTTGAAATTGGTTGATCATCTAAAAAATGGACTAACCTAAACTCAACATAAAACTTAACACGATATGTGTTGTAACCCACTAGGGGGCTATTATAACTATTAAGCCAAATACCGACGCCTTCAAAAGGAGCAGTCTCTCGTCAATAGAAATAGTTGAAATGGCCTCCTCTTCACTCTTAGTCAAATTAAGTGATAGGTAAAGAGGTTTCGACAAAGTTGAGGTTAGTGGTTCAAAGGTAGTCTAATGAGGAGAGCGTTTTTCATTGCATAAATCTAAGTTTAGTCTTGATTCACAGAGTTATGTCATAAGCTCCTTATCTCATATTAGAGTGTTACGCTCCGAAGTCATAGAGTCGCAATAGTCCTGTCGTGTAAACCATTCTATGATAGTAACTGGCCTCATAGTACCTACCATAGACATGATTTATAAAAGTATTGACTGCTCTTCGCTTTAAAGTAAACAGTTTAGTTATGTGTTTAGCTAAAGTTATAGTAATTATAAAAAATTTTAGGTCAACATACATAATTACATATATATCCCACAGAACTTCCTAAGAAATTTTACATTAACATAACGGTTCACTAATTTACATAACAACTATCAGTCTTTTATTTTTAAGCTATAAAGGAGACTCTAGCTATATATCCACTACTAGGCGAATTGATCCTCACACCCCAGGCTTCAAAAGAACTAACTTCTAGATAGTTGTAGGGTAGCATAATACTAGAAGTATTAAAAAATCAGGACCTACAAAAAGATCTATATGGGTATGAGTAACTACAGCTTAGTAAGTTGAATTGAAGACTCATGAATTTATACAAACACAAACAAGATTATCAAGTAATTATTTTCATGCAATGCAACAAGTAAGCGTCATCACACAACGTAATCCAGTCCGTTGCGAAATTAAAGAAATTTCACCTGCTCTAATCTGGGTTGAGGAGTTTTCATATTATGCAATAGCTCACAACTAAACCCAAGTTTGTGCAATGGAAATACTGCTCCTCCTAAGACTATCCTTCGAACCAATGCCCTCATCCTCACCACGACCTCCTCTCTTGTCACTTAGTTTGGTTAAGGATGAGGAAAAAACCAATTGCTATCCAGCGCTATCTGTAAGCCTTAAAGTTCAGCCAAGTAATCGTAAGATTGAACTTAGAACCCAAGGTTTAGGGCGATCGGTCAAAAGATCCGATCAAATCCAAATTAGAAACTATTTAACAAGATACCAGTAAAAATGACCCTGTAAACTTAAATTTAAGAAAATAAGTAGTAAAATAGGAGACTATAAAATTTTCAAATTTTAAGCATAATAACTGCTAATTACCAAAAAGGCAAAAAGTGTAATATAATAACTAATAAATTATTAGAGATAAATTATATGTATACTAAAAATTTTAGAATGACCAAAATAATATTTAGGAATGTTCACGTGTACCCTACATGTATTTACGTGTAGATAAAAATACGCGAAATTACCTAAATTTACCAAAAAGTAAGCAAATAATTAAAGAAAATTATAAAATAATTGAGGAAAAATCAGAAAAAAATCAGAAGGGTGTGGAATGATGCAAGGTTGGTCGTGGTAAGTCAGAATCTGAAAAAGAAAATTCAACCAATTAAATTAGAACAACATAAAAGCCAAAAATTTAGGGATAAAGCACTTGTCTTGTCCAAATTAATGCACAATAAATCCCCTAAAACCCTATAAATAGCAGGAAAAATCCAGGAACTCATTTGGACAGTTAGAAATCAAAGAAAATTAGGGAGAGTCGAAAATTCGAGAGAAAATCCAGAAAATAAAAAAAAATAAGAAAAACTGTGCAGTTAGGGGTTTTAAAGGGAACCCACACCAAACGAGGAGCTGGGAGTGGACGGCCACCACCACCACCACCACACGGTGGTGGCAGCGCCTAGGCCGGCCGACAACCCCACGGCGGCCCGCGGTGGCCGGAGCCACCCAAACCGGTGAGTCCAATTTCCAGCCCGAATCTTGTATAATTTTGTAAAATTAGTTATTTTGCCCAGAAAATTATGAAACTTGTTATTCTGAGGTTTTATTGTATGTAGATTTAGGGAAAAATGTTGATTTAGTTTAATTATGTCTGGAAATATAGGGTCCTTAACAAATTGTTCAAAACCGAGCATGATTAAACCGGAAATTAAATAGGCTTAGGGATGTAGTTTGGGGCTCAAAATTTTTCTGTAGGATGCTCATGTGACATAGAACAGTGCTATGAAGCCCTTTTTCAAAAATTAATTTTCGAAAATTTTAGATAATTTTTAGGCTCTAAAAAGAGGCATAAAATGGGTAATTTAGGGTTAATTATGTAATTAAATGATTAATTTCTGATTTAGTGAATAATTACATGTTTTAGGATGTTAAGATCTGATGGAGTATGATACTTATAGCATTTAGGGTGTTAGATGTAATTATTAGGTTAATTATGTAATAAATGAGTAATAGGAAATAAATAGTTAATTTTGTAAATTAGGGAAATTTGGAGTAAAATCTGATTTAGGATGGATTTAGACATTTTGAAATAATAATCGGTGTTTAGAGATGGTAATTAGGGTAATAGAAATATTAGAAATGCATTATGTGCATAATGTGTAATAATGCATAATGTGTAATTATTGAAAATATAATAAATAGAAAATATTATAATAAAAATTGATATTTTGAGAATAATAAAAATGCACAATAAATCTGATAGGAAACTTGAATTTATGGAATTATATGAAAAATGTAAAAATTTGTCACATTAGGAGTGAATTCGGTACACTGATATGGATTTAAGTGTACCGAGTAAAATAAACACTGACAAAGGGTAATGATGGTATTTAGGTTATCGGGAAATAATGTGATTAATTTCACATTATGGGTTGAAACTAATTTCTAGGGTTGGAATATAAAACGCTACTTAAAAATCGAACCAAAACCTAATTTAGAAATTGATGCGGAAACCGAGACCGAACCCAAACCTAAACCTAAACCTAGAATAATTATAAAAGACTTAATACCTAGATAATTAGGCATATTAAACCGTAAACAAAACCTAACAATAAGCATTCTCGGATAAAACGAACCTATAACAATTATATGAAAAGCTGAAACCACGTTCGTGTTATAGGGATAATCGGCGATGGCCTGAGCAGATCGGACCTCGAGTGAGCGAGCGAGGAGTCGAGGTAAGTTGGGATTAATATGATGCTGTATTTTGGAGGCTTAAGATTATGCTTGGTTGTGCTTGTTAGATAGTTGAATGCGTGCATGTGCTTGATTATGGGTGATGCTATGATTTTGTTTGCTGCTTTAGCACATATTGTATGAATTGTATGTAATGATTGATCACCCTAAATTGGACTTAATCAAATATACGACCAGTAATCATAATCGAACATGCATGGCAACCCGTTAGGGGATTTAGGACTCTCCGGCCAAATACCGACCCCTTCGGAAGGGATAGCGCAGGATTGCAAAATGGTCCCTTCTTCATCCTCAGTCGAACTAAGTGACAGGATAGGAGGTCGCGGCGAGGATGAAGACAGTGGTTCGAAGGTAGTCGCGGGAGGAGCAAGGTCTCCATTACACAAGCCTGGGTTTGGTCGTGAGCTGTTGCATTAACGGTAACTCCTCAACCCGGATTAGAGCGGGCGCAATTTCTCTAATCTCACGACGGGCCGAACAACGTCGTGCGATGGCATTTGCTTGCACATGCATTGCAACTAATAAATGATTGAAAACCTTGTTGTGTGTATGGTATAGTTTTAAGTCCTCCGTCCTAACTTACTGAGCTGTGGTTGCTCACATCCCTATAGACATCGTGCAGGTGCTGGCTAAGAAGCGGCAACCAATTACTCCGAAGCTAGCAACTGCTGGATCCTGGGGAGTGAGGAAAAACATTGAAGAATAAACACATATTTTAAGGTCTAAGTTTTTATTTTAGAATTATTTTTCATTTCTGAGTGATGTAATAACTAGGGAATATACTATAGAGAAATGTTGTAAACTTTAACTGCAATTATTGAATGATTGAATGATAACATATATATATAATTCCTCACTTTTATAGGTAAACGATTTATTTAAAGTACAAATTGTCTACTTCAAAGCGGGTTAGTTGTGGACGCCTTGTGTAGATCAGGTCTAGGATAGCGGTTGTGAGGCCGACTTCTATCTTAGGGTGGTTTACACGGCGGGGCTGTTACGACTCTGCCGCTTCGGGGCGTGACACTATCTTTATTGAAAGTATCAGTGTTTAGTTGGAGAATCCTAATGATCCCCTAAAAGGTTACACCACATGACAATTTAGGTTATTAGAGTCGAATAAAATTAAATTCCATTTAGAGTGTTTAAACAATTTCACACCAATTCAGTCATAATATAAAATCAATCACATTACAAATTTCAACACGAATTCAGATTCTCAAACACATGCATAAATTATTTACAATCACAATCATACACAATCCTAAGTCTACGAGTACCATAAAATAGAACTCCAATACAGTAAGTAATAACCCAACTTACTTGGAATTCTCAGTCACCCAATCACTTATTTGCAAGTCGATTTGTTTCCGGGTATCCTATAATACAAATACGTCTTTTTAGTACTTATACTTTGATGATTCATTTTCTAAGTTATAATTTAACTCATTTCTCCATGTATACCTATTATTTATTAATGATTCATTTTACCTTATTTTGGGGTTTGGTTTCTAAATTAGATTCCAGTTTTGATTTTACATTATCTCTGACTACGATGAATCCTAAATATGCTGGAATCTTAATATGAAATTAATCATATTAAGCTCGAATATTCTAATATCATATTGGGTCTTAATTTAGTGTTCTAAATTATTCGGTATACTCTAATCCTAATTAGGGCATCGGATTTATTCTTGATGTGAGAAAATCTTACATTTTTTATATAATTACCTAAAATTAAATTTTGTTTCAGATTTATTATATACTGATTTTTATTATTATATTATCTAAATAAACCTAATTTTTTCATATTTATTAAATTTTCAATTCCACATATTCCTAATTTTCTATAATTACTACATAATTCCTATATTAATTATACTTAACACTTCAAAGGCTAAGATTAGGTTTCCACATCAAAGATTAATATCCCTAAATATCTAATTACCATCTAAATCAGTAATTAATCACTTAATTACCTAATTAACCCAAAATTACCCAATTTTTCCATCATTTTAGGGCTAAAAATTTACTTAAAAATTTTGAAAATTAAATTTAAAAAAAATGCTTCATAGCACTGTTCTATATTACTTAAGCATTCTACATAAAAAATTTGAGCTTCAAACTGCACTCCTAAGCTTATTTATTTCTAATTCTAATCATACTCAGTTTTGTTTAATTTCTTAAGAATCCTATATTTTCAGATATGATTAAACTTAATCACTATTTTTTCCTAAATCTTCATATAATAAAACCTCAGAATAATAAATCTCATAATTTTCTAGACAAAATAAATAATTTTAAGAAATTATACAAAATCGGAGTAGATGGGAGACTCACCCGGTCCGATGGCTTTTGGTCTTCCAACACTGGTCCAAGTGGTGGGTCTGGAGTGGGGTGGTGATGGTGGCTCGGTCCCAGGTGGTAATGATGTGTGGGTTCGGTTCACTAGTCTCTACTGTAGAGATTTGCTCAATAATTTCCTAAACCCTAATTTTCCTCTCCAATTTCAGTGCTCTTAATTTTTTTTAACTTCTAACTGTCCAAATGAGTTCTAAAATTTTTCTTCCTATTTATAGATCTTTGTAGTAATTATTATGCATTTAATTGGACAAGACATTACCCAAATCTCTTAAATTTTGCCTTTGTGTTGCTTGTTTTTTATTGGTTAATTTTTCTTCTTCACTTCTTGACTTGCCACAACCCAATCTAAGTCATTCCCTATTCCTCTAATTTTTTTTATTTTTTATTAATTAATTAATAATTTTCTTTAATTATTTAATAAGTTTCCAACTAATTTAAGTAATTTCATGTATTTTTATCTACATGTAAATACATATAGAGTACATATGAATATTCCTAATTATTATTTAGGTCATTTTATGATTTTAGGTATACATATAATCTATCTCTAGCAATTTATTAGTTATTAGATTACACTTTTCGCCTTTTCGATAATTAATAATTATTATACTTAAAATTTGAAAATTTTATAGTCTCTTATTTTATTACTTATTTTCTTAAATTCAAGTTTATGTGGTCATTTTTACTAATATTTCTATCTATAACTTATAATTTAGGTTTGATCGGATCCTTTAATCGACTGTCCTAAATTTTGTATACTAAATTCAATCTTACGGTCATTTAACTTAATTTTAGGGCTTACATAAAGTATATGCAATCTCTCCAATCTTATGAACAATCAAATAATGATAAGCAATGGTATTTATTTGTTCATACATTGCATCTAACTATCTTAGTAGGCAACTTTACTTGTCTTGTAATATGCTTATGTCTCTATCCTACTTGCTAGATAGTGGTTGCTCACTTTTTTACAAACTTTTTTTGCAGATTAAGAGTAATCATATAGCTTTATACCCATTCCCAAACTAGTAGCTGAGGGGTTAAGGAGTGAGGAGTAACGAAGAAACAACTAGGCTATCGTTTCGTACTAAAGTTTTATTTGTCTTTCAAGAAACTAATTGGGCTACAAAGGGTCACCCAATAGTTTCAATTGTTGGTATATAAGATAATATTTATATTATTAAAGTGAGAAGAGCTTTGTATAACCGTTATTTATTTTTTTCATAAAATTCCATTAAATACTCTTGAAACATTTATACTATTTAATTCTATAAAAATAATTACACAAAATACCATAATAAATTTTTATATAACTTCCTTTTAACCCCGCTAACTCACTAACAGTGATTTCTCTTCAACTCCTCCAATATTTTCTCCTTATATTTTCCTCTTATCCTTCCTCTTTCTTACATTTTTCTTTAGTTTCTCATTACCAATTTTAAGTTGTCTTTCTTTTTACAATTTTCTATAATCGACAACCTTTTATTATTTAACCCAAAAGTCACGAAGTTGTAATATTTAATGAAAATTGATATAGTTTAATTAGTAATTTAAAATGTTTGAATACGATATTAATAATACTAATGTGGGATAAGGTGGTAATAGAATGTAATTTGCCATAAAATCAATTTATCCCTTTATTTTTGAAAGATATGATCTAACAAAATTTACTTTAAATAAAAGTATAATAACTCGCAAATTGAATATATGAATTAAAAAGGAAAATTCCATCACTATTTATATTAGTAATAACTTTGACATGTTATTTTTTTTTTCTCTTTTTATTTTCTTATACTAACATATAATTAGTATGAGAGACCTTATTGTTTTTACATTATGAATTGTCAGAGTTTCATTCAATAATTGTTTTATGTTTTAAATTTTGTTGTATCATTATTTTTATTTTTTGTAAACACATCATAGGTATGCATTTGCTAGTAAAAAGTAAAACTCTTGAACTTGTAAACTTTTTATAAAAGGATATATATTGAAAAACTATTTTGCAGCTCTTTTCTAAAATAAGTTGATAAACTATTATATAGGTTTTACATAAAAACAGGTGTTAAATTGAATGCTTCGAGACAGTTTAATCAAGTTCTTCTAACATGAACTAGGTTTGTGATAGTGGTCATGGATCGGTTTTTATTATAGAATGGTTTACCGCTTAGGGTGTGATATTTAACATGATACTCCCATTACATCTTGATATCTTTATTTCTCAAATAATATCTACTTCATCTAGACTAATAGTTTCTAACTCTAAAGTTAAGCATATGAAAATTTCTTAAACATTTTCTAAAATGTTGTGACAAACCTTAAAAATTAAATGATATATGTGTGTGTGTATATGTGTGTGTGTGTGTGTTGGGTTGGAAGAAGAGGGAACTAGAATTCTTTTTCCAAGAAAGCACACCTACATATGGCAATAGTTTAAAGGAGAAAAGGAAAAAGAAATCAAAGAAAGTTCATGTCTAAACAAATATTGACAAAGGAGAAATTAATTCGAAGAAGCAATTTTGGATCTATGATTAAACGGTTTATTGATTCCCAACGTCAATATAAGATTTGTGACATGGAGTATTATAAGTTGATCGATTTTGATCTTTATCATTCCTCCTTTACTATGAAGCACATGTTTATGCGATTTTGTCAATTAGCTTCTGTTGCAATTTTCATCGATATCCATTGGTCTGGTGAAGTTTTAATCATCTCATCTATTAGTTTAACTAGTGTGTAGATATATTATAAGCCTATTATTTGTTAATAGTGAAAATTATTGTGATGGAAACCATGGTTTTTCTTTGATTGGGATTTTTCATGTAAATTCTTGTGCAGTATGATTATCTATTGTTCTTGGTTTTATTATGATTATTTATTGCTTTACGTAAAAGGAAAGATATATATATATATATATATATTTTTCATTAAAGGCATGATTTTTCCTAATAGGCGGTATCAAAATTGGATTATTAAATTGGTTTTCTGTGTAACAAACATGGCAAAATCATTGTTCAATATAAGGACATTAAATTCTCCAAATTATTTAATTTCGAAGTTGATGATGAAAATTTTGTTATAGTTTAAAGATTCATATGCACCGTTCAATGGTAAGAATACAAAGTTAAAGGAATCTAATCAAATGCATAGAAAAAAAAATGGTATTTATATCCAGCGATAGGTAAATCACATTGTATATCATCATTTTGGTCAAGAAACTAGAAAATAATGCTCTAGGAAAGGAATTAAAATTTCATGTCTGGGAGAAAAACCGCCTGAAATAAAACCTCTTTTACTAAGAGAGCCATTAATAAAACTCCCCAATATAGTTGCTAAAATATAGATGAGGGTTCGAATGGAATGATAATGTGCATATCACATGAGTCTTGCATTACACATGGCCTCAAAGCGATAAAGTGGAGATGAAACTTAATAGGATGACTAAGAAAGAACAATGGGAGGAGGAACAAACAATCTTGGAATTTTGAATATACAAGTGATAAATAAGGGAGCTAAAGGATCTTAGGTGCTAAGTTAGTTGAAGTCATTTTTTGCTTGATCATTTATTTGATCTTAGAGATTTCAAAGATTTCACAAAACAAATATATACATGTGATTCCTTTTTGTAAAAAAAGAAAAAAACACACACACACACACGGCAATTAATTAATTTTGTGGAAAAGCAAACTATTAATTTGCTCTTTGTAGTGAATCTTTGGGTTTTTTTTTTTTTTTTGTCTACACTACTTACCACATTAGTTTTTCCTTTCTAATAATTCACTTTGGAGAAGATAAGCAATTGAGAGAAAACCGATCGAAAGGAAAGCGTATATGATGCCAACTTATTACTTGGCTAAAGAATACCAAAACCTAGTCATTGTTTTCATAATCTTGGAAGTTGTGCCAAATGAAGAGAAATGATTAAGTTTTTATAAGTTCTTTAACTTAACGACATCTATCAAATCATATTGGTAAGCAATAGATGAGATAGAGTTTGCTCATTTTATGTTTATCCTAAATGAACTTGATTAGATGGACTCAAAGTCAATAACTTTCCTCCTCGTGAGTGCTTGAGCTTGCTTGAGGGAGGTTGAAGGCTAATGAACCAATCCAACAATCATTGTTCTAAAGCCATTAAGCTAATTCTCCTTAAGCCATTCTAAAATTTGAACCAACCCCTTGAGTTCTATTAACTAACCTTAAGAGTTAACCCTAAACAAATATTATAATTGGCTTAATATTTAATATAATAGTTTTAGCTCCCTACAAAGTACAATATTGGTTAAGTATAATGATGGATCCAATATGATAGAGAACTTAAATGTTTTTTAATGTCTAGTAAATCAGTTGATTGCAAAAGTTGGTGCTTAATGATGAGGCGTAAGACTGCAAACAAGTTGAGTCGAGTAAGTTTTTTAAGGCTCAGGCTTAGGCTCGACTTGTTTAAAAATTATCGAGCTTGAGTCGAGTTTTTATTAAGCTTACAAATTAGACTGGAGCTTGGCTTGTTTAGATAAACAAGTTTTGTTTTAAGCTCGAGCTTAGTTTGTTTATTAATTAAGCTTGAGACAAATCAAGTTTAAAACGAGCCGAGTTTAAGCCTGCTTACGAGTTTAAGCCTGCTTACAAGAATGAAAAAAAAAATTATATATATATAAATAAATAGATTAAAGAATAGCGAATGATGATTAGATTTATATTATATTATCCTATGACAAATTATGTATTTATATATATTAGCTTTTGGATTTTCATAATATAATATATCTGTAATATATATAAAATTTGTAAGCCTACTCACGAGTCTAAATGAGTTAGCTTGCGAGTCTATTAATTGGAGTTTGAGTTCAGTTTGTTTACTAATTAAACTTGAATTAAGCTGAGTCGAGCTTGAGCATTTCGCTAGTAACTCGATTCATTTGCAGTCCTAATGAGGTGCAAGTACTATTTATTAAGTTTACTATTCAACAATTAAAAAACACTTATGGTAATTGTTAATAATGTCATTTAAGAAAAAAAGTTTACCATTGTAATGATAAAATATAGTTTAATAAATAAAGAAGTTAAAAGAAAGGAGCATTGTATGAATTTTGATACTAAAGCATCGATGGTTGATAAGCAATAAAGATGTAGGAAAAGTAGGATTGAAGGTTCAGTTGAAATATCTAACAAATTTAACATGTCAAAATGAAAAAAAAAAAAAAATTCAGATGTTACCATTATGACAAGCTAGGACATCTAAAGTGAAAATGTAGAATTTGGAAGAGAAAACAAATAAGGTAAAAGTGATAAAAAAAAAAGAAAAGAAAAGAAAAGTGAAGTTACAACAACAACAACAATAGCAGATGGTGAAATTGATGTTGTTAGAGATTATGCTTATGTGGGTTTGTAATGTCATGATAGCAGTTTGGTAATATATTGGAGTATCTCATTTCATGTGACATCATATGATAGTTTTTTCTCAAGTTACACTCTTGGTGATTATGATAATGTTAGAATAAGGAATGATGTAATATCTAAAATTGTTAGTACAAAAGATGTTATTTTGAGGACTAAAAATGGTTGTAGGCTCATCTCAAAAATATCAAACACATTTTCATATTTGTGTCGATATTTGTAAAACATATATATTATAAATGATATAATAGCCATTTTTGTGAACATAAGTCTAAGCCTGCAAATGGCTCTCTTATAGTGGTTAAAGGAAAGAACGGTATTTTTACATAATATCTATAAAACTAAATAAAGGAAGGTGAATATGTTCAATGGTTCATCAATATCCTTTACAGGATAATTATTTAAAGTTAGCTATGATTGACATGATGGACCATGTGTAAGCTACGAAGGATAGTTTAAGTAAGTTAGAGGTAGTGCTCTTAAGATAGATGTATTAGCCTTGAATAGGATTAAGGATGGTTTACAAAGATGGCATGTGTTTGTAAAGGCGATTTCGTTGCTTCCTTAAGGAAGAGTTGGAGGATATGATAGCTTAGGTCTAATAATGTGTTGAAGCTAGATATAAGCCAACTTAGGTTGGGCCTATGGCCAGAGTAGATGTGTCAAGGCCAAAAAATATTATAAGTCTATGAATGCTAGGGAGAAAACAATTTCCTTCAGGGTATGGAGGTGATTCTTGAGTGCAATCAATGTACTAGAAAATGCATTGACACTGAAGATGGTTTCTATTTTTTGGGATTACGTAGCCACACTATGGTAGCATCGAAGATCTAAGTGAACTAAGTGAAGAGTTGGAGCGATCAAAACGCAAATGGAATTTAAAGCTAAACTACGAGCTTAGTTATTTTGAAATACTAAGAGAGAGAGGTTCAACTAAGCTTAGACAATTAAAGTACAAAGGGTTCATTAAGGACTATTGCAAAAGTTTTTAAAGCTGCTTCTTGAAATTCTAAACATAAGATATAAAGACATAATCTTTGTGTTCTATGATGGTTTACAAATGTGGACCCAAGTGTAGCTGGAGCAGTAGGGAGTTCAAACATTAGCCTAAGCCATGCTCATTGCAAATGGTTTGAGAGAGTTCAAGTTGGCTAAATACCTTAACATAAAGTAAGGAAGGGAAGCTATGATGAAGGTAGGGAGCTTAGGAAATCTTAATTCCAAGCCTAGAGCAAGAGACAAAGGCCTCCACTTAGAAGGGTAAGGTACCCATGCATGAGTAAAAGGGACCCAAGAAAAATTTGTCTTACTTCCCATTCACCATGTGGCTATAAGGCTAAAGACTGCTTATTTCATAATAAGCTAACAATCATTTAGTAGTGAAGGAGGAGAAGGAGGCCTAGGAAGGTGCTAAAATTAGGGTTTAGAAGCTTTTGGGCTCTATATAAAGTAAGCTTACTAAGGAATCTAAAAGCTTCATGTATGTAGAAGTATTTGTTGAGGGTTAAAGGATGACCACCTTAGTGGACATCGAAACCTCAAAGTCATTAATCTCCAAGGAGACCACAAATATGTTAGGACTCAAGGTTAAAAAGGGAAAATGCATGCAGAAAACTATGAATCCAAAGGAAGTCCCTACTAATGGTGATATGCTTAGATCTTTAAGACATGATCCAAACACAATCCTACCTCTCATAAAGATATGTAAGATGGACTCGATCACTAAGCAACAAAAGGATAAGGGGTTTATTGACAAGTCTAAGGAGAACACAACACTAAACCCACGAATAATGAGTATTTTTTAAGGATTTGATGGTATTAGTAGTGATGGAAAATAAAAGATATGGATGACAATATGACTCACCAAGGAAAAGCTTAAATTACGCTTAGTCTATTTGATATGACTCACAAATAAACTCAATTTGCTCAACACTAGTCCAAAAGGATAGATAAGAATAGGGTTTGAAAGAGACACCTCAACCAAAGAAATTGTATTAGGAATTCAATTGTTAGAAATTTTTTTCTCATATGGTTGTATATGATTATTTATACGCTAACCATAATAATAATAAGCTAGAAAATTCAAATAGAAAGAAAGTGAATGAACTGGGAAATACATATAATCCTTTTTTTTTAGGGGGGGGAGGGTATGTGGGCCAAAGGAAATACAGATAATCTAGAGAATGGAAAGAAAATATTGAGTTACCTAAATATCAAGATATAATGAATCTTCTAATATCTTCAAGTGTTATAGAAAAAGTTTTTTTTTTTTTTATCTTCAATTAGAAACCTCAACATGCTCTGCTTCTAATGCTAGATTTTGAATAATCATTAGTGCTAAAGTTTTCACTAGATTTGAAACTACTACTTTAGAAGTAGCATTTTAAAACTTTAAATAAGTAAAGTCTTTCCAAAATTCATGTGATGAATTGTAAATGAGTTTTTGAAACCGGCCTCTTCATGCAAGAAAGAAGATCCCAACATCCTTGAAACCAAATTAATTAAGCCTTTAGTCCCAGATCTAGTCATTGAACAAGTATATTCATGATTTTGACTTGGCTTCTAATCTTCAGTCTACTTTCATAATAGTTTTTAGCTTTGATTCCCATCATGCAATGTTGCCAAAGATGTATAGTTTAAGTTGGGTCAATAGAGTAGAAAAGATAAACTAGAGATGGTTTTCTTCGATTGCTATATGCTGGTAGTTTAAATGTGTTTCCTTGATAAGGTGAAAGCTAAGATTTTTACGTCAGCAAGCTGCTTATTGATCATGGATAGAAGCAACAACACATGGTCTTGCTTAGTTATATACTTAGCAAAGCCCTTAAGTTTTTGTCTTTTATGTAGGTTTTTACAAAACAAAGAGAAACCTAGTACCCAAATAATGAAAAGGAGCAAAACTCAAGGCATGGGAATGCCCAAAGGAAAAGGTAAGGCTTAGGAAGATGTACTCAAGGAGCTTCCTAACTCTAAAAGAGAAAGGGAAGGCTCAGGAAGATGTACTTAGGGAGCTTCCTAAGTCCAAACCACCTAGAAAAGGAGTAGGCTAAAGGAAAGAAGAGTCCATATTAGAGTCAAATACTTTGAGACAAGAGGTAATAGGGTAAGAACTTGCAGAAGTACTTGAGAGGTAGGCTTAGCTTAAGTTCATCAAGCTAAGTTGGTTTTAGAGTAAGGAGGCTAAACTAAAGAGTACTAGATGGAGAATGAGCTACTCTATGGAAAGGGATATTAAGATACATGTCATGACCTGTAAGATTGTTTAAAGTTTCTAGAACAAGATCACGATTCTAGGGAATTAGATCACCTTGGAGTCCATTAAACTATAGCTAAATTGGAAGATAAGTTTCATTAACTAAAAATAAGAAAAAGATGTAGAAGCCTTAGTAGAGACTTATCTGTTATGCCAGCTTGGGATATAAGAGACCTCATTAGTAGCCATCAGAAGAAAAATCATCTAAGTTATTAGGTAAGTAGGCATGAAGGAGGCTAAGAAAATCCTCCAAGGGCATTGACTCAAAATCCAAGACATGAAGCATGATTAGAGTTAAAAAAAGATGTAGAAGCCTTAATAGAGACTTATTCCTTGTGCTAACTTGGGATATAAGAGACCTCATTAGTATCCATTAGAAGACAAATTATTTGAGTTATTAGATAAGTAAGCATGAAGGAGGTTAAGAAAATCCTCCAAGGGCATTGATTCAAAGTCCAAGACATGAAGCATATTTAGAATACCGAGCGAAATAGGAGGGTCTACCTAAAAATGGAGCAACTTGGGAAGCCATAGTAAATTGTGCATCCTTTGGGGATAGTTAACAGTCACCTTCTAGCTCGAGGCTCTTAGAGCTTAAGCCCATTACCAAACTTAACTAGCCCACTTAGGGGCCATCCTCGCCTTTGCCAGATAATTTTTTCCATTAAGTATGTGGCTTAGCTAGTGTATACACACTAGCACTACCTACTTAGCTTAGAGCATAGAAGAAGACCTCGAGTTGCTCACGAACACCAACTAGTGCCTGATTTTTCCCTTAGATACAAGTAATAAGAAAGCTCGTGGGCTCCTCATGAGAGCTTAAGGCCTCAAGCAATCTTAGGCCAAGCTCCAAGCAATTAAGAAGCCCTTGGAGAACTAATGTCACATCTTCCAATCACTAAGGAAGAGCGTGCCCTTTGCCCAATAAGACCTTTGGAGGTCGTATAGCCTAACACGATTATACTCGCTATCCCTCCATCTCTCTTCATTAAATAATAAGTGACCTCCTGACACACGACCTAAAGGTTTAGCCACCAGAATATGGCAACCACCCATGTCGATGTGACATGCTTATTTCCTAAGCTTCTATTGATACGTAGAAATATGGAATTCCTTTCTCATATTAACAACGCCACCTTCTTTGATTTCATCCTAACCAATCCCTTTGTGTCACATGGTCGAGTAGATAAGTTATGTTAGCTATAAGTAAGAAGGGAGGCATTAGGTAAAGGGATCCCATTGGAACTCTCCTTAATCAACCAGTTTATACTCTCTCTTAACTTCTGTTACTCTCTTGGCTAATTTAAGTATTGGAGGGTTCTCATAGGCTACACCAAATTGGGGCTTTTTATAGGTCTACCGTCGTCAACCATCATTACACCACTAAGAGTTCCACTAAAGATTACATAAGTGATACCCACTATCACCAGGAACTTTATGAATCGGTTTTCTAAAAAGCGAACATAGATAATGATATTGGCAATTTATATGTAAGAGAATGTTATAGGCTCCTCATCTAAGCCCATTGTCTCCTTTTCTTTTTGTAAGTACAAGTCTTCATTATGTAAAGCCCACGACAAATATCCGATCTAATCTGATCTAATCTTTAACATGTTCTCATACAACAACCCTTGATTAGCGAAGGTACTTGTACATGATATGTAGTAATAGATTGGGACCATCAAATAAATTAGATCTGAATTATGAGGGGGGTTTTCTCGTCATCCCTAGGTCATCATATACATTCCAAGTCATTTTCACTCTTGTAGGGCCCCACTTAACTTTTTCTCTCTACCATGTGTAAGCCTCGAGTATGTTGAAGAAATGTTGACTTGCCCAAAGCATCTTGTACGTGACAAAATACTGAACCTTTGTGTGTGACCATTGTAAATCCAACGTTTACGTGCGTCATTCCATGTATTAGCACTCAATAACTAATGAGATTTTTTTTCTTTTCCGGTTAGAAACTAATTAATGAGATTTAGGTGATAGTTTTGTGGTTAAGAGGTTTAATTTAGAGGAAAAGGACCGTTAGAGAATAAAGCGACCGACCAACATCATAAATTGAAACGACCTCGTACATGGTGACGTTTTTGTTCACTTCTCATGTCGTAGTCTTCAGCAGTCGGTAGCTTTTGTTTTTTCGCTCAGATGGTAGAAGTAGTTGGTAGGTTAGTTTTCATATAAAAATATTATGATTAATCACGATGACTTGATATTTGTCTCACATCATACCATTGCGTTAATTTTTTCGCCCCCCTCACGGCGGATGTGTTGTCCACTTCGAATATAATGGCAGTCGGCCATCATATCCACCGAACATGACCGAGAGATCCCTATAGGATGCAATTAAATGGATTGTTAGAGAGAACCTCCTCCCTTTTAACCTGATAAAATCCCCCATCAATGATTTAGATATAAGTTCCGAAACATAATCAAAAACCCTACAAAGTTTTTGCTTGGGTTTTTGAATTATAAAGATATTCGATGGAAAACTTGGCTCGATGAAAAATAATAAATTATTTTATTAATTTTATCTTATATTTTTTTATCAAGATAATTAACAAATATATTATGCATTTGTTTATAAAAATCCTTTAAAAATATACTAACAATAATTTAAAAAATTAAAAGAAAAATAAAATATTTTTTTGTATCAACATCATGTGAATTAAATATAGCACCCATAATGACTTTAGTGACATATTTTAGTAATAGGAGAAAAAACCCTATAAGATTCTAGAAAACTCAAAACCCTATAAGGACAAGTTTTGAATAGAGCTTATATAGGGTTTTGGAAAAGGCTAAAATCCATAAACGTAGGTTCGGATTTTATAAAACCTTTCTCGAACTTTCTCCAATTACACCCTAGATCTCTATGTGCATAGGATCCTCTCCATGCCAACCAAATAATCTAACATGAAGACTGAGCAGGGGACGGAATCACACAGGTGGACAGCTCCGCGCGGTCCTTTTTGTTTTGGCTAGTGCACCAGCGTAGCCATGGAGTTCGTAATAGAGAAATGCTTTGTATTTAGCCTTGAGTATTTCAAGGCTGCACTGAAGAATTAATTATAAGGAATGATCACGAATGGTTTCTTGTCCATACCATTCCAAGAAGCAGCAGACTCGAGTCCTTCCACAATGGCAAAATTCGAGATACTCATATCTGTCAGAAGTTTTCTCATCTACTACCTGTTCAATAAAGCCAAAGAGAAAAGCAACTCATACAGAAAATGAGCTCATAGGGAAAATACTTCATTAAGGATGCCAAAGTACAGTACCTGAATCAGGATTGCTTCGAAGATAGGCCTTTCACATAGTGAACAATTGGATGCGGTCGGATGTTAAAATGGGTAGCAGTTGCCAGATAGGCACATGCCAAGATCACATAAACTTTAAACCAAATGGAGGAGAAAAATGTGAGATATGTACAAATGCTGGTTAAGACAATCACCCCCATAGCATTAAGGACACAGATTCCTGTGGAGAGCTCTTTTTCTGCTGCTTTAAGAGTAAAATGGCCTTGAGAATGAAAATCAGAAAGCAACTGGTCCTTCCTACGGAATGTATCCATCAACCAAGCAGCAACTTCATTTTCGGCTGTTGGAATATCATCAAGAAGTATGTGTCGGACGTTAATATGAACTTCAGCAGGGTTCACGCCAAAGACATTGTCCAAGAAAGAGGGACAACGATACTTGTAGCCAATGGTCAAATCACAAACTGCAATAGAATAGAGTGTAAATTATAAGTACTTTGGTCCCACAGCTGCAGATATATAAAGAACAATTGGCCTGGCTACACTATGAATTATTCACATGCGGGAGCTAATAAAAGAACACAAGTTGCAATGGAGGACAGCAGATATAGAAGCAGCATTTTTTAGGAAAATAATAGTAAACATTTAACTAAATTAATATATATTTATAAAAGAGGGGACAAATTCAACTTTAAAAAGACACCAGTTTTAAAACTTCTTATATGGATGGGAATAAAAAGAATTTGCAACCAGAAAAATTTACAGAAGAGAAATATTATTGTAGTTTCAAGAATAAAGAGAATTTACACTCACAATTGTAAACGTGGAACATATTAATAATTTCACTATAATGTATAATATAAGATCTTTTATTTATTATTTGATTTTTCATTTTTGGGAATATTCATATAAATTATTTATTCATTTGTTTTTTTTTTTTTTGGTTATCTATTTACGATTCTAAACATGGAACACACTTGATTATTTGATTGAATGTTCACAATAATTGCGAGGAATTCATAATAATCCATAGATCAACATAATTTTCAAAGATTCCAATTCCAATCTCAAGGGCAAGTTGTTAAAGTACATCTTTACCCTTATTGCTAATTTTAGACAAAAACCATATGGTCTTGTTGGATAAAAGTGGAAATGCAATATGGATATTGCTTTTTCTTTTATTATTACAGACTCATCTATTATTTATACTTGCAGAAAACTTTCCATGCTCTTTCTATCCTCACATTCTTCAATTATCCAAACAAGATGAGAGACAATTTTTATCTTTCACTATATTTTTCTTTTGATCCATTTTCATCCACACCCCCCTCTTTCTTCCTATCATGACTCCCAAAGAGTTGGATGTACTTTATTTTTGAAGAATTTTCCTTCCCCCTCATTTACAATTTGCTAAAATTTTCAAAATTTACAGTCATGCCATAGTTTCACAAATCAATTAGCAAATAACATTAACTACAAACAAAAGAAAACTTCAAAGCTCATGTCTTCATCAATGCAAGAATAGACAACTGAAATGTTCATAATTAGACATGAATAATCTGCATAAAAATCCTATACAAGAAAATGAGAGTAAACTCCACAAATTCCAAAATAAAAGAGACAGAGGATTTTCTAAGCAAGTTTTACCTTTTCTGATCCTAGAGAGACATTAACAAATGGAATATTAAGAAATGAATCCAATTCCAGAAATACTGAGCCTTCCCTACGTAATTCTAGTGACAATGAAACGATACCAAAGAACTGCTTAGCATGGATAACAAAAAGTTTGAATCGCCAAATGCAGATAACCAACGAACATGCGAAAATGGACCGCACAAAGCAAATAACCTGAATCAAGAGACCCCCGCAACTCTTCTAAGCATGCATAGAAGCCCTTTGTCTTTGGAAGCAAGACATGCTTCAGCATAGGAAGTCCATTTTCTGCAGCAAACTTTTGGCTTCTCATGCACTTCTGCTCACTGCATTATACTAAGAAATGTCAAATTTTGTTCAACAATTTGTACAAGGAATTAAATTTCTTTTTTTAAAAGAATGTAATCAAGAAAAGTTTTGCCATTGATAGAATAAGTTCCTAGATATCAGGCAGCAAACCCAGTTCCATTATCAAAAGACAAACTGAAGGCACTCATCAAGCTGACCCAATTCCATTATAAAAGAACACTGTAAGTTAAAGCAAAGAGAATTACGTAAAATCAGTGCCTTCAGGAAACAGGGCAAGCCAGAGTGGATCTTGAGGATCTTTAAAAGTTAAAAGCATCCGGTGCATGTTTGCTTCATCAATTTCCCATTTTCTTTCCACTGAGATAAATTCCAATATGTGGAATGCCCAGCCAAAAACAGGAAGCTTCATCAAACTGCTCTTAAGCACATATCTTATATATCCCAGTTGTCCCTTTCGCAATGCAAGGTCCCACAAGTACATCCAATCAACCTCTGTCCTATGGTTTGCAATCAGCAAGACACGTTCCATAGCAGGAATAGTTTCTCCAGAGAAAACTACTTTAGTCTTGTTAATTTTCTCAAATAGGAAAGGCCATAAAGCTAGCCATGTGCCCAAAAAAAAAGAAACTGTCTTTCTGCTATAATGAATGCTGAATAATCTTAAAATCACTGCACATGTAAACCCAAGGTACGCTATCATCATAAAAGCTGTAGAAAGCAGCACCAGTAAGCACAGTACACCTCTGAATAACCTTTGGGGGGTTAAAGAACCATGCCTTTTTCCATCAACTGAATTTGAAGCTTCCATTATTTGGTAAATATTTTAAAATCTTGATTTTCAATGTGATTGCTGTACTTACTATGTTCCTCGACTAAAAATCAGAACTGGGGGTTACCCTTCATAAGAAAACAACTGATGGAAACTCCATGGTGCAAAAATGCTATGAATTGCAATCCCATCTACCCATATGTTGTCGACCAACAGATGGACTCAATGCAAAGGCTAATGAATAAGATATCAGCACGATGACCTACGCATAACTGCCAAAGAAGAACTACCTCAATTCAGTACAGGAGTGAAAAGAAATTAGGAGATTATGCAGTGAAACTTCAAGCAAGAATCAATGTATGACAAAAAATCAGGAGAGCAAAAGAAGCATTTCATCAAGAGGGCTATGATATATGGATCGATCAATAATAATAAGGGAACAACCGTTGCACTAAAAAGATATGTATATCTGAATGCGGACAGGTAACAATCACAGAGAACTTTTTTGAGGTTTAATCAGAATGAAAATTGTCATAAGAATTCACAATAAGGGGCAGTAATTAAATATTTTCTCTTTTGGGTAAAGGTAAAATTTGAAGGAAATAAAAACCCAAAACCCAAAACCCAACAGTACAACAGTGATTAAACACTGTATTCAAAGGATACAAACAAATCTTAAAATTAAATACAATAGAGTAGAATTATCAAATTCAGTGGCAGTAAGGTAGTATTCTTCACATGAGGAACCATTTCCACTAGATTAGCCCTATAGATTTTCACCTTAAGCTATAGTCGCTCAGTGTCTTACAATTTGTAGATGCATACAAACGTGAAGGTTAACCCATACTCGAACCAAGATGTTTTTGATGTTCACTATCAACTAGCATCCTACAGCCACAGAACTCTATCTCATTTCAACCATAAGATGAGTTTGTTAGGATTGTTTTATTCTTCCGGTTCTGTGTATTATCAGTGTTTACCTATTTCTGTTAACTGCTTCATTGAAAAATGATGTTAGAAAACATTCTTTCTAACGGAGGCACATGGCCGGAATTTGACCAATTTCTGCCGGTGCATGAGCCACCTTATAATCCATATGTTTAGGTATAGCTTATCCCAAGTAGACAGCTTAAAAGGTGCCCAAGCTAGGCCAATCGAGGTTTCTCTGTCTTCCTTTAACTAATCAATAACTTGGCGACAAAACATCACAGTAACCGAAAAAACAAGCTTAAACAATCAGCAACCGTACGTACGCGCCATTTGAAGAACAGCATTATCGATTAACTTATTGAACACAAAGAGAGAGGATGTATCTCCAAATGTTAACAACAAAAGCATGATTTCCAGTCGACATAGTGAATCGGCAACATTAATGCAAAAAAACACAGATAAAACTCAAATGCCAAATGCTTCTTCCATACATTTTACATCAAAATATCCGATCGAGAAATAACGTAAACCGGGATTAGATGAAATGGGAAATGAATTCTTCGACCAAACCCTAGTTTTCTCAGCAACCAAACAGTTACTCTCAGACAAACAACTCACAACTCCAAAGAAGGAAAAAAGAATAAAAAAACAAAACAAAACAAAACCTGAGCAACAAAGCACATATGAAATATCAATAAATTAGATATTTTAAATACCTCGTGGCGTAGAGATCTGGAAATGAGAGAGAGAGAAATTGATTATGGTGGTATGGATATGGAAGAGAGGACGGCCATATAAGTGAGAAGTGGTACGGTGAAGAGCTGTGGAAATTTCTTCGGATTTGGGAAATTTTTAATGTTGGAAGGGAGGACTTGGGGTGGGGACGGCTGCTGGTTCTGGCTTTTCTGAAAGAGGATAGGAAGTTCAGTGAAATTGCAGATACTGCCATTCGGTACGATTTGGATCTACCGACTACTGTATCCATTCATTCTACGGTTCTCACCCATTGGAGTACGGTGTACGCATAACGCGTCACCCCACTGAGGTGTCAAGTAAGCAGTGACGTCAGAGCGTAATCAATTTACTCTCCATTAATTTTCATGTGTCCGAAATGGAGTAGGAACATTTCCCAAATTTAGTTCAAATCATCGATTCTACTCCCACTTGAGTAGTAATTATGATTAATTAAAATTATTTTTTTTATTTTTTAAATAATTATAATATATAATAATTAAAAATGATTTTAAAAAATACTTTATTTGAACATTTAACTATATTTCATTCAATTCCATTCCATTGATCATTTTTAAAATAAAAATAAGTTTCTCCTTCTAGCACTCATGTTATTTCACTCCTTAATTATTTTCAAATATAGTAAATAATTTCTCATTCCAACTGTTATTCCATTCCAAATTATTTTTATATACCAAATATAATATTACAATATTGTCATATATAACCAATGATTAAAATCATAAGAAAAAAGATCGTGATGTCATGAGATAATACTGTAAAAATCTAAATAATTTTAATAATTAATTTATAAATTAAGAAAAATTAAGAAAATATAAATTGTCTACTTTGTTGGAGGAGAAATGTATAAAATTAATATTGAAAAATGTTAAAGGAGGTTTTTTTTCTTTTAACTCTTAATAAGTGTTCTATAAGCATATACTAATAAAACTATTTCCAAAACTATGTGTGAATTCCCATTATAAAAAATAAAAACAAACATTTGAAAATATTTGTAATCCTAATAATATCACGATCATGAAATTTCAAAATTCTAACTTATGGCATGACTAAATAGAAAAATAGATAGACATAGATTAAAATAAAGATGCAAATATAACTAAAAAAATGAAAAAAGTGATGGATAGTGTCATGATATAATGACCACTAAAGCAAAATTCCAAGTTTGAAACTACTAAGTTTTAAAGCTCAAACAATAAACATGTGATAAAATAATTCTTTATGTATCACATTTTTATCACATAAATAAAGCCTAACTTGTTCTTGAACCCATCCCATTGTTCACCTCATTTATTAAACATAAGTCTTTATTATAGAAGAAATCCTCCTTATATGATATATAATCGTCACCTATATCCATCCTACTAAGGAATGGAATGTGATCCTGAAACAACAATCTACCAGTCTATTGTTCTGTTGGACCACTAAGCGTTATTATCTGTGCTTAGGCATTTTTTTGGTGAATCTAAATACTCATCTTCTTCTTTAGATGTGCTCATCTCAATTTCTATCTCTTAATTATTATCCAAATCTACTTCAGGCATCAATTTATCTTCTATATCACTATCTTCAAGTGCTTCCTTTATCTCCCTATCAAGATTGTCACTAATAGGTAAATTATCTTCATTCTGCATATAAAAATCACTGATTGTTTCAATGTTTTCTGAAACATTCACAAGCCCTTATACTTGCAGTGGATGAGGTATATTCGTTTGAATCGTCATTGGTTACTCTTAAAGTAATGCACTTTGAACTATGACTTCAATGTAAAGGTATTGAAAGCATGTCATTTTAAATGCATTAGTCATATCTATAAGCGCCTTTACATCTTCATCGTTACTAAAATCTTTGAACAAGGTTTCTTTCAATCATTTCCATATATAAATGTCTATCTATGATATATTTATATAATTTTTATATTTAGATTTACTTACAACAACTTAAATATCTTACATAGAAGCCTTGAGTAATCAACATTTACTTCTACTTTCGTATTCTTAATTAGCCACCTATCATAATATGAACCTTCTAGACCTATCAGAATCTTGCCATTTGCAAAAAATAAAAGTTTGATATATTCTGCCATTTTCATTGTTATTAACACTAACAACAGTTGTGTTAGTTATGTTAACAAAAAATGGCATAACAAAAGGTTCTATATTTTATAACAGCAGGTACATTGCAATGTTTGGTATACTATTTTCTTTGGTTATATTGATATAGCAACTATCACGACTTATATTGCAAAGTTATGTTGTGGTCACTAACTTAACCAAAGGTATAAGATGTTATACCGTAGTATGTTATACCTTAATGTTGTAAATTCCACTATCTAATCACTTTAAAAATTTTAATAAATACACTATGCTAAGATAAATATGTAGGAGATGTTCGTGCTAAATTAGTGGTCACAAACCAAAGCATAAACAGATGCAACAACTAATTCCAACATGCGTAAGTACTTAGAAGTAATAACTTAAAGCACCTCCTAAGTGTCATACTATCAATTATTTGCAATCTTTTTATATCGGCCCACCATAATTTGGTTTTGGATAGGAAAGCATCTTTCGCAATTGTCACATAATTAATTAATGAACTCCATGTTTGTATTAGATATTGAGATCTATTCACTAAAAAAAAAAAAAAAAAACTACATAGACCTTACATAGTCTTATTGCTTAGAGAAATTAATGGTGGAAACCACTTAACTACTAATTGGGTCTTATTTTTTAAAGGTACTTTTGGTATAGTACTTCACATTCTTTTGTATTACATGTCCTACATATCCACTACCCTACACTTCATGCATGATATTACTACTAGTCCCAAATAAGTCTAGTCCTGTCTTAGACATCTTGATTAGTATTAGCACTAGCAACTATTTGTCCTTGCTTTAGTTGGATATCCTGTTGCTTCTCTAATTGACACATCATTTATTAGTCACTTAGGTACGCCTATGAACTTAGTCATTTTGGTATGTCTTTGCTTATATTTTTCCTTAGATATACACTGATACTAAGTTTCTCTATTACTTTACAAGTCCAGCAAAATTTGATGCTATAGGTATTTCAATTGCTATATTCAATTAATTTTTACATATGGTCTCAACCAGGAAGGATCCATAGCATCAACTAACATCATTGAAAACATTGTTAAAATCCTTGTACAAAACAGTGCCTAGATCGTTACTTCTTTCCTATTGGGTCCCTCATTTACGATATTTCTACTTGTCAGTATCATCACCTCTTTTGTTGCTAAGGAAGAGGCTGTTGGTAGGTTAAGTAATGAACCCTAAAAAAGTGACAAAACAGACAAAGGAAAATAAGAAATAAAGCAACTAACAATAGATGATCATATGCTGGAAAATATTTTTTTATCTTGGACCTTGAAGCTAACTAAGAATATTAAACAAATTAGTAAGTATATATCTTCTTCAACATTCATCCTAAACAAAGATCAAGAAACCTTATGTAGTTGCAAAGGCTAGGCACCATTTTCATGTGGTTACAGATCAAACAATACTTATAACTATAATTATGAGGTATATACAAAAAATTACTATTATTGTTGTATATATGTTTGTTTGGTTTTCAAGAAATTGTCATGAAGTTACAAAGACTTCATAGGTTTGTTAAAATAGTTTACAGACGATCAAGCTTAATGGTGTAGTCTTTTTGCGTACACGAACTAGACTTAAATGTATAAGAAGTTAGAAGACTTGGAGAATAGATCATGGTAAACATGAGGGATGATCTTGAAAAGCTTAACATAGAAATTGCAACAAAATTTCAAGTCATGACCATGAACAATTGATCAGGTACCTACTGCCATTAAACTAGAAATTGAGATATAGTGTTAAATTAGCTCCACAACTAACAACTCTAAAAAGTTTAAGTTTTATTAATATGGTGCAACTTTTATGTTTATTTGACCAATATATATATACACAAAATTCAACATGCAAAAGTCAAATAGCATATATCAATAAATAGAAAAGAAGAGCACGCACCTGAATTAATCAACACATTACACCCAATTGCTCTTTTCTTATGTCCAATGAATATCCTAAGATCAAAATGCCAAGCAAATAGGCAACTGTAAGGAATGAATGAAACATTTTCAATAGATGAACTTCAGTCTAATGGATTAATTTGAGTATCTTTTTCCATAACATGCAAATTTGCTATATCTAGAAAATGTTCAACTTAATGTTTGGCAATTCTCTTTTAGTAGTTAGGAGAGAATGATGAAAAGCCAACATAAATGGTAAATTACACCACCACACGCATGGTTCAAAGTTCTGCGATTCTTAAACAATCTAGACCTCTTATATTTAGCCAATCTCAGGTGTGGAATCTGAATAACAAATCTTGATTGAAAAACTCTATCATCTGAGACATATAACAACAAACAAGGAAAGAAATATAGCAACTGTTAATAGTTGTTAAAGCATATAAGTACATTAATATAAAGCTTTACTATAGCACTTCTTCTTAAAGAGTAAATTTTTTACAATGGAATATTGTTTCTCCAAAAGTTGCAAATGAGGAAGAATGACTGAGTATATATAGCCTCTTTGGCTCAATAACAACCATTTGATTATCTAAATTATCAACGATGAGATGGAGTTTGCATATTTTATGGTTATCTTGAACGAGTTTGTTAATGGATCTAAACTCGATAGCCTTTGTCGTGAGTATATGCTAAGAAAGGTTGACCTCACCATGGCCATCGCCATTATTCTATATTAAATGGAAAGGTAATGAAATAGTGTTTTTTCCCAAACAAACATGCTATAAGAGCATAGCTATGAATAACTATTAAAACTAGCTATAAGCCACTACTAACCCAACTACATGAATTATTAAGAGCACAAGTACAAGCTACCATAAATTCTAGAATTACTCATATGCAAACTTGGACTAAGCCTAAACACTTATACAAATCCAAACTCGATGCCATAAATGACTAAATACACTATTATGGACTTATTAGAAACAATGATGGGCATACTTAGAAATATGACCTTATATCATTAGACAAATATGTAGGTCGTATCATTAGGTAGTTTAGTGGTGGTTCAATTGCTTGAATGAGCGGTGGTTTAGGTGTTCAATCTATGATGGTTCGGGTAACTTAAGTAAGGTGACACCAAGTCTAAGCCTCATTGTATTTTTACATCTAACTAAACAAAGTAAAAAGATATTACCAACTGTTCTATTTAAACAAATAAATATTTAATGAGGGTCTTCTATTGCGGTAAATAAATTGACCTAAATAAAATATACAAGTGAGATAGCTACTCGAGTTATTTGAAATGTTTAAAATCACATTATATATATACTTACTTACTTTATGACCTAAGAGTAAGATTTAATCAATTTGGTAGCATCACCAAGGTTATAGTTTTTATTTTATTTTTTGTGGGTGCATATTCAAATTAATTCAAGAAAGGTGGCTTTATATAGTGGTTCGATTAAGTATGCAGTTTGTCTAAGTGAGATCTTGTTTGATAAAAGCCAACTGGCTTCTTTGATTCGAGTCATCTATATGGATGTCATTTCCACTCATTTCAAGTAGTTAGTAAGGCTTGTTAAATAAAATAATCTAACTCATATATGTTGAATGATATTATTTTAAAATTATGCAAATCTTTAGATTTTTGTTTCTCTAATAGTTTTTAACATAAATTTTAGGAAAATACTTTTGCTAACTAACTTGAAAACCTAACAACTGTTGTATTTATTTTGCAGATAAGCCGTTAAATAGGGTGAAAATCTTGCATAATTATTTGCATTCCTTCTTAAAACCTAAGGACCACCATTATTAGCTACCCTTTATTTTTTTCCTTTGCTACCTTTTAGGATGCTAACTTCATCTCAACATAAACTTAGTTTGCATTACTACCTAGTCAAACCACATATCTTACCAGGAACTATCTCCATATGATGATGCTTTATCCATATGAGTTAGCATTATTAGAAAGCTATTGTTTCCTAGCTTAAGGGAACCTTCATACATGTTCATGGATCTAATTGAGCTTAACTCTAATAAATTTCACACAAGCTCACATGTCGTCTTAGAATATTAGTCGGTAGAGTTTGATGGTCGATAGGCTCCTTGAGCCAAACAGGTCAGGTTAAGGTGGATATAAGTTATCTAAGCTGACCTAAAGTGTATGTTTTGGCACCCATGTAAGACTCGCGGCCTGAGTAAGGTTTTTCGGTGGGGGCGAAGGGGGTAATAGTGGTGTTATACAACAGGATCACTTCGACGCTTAAGTTAGTAAAACTCATGAAGGAGCGAAAATTCTATATGGGACCTTAAGAGGAAAAATTGGCGCAGTTGAGAGCAATAAATGAGTAGAAGTCTCAAGTGTTATCTATAAAGGGTGAAGACTAAGTATTTATATGTCTAACTTCTAAACCCTAGTCAACTTACGGTGTATGGCCATATGTTTTGTAGGGCTCCAAGTTGGCGACAGCAAGAGCGATGGCTCTTAGGTTTTACACTTATCTTGTCCTCATAAATGTTTGGTATTGCCATACGACTAAAGCTACATGCGCTTTAAGTTTTCCTCGAAGTGAGCTACTAAGGACATATCGCATTTAATGTAATTAGTGTTGCATCGGCTAGGTCTCATAAGGTTTCTATGAGCTAAAGGATTGTTTGAGGAGGTTTGTGAAGGGGTTTGTTAAAGTTTGATCGAGATCTTGTAGGAGTTAGCTTTAGTTAGGGGAGGATGTCCCTTGACTAGACCCTTTATTCTCATGCATGTCTTGGTATCATTACTTAGCCCAAAGATTAAGATAGCTAGTCTAAAACTTGTTGGAGCCATTGATTAGTGAGCAATCATTGGGCTCTAAATCTAAGATGGTTTACATAGGTCGTACTTGATGTCATGTTCTTAGTCTTAGGAGGGTGAGTGTTTGGCCTTAGGTCAAAGATGGTTGGCCCATATTCAAGAACTATCATTATCAACACCATTCAATTTTGTTTATACATCAATAAACCATGAAAATCAAGAAAATGCAACCTTTTCTTTGATCTTGCATTCTAAGTGATGAATAGGTAATATAGTGATTCCATAAAGTAAGATACTAATTTACATACCATAGTTGATGTGAGATGGAGCTTCTAAACAAATGTGAGGTGGTGAATGGGGATAACAATTATAGCATGATATGACTAAATATAATATTTTGTATGTAATTTTGGAACATAAAGTGATGATTCATTTTCCAATGCTCTAATCGATGAATCATAATAATGCATTTTAAATATGCATAAATATATTTAGCATGAAAGTCCAGATACTTCTACTTTCTCTTTCTTGGTAATCACTTAACCCAATTAAACAACTAGCATCGATGGTTAAGCTAAATGATTTAGCTTGGCAATGCCTACATATATATATATATATTCAAGTAAAAGAAGTTCACCACTTTAGTCAAAAGTATAAACACTCTCACTTATACTATCAATGCAAAAGGAAAAAGAAATTTATCCAAAAGACTCAACATATAATAGAAAATCACAACATACCACCAAAAATGAAGAAAAATTATAAAATAATAATAGCATATAATAGAATATTTATAATAATTGGTTACATATAATAGAGTAGAGGTTGTCTATCATAATAGGTAACCTAATTTAGTAATATTTTACTAAAATATCAACTTTCAATTATTACATGTTTATGTTAAATGTCTATCTAGTAAGATAAAATATTAAAAAGTAAACTGAAAACCCCAAAATCGCCAAAATCATACTACTCACCTTTTTCCTCCTAAAAATAACTAGTGGTTTAAATGACACAATAAAAAATTAAAAAACAACAGTACACCAAAAGCGAATTACTCAAAACCTTTGTCTTTGGATATTAAGCGCTTATTTGAATTACCCTTTTTTTTTTATCTATATCCGATATGTATCTAACTTATATTTATTTGAAATTCGATATTTGAAAAACTGTTTTATCTATATCTTATTTAATTCTGTTTCGTAATTATAATAAAAATAATGATTGAAGTATTAGAATTAGGAAATGAGAATTTACGTACTTTTAAGTAAAAAGTTTTGAAAAAATATATTTTATTCATTGAAAATGATTATTTTAATTGATATTTTTGAAAAAATGTATTTATATTTTTTGATGTTTTATTCTTATTAAACACAAAAATTTAAGTAGAGAAAAATAAAATACCAATAAAGCGGAAAACAGATAAATTAAACGAAGCCTGTACTTCTATATATATCGACATCTCATGAGACACCGTATTTTGTTTTAGCAAACTGAGCACATATATAGGAGCAAAATCAAATAAATGGTTGCAAGAGGATTAATGTCAATATCAAGAATTTTTTTACGGTTCCATTTATATTTTTTATAGGATCGATCTAGGTCTTGGGCTGATTATGTTTACAATGATTTAGATTTAATTAATAGTAAATTAAAGGTTAGATGTAAAACAAAACTGATCCTATAAAAAACATATAGAACTTTCCTTATGTCAATATTAATTTAAACTCGAGCTATGTTATTTTGTAGGGAAAAATGTAATTATGTAATC
This sequence comes from Lumnitzera littorea, assembly GCA_024138015.1. Taxonomy (NCBI): domain Eukaryota; kingdom Viridiplantae; phylum Streptophyta; class Magnoliopsida; order Myrtales; family Combretaceae; genus Lumnitzera; species Lumnitzera littorea. Next base: position 100,583,337 of record JAMXBB010000010.1, read on the forward strand.
CTTCAACTAAAATATTTATTTTATCCACTTTCCTTATAAGACTAAACACGCATTTCCCCTTATTATCTTGAACAGCTCTTCTTATGGTAACTTGATCCATTATCGTGACGATCAAGCCATTTGTATTGAGTTTAAAATATCCATTTATGATGTATTAAGTTTAATGCTATATATGATATTCTTTCTTCTACTTTGTAATTGTACCCAATATTCATAAGCCAAGCAATGCATCTTTTCAGAGAAAACTTTCGGACCCACAATGTTTGTGAACCAAATGACGTAGGTATAATGATGCTCTTTAACTATACTCCACCTTAATTCATCATGAACCAAAACCATATCTAAATTCTGAACATGTATGTCATCGTTACTCAAAGAAAGGAAAAATATAATTTTAATCATCAATATTTACCTACTATGTTTAATTTTTTTGTTTTATATATATATTTTTAATATTCAATGTTTTCAAAATCTTATAAAAATAAAACTTCTATTAGATTCTTAAATTTTTTTAATTCATCTTAAGCATGTATTAACTTTTAATTGGCTTTGGGGCAGTGAGCTGAGATGATTGGGCCCCATTTTCCTTACTTTGGATTAATTTTTGGAGAAATTGTGAATCATCTCTAAGCTTTGATTTGACTTCATATATATATATATCCATAAACTTTTAAATGTAAGAAAGAATTTCCTTAAACTATAATGAGTTGATAACATAAATGCACTTTCTTTTTAGTTCAAAAAAATACAACAAATTTAAAGTTTAAGGGATTATTTACAATTTTTTACAATTATTTGTTTATTCATTAAAGTTTAAGAGGATTAATTAGATCATCTAAAAGTTAAGGGATGTATTCGCACGTAGATAATAATTTATGGGTTATATGCAATCTTTCCTTAATTTTTAAAAATTTTTAAATTTTGATTACAATATCTAATTAAATTATTTAGTTTTATTTTTTATTATATTAAGAAATTAAATATATTTGATATCATCAATTTATTGGTACTAATTACTGTGGACAGATTTGAAGCTAAATTAAATATATTTGATATCATCAATTTATTAGTACTAATTACTATGGATAGATTTGAAGTTAACATGTGCCATAAATAAACAGAAAATTTAATATATGTAAGTGGAAGTCTATTTTTGTAAATTTTTTGAAAATTGAGACTTAAATAAAAACTAAGGATTAAAACTTAATTTAAAAAATTGTAAACATTAAAATTAAAAAATATCCTTTTCCCTATTTAAATTTTATAGATAGTGCCAGTATTTAGAACTATCGAAAAACATGGTAAATAAAATACAAGAAATAAAGGCCTTCTTTTTTTTTTTTTTTAAAAATAAACTCGAAAGGATGGATAAATAATAATACTACAACTACAAGGGCAATCTGTAAACTAACAACGACCGCGGCCGTTACAGCATTATCCTACTACACCTTTTTCCTTTCATGGAGTCTCTCAACACCCTGAACTCCCTAAAGCCAAACTCACCCAAATCCCACCTTCCCAAATCCACTCTCTTTCACTTCAGACAACATTACCATTACCGAATCCACAACCCCATACCAAGGAACACCAGTTCGACCTTCCCATTCACAGCTATTTCCTGTAAGGTAAAATCTTCCCAGGATGCCCAAAAAGGGAAAGACTATGTTTCTAGAAAGATTATTCTCTCCGAAAAGGTACCTCCGCCGCTTTTGGAGGACGGAAATGGGGAGTTACAGGCGAAGAAAGGGAGTAAAAGAGGTGGTGGAGGGTTTTTAAGGAAGTTTCCTCGGAGGGTTTTGAGTGTTTTGTCTAATTTGCCTTTGGCTATTGGTGAAATGGCTAGCATTGCTGCTCTTATGGCTATTGGTATGATTTATGTATATTAATATTTTTGTTTTACTCAGTTATTAGTAACTCATAAATTGGAGAATGGAGATAGTAATAATGATAACTGTCATTGTTTCTTTCCTTGGAGGATGCATGAATCGGTTTTTAAATTTATTTTCAATAAGCTCAGTTGCACTGAACTTTGCTGGTGGAATCTGCTTTTCCCATTCTTTGTGGAGAATGAATTTGAGCATGGATTGAAAATATGCTGTGTTTAACTGCTTAATTTCTGGTTCTGGAAGAAATTTTAAATGCCTTAAGAGGGACAGATGATGGATCTCTGAAGCTGTTTCCAAATTGAAAGTTGTGATGCTTTTTGGAGTTTAAAACCGAGGTGAAACCTTAAAGATAAAATGATCGATTTTGGATAAATACCTTTGAGAGAAAAGTTTCTTAGGTTCTATTTAGGATATTTAATATATCCCCATCGATGTTCCATTATTCACATGAGTTCGGCATGCCTAGATGACTAGCCTAATTCCACTTCTGAAAATTTTGCTTTGTGTTCAAACATCCTGTAGGCACCGTAATTGATCAAGGGGAGGCTCCAGATTTCTACTTCCAGAAGTACCCTGAAGACCATCCTGTCTTGGGATTCTTCACATGGAGATGGGTTCTGACACTTGGGTTTGATCACATGTTCTCTTCTCCTTTATTCCTTGGGCTATTGGCTCTTCTGGGTGCGTCTCTCGTGGCTTGCACATACACAACACAGATTCCACTTGTTAAGGTCGCACGAAGGTTAAATTTCTTATGGCAATGCCGATTATCAATAGGTTAGTACAAAGTACAAGGTTACCTAGTGACAGGATTTCTTGGCATATGTAGATGGAACTTTTTGTACTCTGCTGAGACCATATGCAAGCAGGAATTTTCAGAAACTCTTCCCAGAGCATCTATTCAGGATTTGGGAGTCATCTTGATGGGAGCTGGATACGAGGTTCTCCTTTCGGCTACTCGGCTCTGCTTATAAGTGCATTAGAATGAGTGTTAGAGCATATAAGCACATTTATATAAAGCTCTACTAGTGCACTTCTTTGAGAATAACAATGGGAATTTAAAAGGATATCTTTGGCCCATATCAACTGTTAATAGTTTTTGCAAATGTAAGGGATTCATTGTGAGCGTCATGTGCATACATCATGCATCATGCACTTCACATGATATGGTTATGTAATGCTTAGTGCCTAATAAAATGATTCTCAATAAATAAAGGAATGATTTGGAGAGAGATTAGAAAGATAGAATAGGCAATCTGACAGGTGTAGTAGTAGTTGATGCTAGGTCAAATGTCCCTTTTTTCCTTTAGCAATATGAAAGGGTATTTCTGTTAATGGTCAATTATGACAATTTGATGTTTCCCTGTCAATGGACAAGACTTAATAAGAGTTAGTAACCTAATGCGCTTAATAAAGAGGAAGGTAGCTTAAGAATCCATAATGGATCTTGGTTGATATTAGAGCCTGATGAGAAAGGATGAAACTGTGCAAGAGAATTTTATTGAACCCTGCTTTGAACCCACCAATTGATAACTCAAACCATCCAAAAAGAATAAGTTTAATTCTTTGAATCCCGCCACTAACCTGAAGAATCAACCTTAGACATACTTAATTGGCATTGGGTTTGAACCGTGAATTATATTTTACAAACTGATCCCTCTACTGTTACCATTCTCTCCTTTTGGAAGCAATCAAACCAACAGCACAATTTCTTTTCTATCTCTCAAAGCTAATGCACTAACCTATAATATCAGTGCAAGTTAAGTATTTGAACTTCAATATATGCTGCAATCCTTGTCCATATGGGTATATGCATGTAATCTTATAATTATGCTTATAAATTTATCTAGGTATTCCTGAAAGGACCAGCTTTATATGCATTTAGGGGCTTGGCAGGACGCTTTGCCCCTATTGGTGTACATCTGGCGATGCTGCTTATAATGGCTGGTGCAACTTATAGTGCCATGGGAAGCTTCCGAGGCTCAGTAACAGTTCCTCAGGGGTTAAACTTTGTTGTGGGAGATGTATTAGGCCCTAGCGGATTTCTCTCTATGCCAACGGAAGCTTTTAACACCGAAGTTCATATCAACAAATTTTATATGGACTATTATGACAGTGGATCGGTAAATCTTAGAACCTTTGCATTTTCTATTCAACCTTGTATTTCTTTATTTTTGCATTTTAACAGTAAAGTTTGGTTTTGATTAGCACTAGATTTTTATTTCTTTTTCCCTTTCTATGTTATCGATCACACTTTCAGTGCCCTTTTTACTTTCTTTATAGGAATGCAGATCTCCTTTGTTGCTTAAACTGCTCTTGCAAACATGTTACAGGTCTCGCAGTTTCACACCGATCTTTCACTATACAACCTTGCTGGAAAGGAGGTGATGCGAAAAACGATTAGTGTGAATGACCCTTTACGATACGGGGGGTTCACTATCTACCAGACGGATTGGAGTTTTTCTGCCTTACAAATACTTAAAGACGGTGAAGGACCATTCAATCTGCCTATGGCACCTCTAAAAATTAATGGAGACAAGAAGCTTTTTGGGACATTCTTACCCATTGGAGACACAGACTCTCAGAATGTCAAGGGAATGTATGCTGCAAGTGTCTAGATATCTTAATAGAGAGCAACTCTTCTTATACATAAATGAAACTTTCAGATCTATTTAACCTTTTTTTTATCCAGATCAATGCTTGCTCGTGATCTACAGTCAGTAGTCCTTTATGATCAAGATGGTAAATTTGCGGGTGTTCGACGGCCAAACTCTAAGCTCCCAATAGACATTAATGGCACAAAAATTGTCGTTGTGGATGCCATAGGAAGCACTGGTCTTGACTTGAAGGTAATAAAATACTCTTTCAGTAGGAAAAAGGAAGTTTTCGGATGAATTGAAGCTAAAACTACTCATCACTTCAGACTGACCCAGGAGTGCCAATTGTCTATGCTGGATTCGGCTTCCTTATGCTGACGACTTGTATCAGCTTTTTGTCTCACGCACAGGTAAGATTTCCTCTTTACACAATGTAGTTTGACTTCTCTGTCCCAATCATCCACAAGTTTATTTATATTTCTCTCGGAACATTATCTTTACAAGCAATAGGTTTTGAATAGCCATGAATATCAAATGCCACTCTGTAGGGATATATTTTCTATTTAGGGTGGAGAATTAACAGATATTGACCCGGATATGGAACTTAAAAAATGACCAATCGATGACAGTTCATGGGGAGGGAAAAGCTCCCTGAAGTACAGAGAAAACCACAGGGGGATGAAGGGACCAACAAAAGAGACAAGCTTGTGTTGAAGTTGAGCAAAAATGGCTTATCATATTCTTCCACACATAAAACTTATAGCTCGATTTGCTAACACTAAAGTGGCTTTCGTATAAAAGTATACTTTCTCTGACTTTCCTGTCAAATTTTTTATAGTTTTCATTTAATTATCAGATATGGGCCTTACAAGATGGAACGTCCATAGTCATCGGTGGAAAGACTAACAGGGCGAAAGGTGAGTTTCCTGTGGAGGTAAATCGCTTGCTTGACCGTGTTCCTGAAATAGTCGAATCCTCCCTTTCCAAGGACTCTGAGGGTGTTGGAGGTTAGACTCAGAGCTCATGGCCTGTTCGTGATGCAAAGGCTTGGTGGAATAGACATTCTACTTTGCATCCACTTTGGGATATTTCACATTCCCAGTACATCTGATCAGCTTGCATCATGCAGAAGCGAGTTGACACAGGCAAATCTGAGTTCGCGGAGCCATTTATGTATATAATCTATATAGCCTGCATGTATCTTGTCCAGTAAAAGAAGCTGGAAGAATTCCAGAAGTCTTCATCATCCAGCTTGTACACATCTTTTTTGCATATTAGCCACCCAATTTTGTGGTAATAGTATATATACAATGTACCCATTGTAGATGATGATCGTTTTCATTATTCTTTTTGAGTTTCGGGAAAGTATCCATCACATTCTTTGACCGAGAGTTTCTGTTATTATGTGTTAACTCATTTTTCTGCGAGATTTTAGACGCTTATTCAAGCATCCCAAGTTCAGCTAGGCTAAACAAAAGTTGAAGGCCACTAGTTTTGTACCCCTCTTTGTGGCGGAAGCTTGGTTGTTAGTAAAGGATTTCGGGTCCAAGACTTGGAACAACTTATCCTGATTTGAGCAGTAAGAAAGGTGTCAACGATGTATATCAATTATATCCAGCTGTCACACACCCTGTCTGGAAAGCATATGCATTCCTCTGTATTGCGTCTTTATGCGAAGATCATGCTTCATTTACACATTATGAGGATCATTAGAGAATGCAAGACTATTGCAATGCAAGTTACAGCTTTGGTCATACACACCCCAATTCAGATGGCTATTTAAAGGCAAACGACTAAGGAGACACTCCTAAAAGATTGTCAATTTGCAGTGACGAGATTCAATGCGATGGTGCTGATTTTCGATACCCTCAATTGTGGTGATAATGGTGAAGGGACAAGTACAGCAGATCAACTATGCCTTCTACCGCAAATAATGAGTTTTAGTAGGACAACTTTGCTCAGTTTGCTCTGTTATGCGTTAGGAATGATTGATGTCGCGTGGAGGTACGATACGAACCCTTATGGCATGGCATGTTGGACCATTTTCGAGCAAGAGCTCACAGATGCAGTGGTCTCCTTCTTTAATGTGGTTCCACCGGCAGACAGCCTTCCATCCTTTTATCACCGTTCGGCCGTCCGTCCATGTAAGGACCTCTCCGTCCCACTTTCTCCCATTCGGATCGTGAAACTTGATCTTATCACACATCCTGAGCTTGAAGTCCCTCAGGATATCCATTGGAACATGCTGCAGAAAAAAAAAAAAAAAAAGAATGGACAAAGGAAACAATTTGGCATATATTTGCATGGAACATTTGATAACCATCGATCACTAGTTATGAACGTAATGAAAAAATAAATAACACACTCACCAAGTATCTTAGACCACGAGCACTCAATAGAGGCACAAAATATGGATTGGATGCCTGAATATAATCATCCGCTCGAAATTTACTTTGGTTCGATTTGCTAGATTCCCCTATTAAAAGAAAATATGATTAAATCATATCAGAAATTCAACAAGAATTGAACACCGATGATCTAAGAATCAATCATTTACCAGCTTCAGTTTCTTGATTTCTATGATATGTTTTCTTCTTTTTCAACCTTCCCAAATCTTCACAACCCTCATTCCCATCATCATGGCCTTCATCAACATCGATGGATTCGTGAATTTCTTCTTCTTCCTCCTCATCACCATTGGGATTGTCACTCGATGCATCCTCCTCCTCCTCCTCCTCCATCTCGCTCTCTCTCTCTTCTTGTTCTTCTACTTCCCCAGCCATGCCCTGCTTTTCCACCTCTTCTCTCGTATTCAAAAAGTTTTCCTTCTTTTCACACATACACTTCCCAAAAATAGTCACATCAAATTTATTGTTATTATCATATGAAAAAACAAGAAAATCTTCCATACTTATGTTGTTATCCTGCACGAATTCTGGCCAACCATCTTGAAAATATACCTCCTTGTCATGCTTTACCACTTTGACTAGCCACCGTCTTCCTGAACGGAGTTGAAGGATTGTGTTCTTGGGGATCGGTTTGTTTAATTGCGCAATAAAAGCAATTGGAACAAGCTGGGAAGGATTGGAAAAAAAAGAAAAAAAAAAAAAAAGGAAGAAGCCCTGCTCAATCATCTTTGACCATAAAATGAACGTACCATGTACTATGCTTTGATTAAAACTATGTGGATCAAAGCACCTGGAGTAGTCTTAAATCTCTGAACAAACAAAAGAAAACGAAACTTACTACTGGAAATTGTTGTAAACAAAAACCATGCTTCACTCTTAAAGGCTAATTCATCCCAACATTACGCGTAATTCTTCTGTGTTATGTACTATGAGTGAGTTCATGCATGTAATGGTATTTGCTTAGCCTCAAAGCCAAATTCCAGAATCAGAGTGAAAAAGAGGGGAAAAACAAAAACACACACACACAAAGAGATTACCATTCTTTCCGAGCTGTTTTTAGGTAAAAAAACCTTGAAAAAATCGGGTAGTTTCTTGGAGCTTGTATTCATCTGCTTCTTCTTCTCAATCACGGCTGCTGCTTCGTGCAGACTGATTAGAAAGAAAGAAAGAGAGAGAGACAAGCAAAGCAATAATGCACCGAAAAGCTCTATTTTGGGTTTCTCAGCCTCGTAAATGAGTGTTTTTTTTTTTTGTGATGCCGTTGCCATAAAAGAAAAGCTTTTTCCTTCTTTAAGCATGCATACGTCTTCAGTGGATGCATACTTCCATTAGCTACTTGTGGCGATTTAAACCTTTTTCATTTGAGGTTTTTTTTGTTGTTGTCTAAGTTTTCAAATTACCTTAAATCCACTATTGGCACATGGCATTGGTCAGAATACTATGTATAACACTATGCTATAATTATATTGGCACTAAATTTGTCACATGTATATCATCATCTTAAACTTGAGAGAAAATATACATTATATATATATATATATTACTTCATAATGAGTTGGAACTGGGATTATTTATAAAACCGTTTGCATCGAATCATAAGATCTAGTTTTTTCATACTTCTATTCAGTTTTTAGTTGTTTTGAAAAAGGTTCATACGCTTTATGGTAATCAACAAAATCGCTTAACTCGAATCAAACCACTCTTTTTTTTTTTTTTTTGTTTTTTCATCAGTTGACCTTTACATGATCTTTTATAGGTTTTTAGATATTTATATAATATAATAATATATGTATCGTATATTTTTTTCCTCCTTATTCAAGTTTCCATAAAGTGTTTTAATGTTTAAAATGATATAGAGCATACTTGGAGATGTACACTTGTAAGTTAAATGAGTAGCTTAGGAATTGAATGAGATATGAAAACGTACTTTAGGAATTGTTTAAACTATACATTTTATTTTCATGCTGAGAACTTTATTCCATTACAACTAAAACCTTGTGATTTTTAGTTATGTAATAGACTATTAGTATTGTGTTTTGTGGGATGGCATCGCATTTGGCAACTGGGAGCTGCAAAACAAGTTTTTTTTTTTTTTTTTTAAGTATTTTATTGTTTTGTAATCTACTATAAGCTCAATTTGTATAGTATCCAATGTTGATAATCTAGTAGGGGATGTACAAGATAATCTTGAGTAGCAAATTGAGTTTATTTGAGGAGAACGATTATCCACAAGTTTTTTGTTTTAATAATTATGAATGCAATTATAATTAATTATGAATTTTTCGAATTTAAATCTTGCATCAAAATGAATAATTGAAAATTATATTGATAGTTGTATATCGTATATAACAAAATGTGACTATTTGATCTAGACTATAAACTATTAAGAGCGATTCAATTTATTAGGACTCTAAATTGAATCATTTCAACTGTGATTTGGTTTAGCTCGCTTCTTAATTTAAAACAAATCACAAGCAACTTAAGTCCCCTCATCGGGTTTGGTATGGGTTCCCTCAATGTGCTTTATAGTCAAATACATAAACCGCCCAAAAATGAAATTATAGAGGTAATGAAAATCACCTTTTTGGTGCCTCTCATCAATCATCATTTGCATCAAAAGCTTTAGTGATGACATTCCAACCTACCTTAAATTTTGCGTAACATACCAACTAATTCCATCTATCACATTGTTTATGTAAAAAATTCTACTTGTTATGTAGTTGTTTTAGTGTATATAATTTTCCTGTTATGTCGTGAAATTATTTATCGATCTCTCTAAAAGTGATTCATTTTAGTAAAAGGCAAGCAAAGGAAATAAAGTGAAACTAATGGGTTTAATTTCTTCCATGTTAGTTATGAGAAAAATTTAAGGTTGATGTTACAAATGGTACGTAAATTTTGTCAAAATGTATAATTTATGGTCATTTTTGTTATTTGAACTAACTTTATTAAATGATGATAAATAAAATTGGCTCATAGTATCTAATGGGTCAAACGACTCACTATTTGAAGTGTATTGCGATGCATTTCGTTTTAAGCAGCTGTTCTGACCATCTTAAGGTGGAGGGTGGCCTAAGATTAATCTAGCGAGGGGTTATACAACTCCCTATTAGGAGTTTATTGGTTACCCTATTCTTGGGATGGTTGAAATATTTAATTCTCGATTTATTTTATATTTATGTTGGTAATTAGACTTAATAGAGTTACATTAGCTAATAAAAATGACTATGTAAATTTTAATTAAATAGTAAATTGATCTTTTTAATTACACATTTTTATAAGGTTTGAGTACCATGTATAACATTATTCAAAAAATTTAAGTTATCTCAATAGAATGTAATTTTTTAAAATGAACTTTACAAAAATTTTCATAAAACTTGTATCTTTTGTACTATATCTAATTTCTATCTTTCGCTTCCCTTAGTTCTCTTTAAAATATATATATATATATATATTTTTAAGCTATTGAATGGAAAAAAATATTTATATTCAACAAACATAATTACTAAGTTTTCTATTTTGAAATAAATATAGAGCGCACTTTGAGGGAAATAATAATAAAATGACGAAAAAAAATTCAATAATATTAACATGCTACTTAGATCTATAAGTGACATATAAGTACCAATAAAATTTTAATATATAGATATATAATTGGTACATTTTTAAAAAAATATGTTCTTCCATTAGTCTCGACAATATTACACACTATTCATTAATCTCGATAATATTATAATAAAATCTTGATAATATGTAAAATAGAAATAAGGAAAATAAATTCTTCTAATGAAAGTCAGTTAATTAGGTTATTATAAAAAATAATATAACAACAAAATCCAAAATAATAATAATGACGATGATGATGAAAAAAAAAAAAAAACAAACATTCAGCAGCAGTGTCACGAGGCAAGATTCCTGTAGGGCCCATCATATCTTTATGGAGTGAAGAGAACCTGTAAGAGCCTTACTTCTTCCTCAGCATCAGAAACAAAGTTGTTTAGTTCAGATTGTTTCGTTGGTACTTTGCTAATCTTCTGAAATTTTCATGTCCTAATGGAAAGTTGGTCACTCCAGTCACCAAGTGTAACCGCATTACCATCTTCTCGAAATGGATTGATAGAAAAACCTTTCGTTTTCAGTCAGGCACTCAAGTTGCCAAGTTTCACGCAATACCCATGTGTCAGAAACGTCAAACTTCGCAATATCAGAGCCCAAGCTTCAGGTACTTAGTTGAATGATGACTAATTGGGCAGCCATGAGGTCACCAAATGTGTGATGGGTCTTGAAGTAAACAACGTTCTCAATTTTCAATTTTGCTGAAATTGGTTTAATATGGGACCCATGAATTGTCAATGATAATGTAAATAATTTGGGTTCTTGGTCATGAATTTAATGCATATTGTCTTCTGTGTTGGTTTTTTTTCAAATGTTATATTTTGTAATTGCTAAATTCTTGATCCTGCAATAAGAAAGGGACGTACTGTTTCAGTCTGGTCATATGTTTTGACATTGTCATTTTAGGATATGCTTGGAATGTTATATAATAAATATAATAATCCACAACAAGGAATATATTTTCATGTTCTGCTGTCATGTAGTGAAGGGCTGTTCTAGTCGGTCACTTTGTTAAACACTTGAACACGAATGTGTGTAATGATTAAAATCACGGAAATAGAGCTTTGTACTGCTGGCCAATGAGAAATGCAATTTTCATGTGGAGTGATGTTGTCTGTGTGTAATATAATCCTAGCAATGTTGATTTAGTGTAGCAAGGTAGTTAATAGAAAAGATAGACTCTGGTGCGTGGAAGAGATTGTTCAAGGATGAATGAATTGCACACCTATTCAACAATAATCTTAAGAAATATCTGAAGATAACATTCCAAAATATTCTTTTCATGGGAATGTCACTACAATCTGTGTAACCTCACACTATCTATGCCTGTTGATATGAACTGTTGGCTCATTCCTCGGCTAGGATATCTAAACTAAATTCTGCAGCACGAATAAAAGCCAAATCACTATTGAGATCAATTTAATCTTATAATACTTGTGCAGTCTACTATTTCCACAACCTTATACGATAGGAGTTTCATAAATTTCACAGGCCTGGCCAAATCAAGTTCCGCGAAAACTGAGGAAATCAAATCTAATTCAAAAGAAGATGATCTTGTGTTTGTTGCTGGAGCAACTGGCAGAGTTGGATCACGAACAGTAAGGTTGCTTTTGATGCCACCGTGCTTTGATGTTGAATCCAATTCCTATTTTCAGTTCTGGCTTTTGAAGATGTACTTATATGCTTTTCTTCAGGGAGCTTTTGAAGTTAGGATTCCATGTCAGAGCTGGTGTTAGAAGTGCCAACAGAGCTGAAGCTCTCATCCAAGTACATATATAACCCTCTTGTGTTGTATCATGGTTTCCTTTAGGTGGTGTTTTGCTTATTCAAGAGACGTTTTCTTTTGCAGAGTGTTAAACAAATGAAGCTTGAGAATGTAGGAGGACTCCAACGTAAGAAAGAGGAATTTTCGAGAGTACTAAATAATTCTTACTTCTGTTATACGTATTTAGGCAAACTTGAAAAACTATGAAAGTAAATTTTAACAGCTCTAATAACAAATAACAGCAAATTTCTGGTTTTTAGCCCAGCTGTAGAGAAGCTTGAAATTGCGGAGTGTGACTTGGAGAAGCCAGATCAGATAGTACCAGCAATAGGCAAATCCTCAGTGGTTATATGCAGTATTGGTGCCAGTGAAAAGGAAGTTTTTGATGTAACAGGACCCTGCAGGATTGACTACCGGGCTACAAAGAATCTTGTTGATGCAGGTAAACAATATAGTTGGCTTAGGAAATAATTTGACCTGTTTCAACTACAAAGTTATTATCTTGAACGGTACATATTTGGCTTTTCTTTCACAAGCTTTTCTACAAATGTTTCGAAAAATCCTGATAAAATGGATAATAAATTCATTAGTTTACCAAATATCATCTGTTGTTTAGTTCTAAAACAGAAGAAATCAACACTGTTTTGATGATCATGCTAAGACATCAGTGTGTGCTTTCAGCAACAATTGCCAAAGTCAACCACTTTATTTTGGTCTCATCTCTTGGAACAAATAAGTTTGGATTTCCTGCTGCTATTTTAAAGTAAGCTTCTTGTGTACATTTCTGACATCAGCAAGAAATTAACTTTATGTTCAAACACTGGATTCACAAAATAACTTTCATTTTTCATCATCAAGTTTGTTTTGGGGTGTTTTGATCTGGAAAAGAAAGGCTGAAGAAGCACTTATGGCCAGTGGCATCCCCTACACTGTGAGTGAACAATTGGAAATTAACCAACATTCAATCGATTTGATGCTAACTAGTGGACTTATCTTTTTCTGTTTCATTTATGTCATTTCATCAGATAGTGAGACCAGGTGGAATGGAGCGGCCAACTGATTTGTATAAAGAAACTCATAACATCACCTTATCAGTGGAAGATACTTTGTTTGGAGGCCAGGTGTCAAACCTTCAGGTGCTTCTTTGATCAACTTTACTTTCAGATTCATACTTTATGTTTAATTTTCAAACAATCTTATTATTAAAGTAAAAAATGCCATAGTTTTCATTTGCATAGTTCATTCACTCCAAGAATTATGATCAATTAGAGTTGTTAGCACAATTATGTAGGGTAGTTAAGAAAGCTGCAAAAATATGACCTCTTTATGCATTGGTGTTCAGTAAAATAAGAATAAAAGCAGCTCAGTGATCTTGTCAAATTACTTACAAGTCCCAGTGGTTGTTCCAATGTGCTCTGAACACATGGACTCACAACACAGTCATTGATCAAACAATGGGCACTTGTAAGTTGTAACTACGCACAACTTTTCTCTCTTTTATTCAATATTATGTTAATAGAATTTCATGGGTAAATAATGCCAGTAACTCCTTTATACTTTCAAAAATACAGCTCCCTCTCAAATTATTTTTCATTGTATCTCCATTGGATCTGTTTCATCCACTGACAATTTGCATATGCTCATTGATGTGAGTCAATCAATCCTTCATGTGAACATTATTTGACAGCGTTAGGCAATTTAGAGACTTGGTGGATTTTTCATCAGTTCGGTACTTTACATGGGTTTGCAGCATTGTATCTCCTATTTCTACAATAAATAAATATGTACAGGGTGTTTTTAAAATTTTGAAAATTGACTGGCAGTATGAACATAGTTTACCCCAATATCTATATTACTCATTGCTAAAGGGGGTAGCTTTCACGGTGAAAATGTTTTGAAGCATTTAATCAGCTTCAGAAGTAGTAGTTGCTAAGTCAGCCATGTGGTTGGCTTTTTTTTGTTTTTTTGGTTGTTGGGTTGGGGTGAGGAGGGGCGGAGGGGTGGGGGCACATGAAATTGGTTGGTTGCATTTAAAAAGAAACTAAACTCATGATCAAATAATTAAATATTTTGTGTATTCATTTAATTCCCAAATTGTTTTTCTTTCCAGATTGAACAATATGTTAAGTCAAGTCTCTTCTTCATGTATTACTCCTACTGGTTATTCTCAACCTCTGTGGCCTTTTCATGTAAGATGGTGCCATCTCTAAGCCAAAAACAAGTAAAATCATTTTTTTTCAACACGGAACCTGAATGAATATTTTGCTGTTGCTTAATTAGGAACTCAAACTAGAATTTTCTTTCATTGTATATGTTTTTTGACCTCTGAGATTGCTGATAAACAAAAAGACATGTTAAATCACGAATCATCTCTCCTCTTCAGGTGGCAGAACTGATGTCAGTTATGGCAAAAAATCCTGATCTCTCATACTGCAAGATTGTAGAAGTAATTGCAGAGACAACTGCACCATTAACTCCCATGGAAGAGCTTCTGGCTAAAATACCTTCTAAACATGTTAAACGAAAGGTATTTCCGCTTCTTGATAACTAATAAATGAAATCAATGGAACTTCTTTTGTGGAGGCATACCTTGTTGATAAAGAAATGACAGGGGAAGCTTCATGTTCATATTTATTTTGTGCTTTCACAAGCCTTTGGAAAGATATTTCCATTCTCACTGTAATTGCATCTTGTTTATAAATGGTATAGGATGAATGGAAATTATTTTCACTTGACCTAAGATGTCAAGAAATAAGTACATGCTCATGGAATAAATCCAATAAAATAACAATTAGGTGGATATTGAAATCAAATCAGGATTTTTGGTTTTTTCCAGGCGATTTCCTTATCTATCATCTTCTAATTGCTACACCATCTACAATTCTATGTAAAAATTAGCATGGTATATTTTGCAGAAAGCAGCTTTCAGGATGATAAGTAACTTGGGTTATATGCGATCTGTATTCTCTACATAATTAAGAGCTAATAATCACAACCATAACGAGCATTTTCTTTTTCTCTCTCTCTTTTTTTTTTTCCCTTTAGTAATTTCTAACTCTGAGAATAGAAAATACTCTTACTACTGAAGCTATGGATTAAGAAAAATAAACAAAAGAAGTATTCATTCATCCGTCTCTATATGTTGCATTCACTTAACCCCATTAGTGCTACTCAATTCTTATGCTTTCACTTTTCCACAGTTATTTGATGTGCCATTTAGTCCCAAAAGAATGTTAACTTACCAGTAACTGGCCAGCAATGACTTGAAGTTTCCCAAATATATGGAACTGACGTGAACTTTTCCTTTGCAATATCCATAGGTAGCTGTTGCTGTGGAGGATTCTACTACTTCCACTTCTAATGTACTTGTAGGAGAGCCTCCAACAATCCCGAGTGAGAAGGAAAGTGCCATGAGCAATGTTACATCAATGATGCCACTCTCTCCTTATACTGCGTAAGCTTACCATCTAAATTTGTCATTTTAACTAAATGGTGAATACTGGACAACTCCTATAAGAACTTTCCATTTTACAACTCATGCAAGCAACATATAGTTATTTGTAGGACTATCCAAAACTCATCCTTATAGACTCTAGATCCCCTAATTGTGATTTGATATGGTTATCCTTGAGCCTTTTTTTTTTCCCCTCTCTCTTGGCTCGTCATACTTAAGTTATTTGTAGGACTATCAAAAACTCATCCTTATAGACTCTAGATCCCCTAATTGTGATTTGATACTGTTATCCTTGAGCCTTTTTTTTTTCCCCTCTCTCTTGGCTCGTCATACTTGAGCTTTAAAATACTTCTATGTGGAAAAGGAATAAGTGATCACCAGGTCTTTTGCTTGTGTATTCTCTACTACTTTCTAAACTAAGTCAAATCAGTTGATTTTTGGGATATTCAGTTTACCAAGATTTCACTTGTTTACCTCTTTCTTTGAATGTTAATTGCATATTTCAGTTTCCAATTTTTCGTAATCAGTAGATGCTCCATGTGATATAGTTTTGTAAGACTAGTGAACCAGCGCCACTTGTCTTTAACTTATGCAAACATTGCCATAATATTTTATTTAATAGTCGTCTCTGTTGCTTTCACCCCAAAGATTATGTTGTTGAGTTCTTGGCTAGTGCTACTACTATTATAATTATGCCTTGCAGCTATGATGATCTGAAACCACCTACATCTCCCAGTCCAACTTCACCAAGCAATCAGAAAGGAAATGAAGCCACCAGTGAAGCAACTCCACTGACAAAAGCCATAGAGAGTGAGGTGACTGTAGTAGGGTCTGAACCTGGCATTGATATAGCACAAGCAAACCAAGAAGTGGTGCAAAAGGCACAGCCTCTTTCACCTTATACAGCGTAAGCTGTTTTTTTCCTTTTCCAGATTGATATTGTATAAAATTACTTCTTTTTTCTTTTGAGCTCGTCTATCTGTGATTGATTGTCATCTCTTTGGCAGTTATAGTGATCTAAAACCACCCACTTCCCCAACTCCAACTTCACCTAGCAGTCAAAAAGGAAATGACAATGCTTCTGTTGCAGTAGCAGAGATTAATGCTTCAGACAGTCAAGCTATCGTAACAGTTGCAGAAACTGGTATTGAGGCAGCTGATAAAGGAAATCCAGATGCTGCTGCTGCAGTAGCAGAGATAAGCGCTGCAGACAGTGAAACTAATGTGGTGGTGCCTGAAAAGTCATTTGTTGGTCCCAGAGAAGTCCCTTCTCTTGCTTCATTGGACAATGCCATGAAGTCACCTACTGGAGGCAATGATGTCGCAAGTCCTGCAACTCTAAACGTGGTGGAAACAGCTGCTACAAAAGATTCATCATTTTACCGGTCACCTTACTTTGTGTAAGTAGTTGATGACAGCTGATATGAATATTCATATTGTTAAGCAATATACATAAAGCACACAGGAATCTATAAACTTAAACTTTTAAATCAGTTGGTTGTGATGCTAGTTTAACATGGTGTCAAAAAAAGGAGGTTTTGAGTTCGAATCTGCATACTATTATTTCACCCCATTTAATTGTATTGTCCCATTGACGTATTTTAGTCAAATTCTAGCTCATAAGTGAGGAGGGCTGTCAAGCAATAAATATATAGTCCACATCGAATTTATGAATTTAAATTTTGAGATCAGTTGGTTGTGATACAATTTCAACACATATGATCTAAGAGTGTCTTGCATGAGTTGATCAGGGCCCTCTTCTTGCATGTTTTAGTTAACTTTTATAGATGAGATAGTTGTGGTGCTAATCTGATCATAGATCTTTGTCATAGTGTTTCTAATCCTATAGAAAATATTGGACTGAATTAGTGTAAAAAACTACTCCATCCCCTAGAACGTGCTTCTTGGAAAAAGTCTCTTCAAGTCGAACCACAAGTGTGAAAATCAGGTAACATAGTGAACGTATCTCCCTTGTGTTATTGCATAGATATAACAAATAGCTTCTTTTGTGATTCATGCTAAAATCATTGTGAATTAATCGGTCCGCCATATTTTCTGTGGTTTCCTCTATTTTCTACACTTTCTATCTTTGTGACAACTTCAATTAAGAACTTTGGACTGATTAATAAATCTAAGTCTAAAGTGGGAAAGAAGAAATCTTGGTGAAATCAGTTAATTTTAAAGGTAGCTGTGCTTTTTAACTTATTGTCATGGAAAAAGTTGGTAATCTTCTGCCAAATTGATTAGTTATCCCTGCAGTGATTTTAATTGTATGCTTAACCAGATATGATGATTTCAAACCCCCTACTTCACCATCACCAAGTCAGCCAAATGCCCCATCTTTGCCTGTTTCCTCGGGGACTTCAGACAATGGTGCCACAAAACCTTCCACAACAATTACATCCAGTCATGAAGAGGTCCATGAAAAGCCAAAGCTAAAGCCACTTTCACCATATACAATGTAAGTGCTCTTGTGACTTTGACACGTATGGGCAGTAATTACATGCATATGTGGACAACATAACCCAGTCCCATAAGATCCTACACATCAATGTAGAGCCCCATTGATCACCTAATGAGCTTTTGTATGGTAGGTAAAAAAATCATTAGAGGAAGCTCATT
This sequence comes from Lumnitzera littorea, assembly GCA_024138015.1. Classification (NCBI taxonomy): domain Eukaryota; kingdom Viridiplantae; phylum Streptophyta; class Magnoliopsida; order Myrtales; family Combretaceae; genus Lumnitzera; species Lumnitzera littorea. The sequence continues at coordinate 100,601,684 of JAMXBB010000010.1, forward strand.
AACAAATCTGTAACATTAGAAATTGTTGTCAAGGTGAACCCTCAGGAAATTGAGGAAAATAATTCACATATCGGTGTGAATTGCAAAAAAATTTTTGGTCCAATCAAATGCAACTTTGTTGGATTTATTGTTGAATGAGGCCCAAGCATTTAACTGACATTCTATCACTAGACCTCTATAGATTTTATAAAACCTAACATGACCATAAAATTAGACATCTAGAATTGAAGCGTATAGCTTGGGCTGCTTACAGGGGCAAGCCAGAGGTATTCCTGCAGCATGCATTTGTGCCTATGGATCTGGACTTGATCTTATCCAATTCTCTTGCTACATGCAGTAGCATTTTCACTTTTTCATTCTGAATCATTTGATAATAAAAGTTCATTCTTTTGAGTGATTTGATTCTAGTCAGTCTTGCATTCTGATTTCCTTTTACTGTCTCTCTTTGCCAGGTATGAAGATTTAAAGCCACCAACTTCACCAACATCCTTCCCCAACAATTTCTGACTAATTTTATTATTCATTTCAAGGTACTTGATGAAAATTTCCCTCTGCAATAATTTATTTATTTTTATTCGGTTTATGTGGGGGCGGGGGGGATGCTCGTAGTTCTTGAGCTTCACATTCTGTTTAGATACACATTAACATTGTTATGCTGCCTTTCACCCTGGGAAATCAGCTTGCACACTCCTACTACAAACAAACAGTCAGCAGAGGATATCATGTGGGCCGGCTATTGGACTCAGAGGCTATTCATTTCTACATTGTCTCATTTGTGTAATGATTGTTTAGTTTCTTATGATGCTTGCTTAGCATTGATCTTACAATTTTTGCAGTGGTGTACGTTGCAATACACATCATACATCAAGTGCTAAATTTGTTAGCAATAACATACGTTGGGACCATATAAGATATTGGCAAAGCCAGCATTCATGCAATTAAGGGATTTCAAACATACTCTTGGAAACTCCCGAAAGCTAGCATGATGCGTATATTTTGAGTTGACTTATATACATGAACTTAGGGTTGTAAATGAGTCAAAATCCGGACGATAAAGTGATGAGTTAGAACTCGAAATCAATTGTGTCTAGAATTTTAAGTTTGAACTCAACTCGAAGTAACATTCAATAGATTTGAGCTCAACTTGATTAGGCTCGTTTATTATATTTTTAGTTTTATTCTCTAATATGACACTTATTTTGTTCTATATATTTATCTAATGTACAAGCAACCTTCCACAAATAACGGATGAGCATAAGAAAGAAATCACTATACCTTTCCTCGTAAACTTAGTCTAGCAGGTTTCCCCTCCTATAATATGAAGGAGGAGAAGAGAGAAAAGTCCCGTTAATAGTTAGGCACTCTAGTCCCAAATTCCTTTTGTATACGTATAGAATTCATAATAAACACAGGATAGTTTTTTAAGTTATAGCAATTGATAAATTGGGATTTGAAAGGTGTAATGGAATTGATAAAATTAGGGTTACATAAGATAGGTTGATTTGTAAAGAGGAATTTGTAAATATGAATAAACTCTTGGCATAATTACAACTAAAAAATTGATAAGATCAAAGTTTGAAGTTTAATGAAAGCCTGAAAATTAATGAAAAAGAAGAAGCTTTTTAGATTATGAACTAAATTTTCAACAAGGATGAGAAATAACTTAATAGGGAACTGAACTTATAATATGTAAAACAAACAACAAAAGGAAGATAGAAATATACAAGGAGAGGGATCGATTGACCAATCCATTAGACTAGGTGACCATCCCTTGCAAATCAACTCCCTATTCTCTAGGATAATCGATTGACCAATCCATTAGACTAGGTGACCATCCCTTGCAAATCAACTCCCTATTCTCTAGGATAATCGCTCTAGCTCCCATCTAATGAAAAACCTTCGTTTAAATAATTTAAAATTGCAAGCCTTGAATAGTTAATTAACTAAAATTAAGCTAAAAAGAACATGAAAATAAGAGTAAGACAAATTAAAATAAATTTAGGGTTTTAGCCATGTAACTTGTTGTTAATAGGGGATTCGGATGTAAAGGATTAGGTATGATGGCTTCTTAGGAAAATAAAGGTGAAGATGCTTGTTTAGTGTTGGTGCATGATAAGTGAGTTGAAAATTGATTAATAAATATTGGACTATGAAATTGTATATGTTGCTCCATGTAGCCATTTGGACATATGGGAGGCAATCATGGACAAGATGATGGTGGTTATAGACTCTTCAATAAAATGTTTAAATTGAACTAGGCATTAATATCCTTGTGGTGACTTAGTGGATCATATTTAATATAGTCAATGCGCAAGAAGATCTCACCAAAGCAAGACATGGAAACATTATTGATAAACCTAATTGCTGATGGCAAGTTGACAAACAAACTCATTATGAGAAGATTAGTGTCTTAGTGGATGGTATTGGATCAACTCCTAGATATATTGTATTGTTTTGTAAATAGCAAGTCTATGGGCCTAGTCATGTTTTATCACAAGTATTAACTTAGCATTCTAGCACATTTGAAAAGTGAAGCTTAAGTTGCTTTGAACCTTAGTTGTCAATGTTGTGGTGTGTACTTTGCTTGAAATGATATATGTAGGTCTCATATAAGATATTAAGAGGGGATGAATTGATATTCTTAGAAAATTTGAAACTTTTTTTAATTTTATAAAAGAAAACCTCTCTTAATAACTTGTATTAGGTGAGTTGTAGCACTTTAATAATTTAATATGTTGGGATAATATAATAAATAAATAGTTAAAATATAGAAAGAGATAGAGAGAAGAAAATCTAGTTCAAGATTTAGAGAGCTAAAGCTAGAGCTTTAGCTTTGTGCTTATTACTTTCTTTTGACATCACTAGTGGAGACTTAGCTTTCTTCACTAGTAGTATTCCACTTATCCACCATTTCAAAATAAAAAATGAGAGGAGTTACAATCTTAGCTCTCTTAGCCTTCACGATTTTCTACTCTGCCTATTTAACCTCTCACTCTTTAAGCTAATTGTAGATCTACAGTCAACGAGTTTAACTTCTCTCACTAATATAACACTCAAACACTTTGACGTTGTTTACAAGTCAAAATAAGAAGTATAATAAAGCTCTCAAATGACTTAGCACGAAAACAAAAGAAAAATTTTGAAAAAAAATCTTCGGTGAACTCTTTGAAAAACTTCCTAATAAACTTTCAACAATAATTAGTGAAAATGTTGCATAAGATCAATTTACTCTATTAGTTGCCAAAAGTATTTGAAAGATATGTATTTATATACTAATGCTTCTCAATGGTTAGTACTTGATTTTTATTGAACCGATCCTTAGCTTCCAAATTTTCAAACGTTATTGGATCTCCAAAAATTAAAAAATATCTTGTATTCCAGATTTGAACTTCATGGTTAATCCTTAGAATGCAAATCTTCTAATATTTCTTTATGATCTTCAATAGACTTCATCTTAAAATAACATCTGGATGGGTTGAAAATATCTTCACCAAAAATCTGCATAAATTTCCATCGTCAAATTTCAAATTTAAATTTCAAACTTGATCTTAGTGAAGAATATGTTTGTAGTTGTGAAATCCCTCGATCATCCCAATCTTCATAGCAAACTTTGTTAATCTTGAAATTAAAAAAATTCAAACTTAACAAATTCAAATATTATCTAATCCTTATTTTGAAAAGATTCAATCCTAATCCTTAACTTCTACAAATTAATTCTTATCTTAAGTATTTAACCATATCTTCTTCAAATCTTATCCAATTTGACCTTATTTCAAGTTTTATGACCTCTGCACCAACCCTTAGCAAAATTATTCTCCTTTAATTTTTTATGTTGAATAACTTGTAGCAACATATGTAATAATTCGAACTTTACGAACCAATTAAAATTCAAAATAGAATTGTTATTCTCCTTAAAGTTGATCCTTATGAATTTAAAATCCAACTTATGTGGAATGGAATCAAGTACATTACCCAAATATACTTTATGAAATAGAGTTGGTTCTTTAATCTTGAAATCAAATCTAACTGCGAAAATAATTTAGAATCTGTCACTTGACTTCTTCTAGTTTAACTCTCTGATAAAGTCTCTAACAGTCTAACAACTCCTCCTTCTTGTTCTTGTTCATGACCTCTCTGATTAACTTTTTAAATCTATTTACTGTAAAACTTCAAAAGAAGTCTCTAAACCACCCTCTGAATACACTACATATACTATATTCTATACCTTCTAGATAAATCTTTAAATTTGTCACTTAAAGTCAACCAAAACCTTTTGATTAATTCTCCGAATTACTTAACTTTCTTGCACACTTAGTAAAACTTATTAGCTAAACAACTACTTTTTGTTATTATCAAAATCTATGAAGAAAACTCAATAATATATATAGTAATGATTTTATCTATTGCATTTAGTTGATATGGAATGTACGTGAATTGATTGGTTTGGCATCTATGTGTACTTATACAATATAATTCTTTCTAAGTTTTTACTCACTCAGTTAGGAAAAATCATTTTTCAAGTGCCTATATGTAAAATTAAAAACTTTAAGAGTATTGATGACAAGCCTAGAATTTTCTTTTATTTATTGAGGTAGAAATACATAGCAAATGATCATACCCTTTTGATTTGAAGTATGACGTTTATAAAAGACTTTTTAGAGGAAACTCAATTTAAATAAAACAAAATTGTAAAATAAACAAAAGATGAGATTTCATATTGAATTCTGCTTTTATTCAAGCTTTCAATTCCTTCTTTAATCACCTATCCTTCAAAGTTCAAACACCATTTTGCTTATTCCATCAAACAACTGGTATTTATTCATCCACCCACTAAAACAAATTAAACCCATTAATGTAAGTCATTTATCTATCTACATATATATATATATATATATATATATATATTTTGTTGATGGTAGTTTTTTACCACTTGGGCTTAAGAGATCTAAGCCCACTATGATGCTAGGGCAACCAAAAGGGGTTAGCTCACCCTTCATCGGCCTAATAGAGAGCTTAAAGACTCCCTCCTCCTTTCTTAGCCTAGGTTCCGCACCGCTGCTCGGGTGAGCCCCAAGCAAATGGAAATTGCTCACCCTCTACCGAAGCTTGTGCTCGAAGAGCCAACAAGGCTACGAGATAAGCACTTTCCATATACTCTGTTCGCCTTTTTCTCTCATGATTAAATGTTTAATGACCTCTTGTCAAGTGGTTTGTTACGTAGCCGCTAAACTAAGGTACTCATTTGCCATCAATGGAACAGGCCCATCAACTCTCACATCTACCAACCGACAAAAAAGATGTTATCCCATTAGACATAGGTAACACCGCTCCTCAAAAGAAATACTTGCTAATTCCATCATGACATATATCTAGAATTGTACCTCCATCTTCAAACCTATAAATATAAGCAAGACCCTCAGGTAAAGGAGTCTTAATCTCGATTTTAAGGCCCAAACCCTCAGATTGGAGTACTCTCTCCCTTGGGAACCTTCTCTTTTCCTACTCCTATTGCTTTCATCCTTCTCTACGCTAACTTAAGCATTGGAGGGCCTTCATTAGTTCAGCCACAAGGGAGGTTTTTTGTAGGTACAACTCAATTAAGGCTTATGGACCAACCAGGGTTAACTTAAGAGACATATTCGTGATTATCAACCATCACCATATATGTATATATTTGTACCCAAATATTGAATTGAATTGTACATTAGTTTGCAAGAATAAGTATTGAAGTATAAGAACAAGGACGGGTATTAAAATAACCGTTGTTGTTGGTAACATTGTTGCTCCTAGAGGATTCACTCCATGTCTTAGAGTTATAATCTTTATATTAATGAGATCTTCTCTTCTTTTTTTTCCCTTTCCAAAAAGTTCTAATAAAGAATGTAAGGTAAATCAAAGTTTAAGCAATAGTATAAATATAGTAATTGGTAACATTATTGTTCCTAGAGAATTCACTCCATGTCATAGAGTTATAATCTTTATACTAATGAGACCTTCTCTCTTTTTTTTCCCTTTCCAAAAAGTTTAAATAAAAAATGTGAGGTAAATCAAAGTTTATTTAATAGTATTGTCTTATTAAATATACTTATTCCTAAGGACTAGCAAAATTAAAATACAAAATTCTTGGATCATTCAAAAACCACACATCTCTATCATCATAGTTTACTTCTACATATCCACTCAGATGAAGGTCTTGTCACTATGGTAGCTCTTAAAATCATAATATGTTGATCATCAGTATAGATCAAGATGATTAATGAAAAAAAAAAAATCGATATATGTAATTAACTAGCATTAAGTCATTAAACAAAGTGATAAAACATAAATTATGTATTTTTCAAAAAAAAAAAAAGTTATAAGTTTAAAAGAATTTAACATACATATCACAATTGCAATTTTGCTTTTATCTATGACATATATCAATTCAATCATTTAATTTTCTCCAATTTCATGTTATGATTCCTGTTTAATTTCTTCCAATTTCATGTTATGATACCTTTCTAATTTCACGTAAACTTATGGCTATCACAATTGTTCTCTATTATGTCATCTTAATGAGGAGGGTTTGCTCAAATAATTTTGGCTCAAATATAATTCAAGAAGGGAAACAATATTTTCATACCCATCAATGATATTTGTAATTTAGCCATGAAGCAAAAAGAAAATAGATTGTGCATATGTGCAATACCTTATATGTATTTATATATTATACACAAACATGTAGTATACGAACCCCTTTAAAAAGGACCATTGGAAAACAATAAAGAAATAAAAAGATAATCAAATTACAAAGTTAATTATATGCATAGAAATTCAGAAAAGACAGCACCATTACATCTCAGTTATTGAAAACGCTAAAGGAAGGGCTTGAACCTTCGACCTTGTGGTTAACAGCCACACGCTCTAACCAACTGAGCTACTCCAGCTGTTTGATTACATGATAATAATTTTACATATCTATTATTTTTTAATAATTTCGGCCATTTTGACCAATATCACACTTTCAATTTGATGACGCAATAGCTCCCTTAAACGAAACATTGGAGAAACGGGGAAAATTTATTAGGTGAAGTGATAAGATATAAACTCAGTCCTAATAAATGCAATACAAAAGCTACCATGTTATACTAAAATCTATATGTTTATATCGCATTTATTAAGATAATTTTATTTGAAGTTATATTTCACCTAAAGTCCAGGCTTTATGATTTGCTTTTATCCCACGGTACACATCATTCTCTCTCTCACAAACAATCTTACTTCTTTGATAATTATAGTCTATTTTTAGCAAAAAGAAAATAAGAAACTTTAGTCTATTAAATGAATTTCTATTAGCTGCTACGTTAGGTCATAATAAATATTGATAGAGCACTTCAAACATAGGCCTCTTAAGTCCAATCCTATCCGATACGTCTTATGGCCTAAGGCTTACTCTTGTAGGCCCAAGCCCTAAACCTATATGAATCAAGTCCAGTAAGCCCTAAATCTGTATGAACTAAGCTCAGTAAACTCTACAATAGATAGAATGAATAAGATAAGGATAAAACAGTCGCGTCCTGAATAAATGAGATATGTTAGGCAAAACAACTCCATTTTCTTATACTTGCAGGAGAAAATCTCTCTAACAAACTAATTTCAAACTGCCAACTCTACTCTCTTATAAATATCAAGTCACCACTCAACAATAAACCTCTCTAAACTTTGTGCACCAAACTCACATATTATTCTAGATTATTTACTACTCTCAAAATTCCACTACTAATTTAATCATTAGAATAACTATACCGAATAATCTCCTGATATCTCTTCACTATATAATATTTTGTAAGTCTCATACGTACAAAACTCAAACAACTACCGGTAAGAACTTAGAGACGATAGTAAAGAAAGTAGATACATTAGATTAAGTGCACATATTTTTAAATTTATCTTCTCTTAATTCTCTAATAATAGACTAGAAGAGACTATGAATAGAAAAATTGAATCTTATATGGTTTTGACTTTATACCAAAAAGAGAAATAAAAAACCCACTTATTTGTGCATATAAAGTATAATCTCATTCTATCTATTTTTCTCCAATATTTTCACCATTGGCATTTTGGTCCTATTAGAGTTTGCTTAGTTTTTCCAAGTATTGTTTTGTAGTTATATAGGCATATTTATTTCATTGAAAGACTAATGTTTATAATTCTTGGCTACAATGATCTTGACAATAAAAGGAAGTGTTTGTTAATTTTAGTTTTAGTTTTAATTTTATTTTATTTCATTTTGCAAACTAAACATTTTATAAGTTATTTCTTATGCATTTCATATCATGAGAATAGCTCAAGTTTTCATTTACATGTATTTACTTGAACTCTCGTCATTTGTAAAAGGGTAATACATATAGGTGGGCATAAGGCTAGACTAGACTTTGTTAGAATCAAGATGTTGTGGGATCCTTAAATGAAGAACCATAGTTAGCTTGTTTCGAGTTTGTATGGTGCTAGAAGTATGGAGCCATGGATTTGGCAGTTATAGTGGGTCATCTTTGTTATTCTCAAACATGATCAGCCGTGTATTAATTTAAAATTATCTTAAATAAGTGACAATATAGTTAATTTTCTCATTATTTAAGGGGGAAATTACATACATAAGAGTATAACTACTCTCTTGACAACTAAGTACAAATGTCCTAGAAATAAACAGGATACTAATGCTATTTTCACATAGAAAAATAATTGAATTCAAGAGTAAGTATTTTAAGTTGTCACTTGATGAATTTTTTAGTATTATATCTATTGAGGGCTAAATTTAAAATTGGGCTTTAAGCCTAATTAATTAAAGTGGATTTGTCACTTTGATTTTTTCAACATTATAAAGATAATGTAGGGCTTTACATGGTAATATTACTAAGTGAAAAGCATAATTTTAGTCTTAATGTTTACTCAATAACCTATTTGAGTCCTCAATTTTTTTGTTTCTCCTTCTACTTAAAACTTAAAAATTTTTCAAACTCTTATAAAGATAGGACCATAATAAAATCTAGCAAATCTTTAGTACATATAAAACACATATTGGTTTTAAATTGATTCATAACAATTGATTTTAATAAAATGATGATATCAAACATATTTAATTATATAATATAACAGAAATAATATTAAATAAATTCAAATTATATAATATAACAAGAAAATAACAATACAAAAATAATTGAAAGTAAGAAAATATATTAGAAAAAGTTGTGTGAACTCAACCACCTGAGCTATCTCAAAGCCAATAAAAAACCTAATGCATGTACAAGATGGAATTTGAAAAAAAAAAATTAGCCCTTACGAAAAATTGAGAGTGAATTCGGTCCCGGGGGAAAAGAAAAAACCGAACCGGACGAACCCATGGGAGAGATTTCGGATCTTGCTTCCCGCTGCGCTCGTTCGTAGTGCTAAAGGAAACAAACCTAAGACCGTCCAGGACCCCAGTAGCTGTTGGGTACGAACTTTTGTCTCCCCGTGTTCTCTCTCCCCTCCCTCTCTCCTTGAATCTAAAAACATCGAAGTTTGGAAGCTTTTGTTTATATACACAAACAGATAGAGCAAGAGAATTTCAAAAGGAAAGAAAGGAGGAAAGAAGAAGGCGTAAGTTCTATTATTGATTTCAACAATCCTTTTTTATAATATGATGATTCCCATTAATTTCTCTTATCTTCTCCCGCATGTGTTTCAACTAGTTATATATTGAAATAATTTTGCTGTCTGTTGATATCGTTTTTGTGTTTAATATCTTATTGAGTTGACCCTTTTTGCCAATAATGATAAATTGGTATTACATGAAAGCACCGTATGTGTTATTATTTTTATTGTAAAAGAATGTTGTCAAAAACCCCTGTTACTGTGTTACAAGCTACAGCCACTGCCAACCCTAGCTTGCTGTCTCTCTTTCACTTTGTGGTGCTGCTTTTCAGTTTTCTTTGGTGGTCATCTAATAATCCCTTTTCAACGCGAATCTCTCTATTTCTCTCGTTTGTATTGATTAATCACACTGGGTGCGTATGGAAGATCAAAATCACAATTAAAGCTTCAATGTATTTGATTAGATATTCAGCAATAGGTTTTCGTGATGGGTACCTGGTCCAGGCCCTGTCGATGCCATTCCTAGAAATCTCTTTTATTGTGATTCCTTTTTTACTTTTCATGTGGTAATTTAGTATTTGTTAAGGTCGTATTATTGCTGGTATTGAACTGAATATTTTGTAAATTAAAGTGACCATTGTACAAAAGGGAATCGCCCAATGACACGAGTGAAGCAAATCATAGTAGTAGTTCATGATTTAGAATTTCCAGTTTGTTCATATCAGTGACTATAGATTTTCTGCTCTTACAACCTCATCGTAGATAAAAGAGTGATTTTGGCAAAGCTCAACTCTATAAAGCTGGAATCTTTAAGAAATTTAAAATATGGGAAAGTCCATCATAAAGTAAGTTCTTTTTCTTTTCTCTCTTATTTTAATTTCTATTGTGGTGTAATTTATCATGATGGCATTAGATCTCAATTATGTCCCTAATATCTGGGATTCAATTTGATGAAGATCAAAATTGGATGGAGTTTCTAAAGCAGAGCGCAAGTTTGAGAAGAAAGTGCAGTTTTACACAAGTGGGACTCCCATCCTTTTGTATTTGTTCCATCCACTTGTTATATCTGATGATACATCCCCTAGTTTTTGCAATGTTAAGCCTTGACATGCTTAACCGTGTCATTGTCCTTGTGTGCCTTATATTGACTAAATGACTATATCTTGCATTCTCCAGAGGTTAGAGAGACTGTTGCTTCTTTGACGGTGAAGAAAACTATTGGCAAGGTGACATGCTATTTCATTATTCCCTTTTTCCATTTAAGTTTTGTTGTTGCTTGTCTTTTTATTAGATTAGTTGCAGTAGTATGATAGTCTTGGGGATTTTATACTTCAATCTTGGTTGAGTTTCTAAAGTTTCAGGAGCCATTCTATACTCTCTAAACTGATTTTATTCCAAATTTTGTCTCCTTTAAATATAGTAGGAAATTACAGTTGATTGGACAAATTGTTGAATCCCTTTTACTTTTACATGCTAGGATTTATTCCAACCTCTCCACTTTTAAGCCAAAATTGCTGTTTTGCTAATGAGGTTTAAGTTTTAGCATGGGATTCGATTTTATTAACTTATTATTTTGGGTTTATTTTCTTTATTCTTGTACATGTCAATTAATAAGAAAGTATGTGTCTGAGTAGTGTATTTTTAGATTTTATTAATATATTATGTGATTATATTCTCAGAAGAAGCTTAGGAGTCGGCAGAAAAAACTAAAAGCATATGATCTCTCTACACTCTCTGAGTTCCTACCAGAACTGAAGGCACCTAGACAACCGAATCCTGCAGCTAATTTTAAGTTGAGTTCCAAATCTAGGGGAAAACTAATGTGAGTTGCTCACCGCATTCTCGTAGTTTGCAAAAACATTTTCTTTGCATCATGTCTTAAAAACTTGTGCCTTTATGTCACTTGATGTGATTGTGCTAGATTAAAGGAAGATAGACATTTGAATGAAGTTTTAAATCATCCCGTGTTCCAGAAGGATCCACTTGGTTCCATTCATCAGCACTTGCAAAGCACACAACCTATTTCTGATGATGAGCCCAAAAAGAAACCGATGAGAAATGGAGGGAAGAAAAAGAACAAAAAGAATTTAAAGGCTTCATCAGGACAGCAGTCTATGGAGATATGAATTAAGTCATGGATGATGCTACAAATTTTGACCTACAAGAGTTCATGCTGATTGAACTCATCTGTCCAGATGATCAAACATGAATATGTCAATATGGAATTTTTCCTCAGCAAGCATTCTTATTATACCTTCCTTTCGTCTTCTTGCTATGGCATGTTGGAGAGGGCACTCTCAAGAACCTTAATGATATGCTCAATTGATTTCATAAGGGTGAAATAGAATAGGTATTCCTCCTTTATGGATATATTCCTATATATGGTTGATGAAAGAATTTTCTACGACAGTGTTATTACTGGAAAATCAGAAATTGTATTACCTTTACAAGACTAGACGAGTAGTTTTTTTTTTTTTGGCTTTTCTAGCAGATTTCTATATCTATTCATGAGATGTTATAGGAACTATAAGTATTAGCTATTATTTTTCTGTTATATTCCTTACAAATTGCAATTTTGTTTTAATTTATTTCATTTCACAAATTAAACATGTTATAGGTTATTTCTTATGCATCCCATATGATGGGAAGAGTACGAGTTTTTATTCACATGAATTTACTCAACCTCTCATCATTTGTAAAAGGGTAATGCTTAGAGGTAGCTATGGGGTTTGATCAGACTTGGTTAGAACTAGTGTATCATAGGAACCCTAAATGAAGTTTCGCAACTAGCTCATTTAGAGTTGGTACGATGCTAGATATATGGATTTGGCGATTCTGGTGGGTCTTGTTTACTGCCTGTGGACCTGTCAAACTGTGGTTTAATTTTCTTTTGCTTCTTCATAATTGTCTCATTGTGATATTTGAGAGTATGTAACAAATTATAAATATACGATGGATTAGTTAGAATTATCTTAATTAAGTGGAAATATAGTTAATTGTATCATTAGTTAGGAGAAAAAAAAGTTATATGTTGGAGTACTACTCTCTTAACAAAGAAATACAAAGATATGGCAAAGTAAACAATATAGTAGCACTATTTTCTCATGAGAAAATAACTCAATTCAGCAGTGGGTATTTTGATCTGCCACATTATGAATTTTCGCAGCCTGCATTTGATAGGTTTAAAAATACACTTGCGATGTCAAGTTATATGTTTGCATATGGTCTGAACACTATCTACTGCATCATGGATAAAGACTTATTTGGTTGATCGTATGGTGTTGTTTACTTTTCAGATGGTCTATATATGTGTTTAGTCTTAATCTTCGGTAAAGGTTATTTAAACTATAGATAGTTATGAGGTTTGGTTGTTGTAGTTGGTTTTAAATTATCAATATTTTTCCTACATTAACAAAAGCTCTCATCATAATTATTTAACGAATTTCATAGTGTATCATGGTATATAATATAATATCTATTTCAAAAATTGAAATTGATGAAAAAGAATATATAAAAGTTTATGAAGGCTTCAGAATAAATTCTTAAAAAACATATTATAATACACTTGTATTTAACAAAAACCTTGAATGAAATTCTGGTTCATGATTTCAAATACATAATTTATTAAAGAAAAAAAAAGACTATACTATATACTATAGAGCAAGATAATTCTACTATATACTATATACTATTATTTATTCTATGGATTTAGGGTTGCAAAATTGATTTTTTTTTTTTTTTAGATTTTAAGTTTGAGAATTCCTTTATTTATGCCTTTAATTAAGACTTGGACTTCTAATAGGGTTATAAAATTGAGTTCTTAAGGACACATGGCATGAACATCTTATTCACTTTAATGGAATGGAAAAACTATTCTTCCATTATTCTTTATCATACTGTTTACTTTGTTTTTTGGTCTCGAAATTGCAGTTCGGTAGAAATCTTTATTACTTCATTTCAAGGAATAGGATCAAGCAATAAAATTCTTTGATTCTACCTAAAGATCCTTATTCCTTGCAAGATCTTTCATCTTTCCCCAAAATGTCCTCATCCAACATAACCATCCACACCGATGCACCAATATAGCCATTGCACCACCATCATCTCCAACATAGCCACTATAAGCTATAAATGTAAGTTTTATATCTATAGATCAAGCTTAGTATGTAAAGTTTAAGACGATCGATTAAATGATTTGATCAAGCCTAAATTATAAATTAAAATTAAAAATATTAGTAAAAATAATCTCGTAAATTTGAATTTAAGAAAATAAGTAATAAAATAAGAGAATATAAAATTTTAAGTATATTACTTATTATTTATCGGAAATGCATTTTGATAATTAACAAATCGTTAGAAATAAATTATATGTATGCTAAAAATCATAAAATAACCTAAATAATATTTAGAAGTATTTACTTATACTCCATATATATTTACATGTAAATAGAAATACGCAAACTTACCTAAATTGCCTGAAATTTGCTAGACATTTGCTAAATAATTAAAGAAAATTATAAAAAAAAAAATCAAAGAAAAATCAGAAAGGTTGAGATCAATTTAAAATTGGGTCGTGGCAGGTCAAGAATTAAGAAACGAATTTTGGCCAATTAAAATTAAACACTTAAAAAGCAAAAATGAAAGAGGATAAATCATTATCTTATTTAATTAATGCACAAAAATTGTTTTACAACTTTATAAATAGCAAAAAAATTTCAAGAGCTCATTTGGTTTGTTATGAGTTGGAAAAAATTAAAGAGAACAAAAAATTGAGAGGAAAAACTAAGGTTTCAAAAATTTACACAAAACTGTGCAATTAGGTCGAACCCACAGATTACCACCACTTGGGAACAAACCACTACTACCACTACCCCAGTCTAAACTAAGCGTCTAGACCAGCCGACTACCCTTAGGTTATCGCTAGTAGCCGGAAACCCAAGAGTCAGGTAAATCCTAAATTTCATCCAATTTTGCAAAATTTATTAAAATTATTAATTCTACCCAAAAAATTATGAAATTTATAATTATAATATTTTATTATATGTAGATTTAGGGGAAAATAATGATTAAGTTTAATCATGTTTGTAAATATAAGGTGCTTAAAAAATTAAACAAAATCGAGCATATTCAAAATTAGAAATAAATAGGCTTAGGAATAGAGTTTGGAGCTCAAAATTTTTCTATAAACTACTAGAGTAATATAGAACAATGCTATAAAGCCATTTTTCTAAAATTAATTTTTGAAAATTTTAAAAATGATGAGAAAAATAAGTAATTAATTAAGTAATTAAATGATTAATTATTGATTTAGAGAGTAATTAGATATTTAAGGATATTAATCTCTGATGTGTAAACATAATCCTAGCATTTGGAGTGTTAATTGCAATTAATATGAGAATTATGTAGTAAATGTGAGTAATTTAATAATATGTAAAGTTGGAATTTTACTAAATATAAAATAATAGGTTAAATTGGATAATATAATAATAATATTAGTACATATTAAATCTGGCACAAAAATTAATTTTAGATAATTATACCAAAAATATAAAATTTTCTCATATCGAGAGTAAACCCGGTATACTAATCAAGATTAGAGTATACCGATTAGGTTAGAATATTGAATTAAGACCTGGTATAATATTATGATACTCGAGCTTAATGTGATTAATTTTACATTAGGGTTTAAAATGTATTTTAGGACTTACTTGTAATTGGAACTGATTTAGAATCTACACTGGACTCGGATTCAGAAACCGAACCCCAAACTAACATAAGATGAATCGTTAGTGAATAATAGGTATATAAGGAGAATTGAGTTAAATCAAAACCTATAATATGTATTATTAAAGTATAACTACTAAAAAGTGTATTTAATACACGGAAATGAGTCAACCTGCAACCGATTAAGCGAGCGACTAAGGATTTTAGGTAAGTTAGGTTTAATACTTCATCGTATTTTAAAGTACTATTTTAGAGTACTCGAAAACTTAGGTTGTGTATGATTGTGATTGTAAGTAGTCTTATACATGTGCTTGTGTATCTGATTTCATGCTAGAATTTGTGTTATATTTGATGACTGTTATGATTGTAGTGGTGTGAAATTGTCTGGTTACCTTAAATCAAACTTAATCATAATCAATTTAAATACTCTAAAAAGACATGTATTGCAACTCTTTAGGGGATCTTTAGGATTCTCTAACCAAACATCTACATCTTTGAAAAAGATAGCGTTGGATGGAAAATTGGTCTTTTCCTCATCCTTAGTCGAACTAAGTAATAGAAAAGGAAGTCGTAGTTAGAATGAGGGTATTGGTTCGAAGGATAGTTTTAGGAGGAGTAATATCTCCATTATACAAACCTGAGTTTAGTTATGAGTTGCTACATAATATGAAAACTCTTCAACCCAGATTGGAGTAGGTGAAATTACTCTGATTTCGTAATGAACCGGACTACGTTGTGTGATGACGCTTGCTTATTGCATTGCATGAAAATAATTACTTGATAATCTCGTCTGTACTTGTATATATTCATAACTTGTTCATACCCGCATAGATTCTTTCACAAGTTTTGACTTCTGATTATTATGCTACGTTACAACTATCCGGAGGTTAATTCTCATTTAAAGCTTTAGGGAGTGAGAATCAACCGGTCTATGATCAAGTTTTATTTAAGGTCTTACTAGTATCTTTAGGATGAAGAACTGATATATAATATGTAAATTAGCTAACTGTTATGTTATGATGTAGAATCTCTTAGGAATTCTACGGTAATATACATGTAATTATATATATTGACTTAAGGTTTTAATTGTTACTGTAACTTTTAGTTAAATTCTTAATTGAACTGTTTACTTCAAAATAAAGAGTCGTCAACGCCTTATGTAAATCATATCTATAATAGGTACTGTAAGGCCAGTTACTATCATAGATTGGTTTACACGGCGGGACTGTTACGACTTTTTGACTTCAAAGCATAACGGCTACTGTACTTCCACCTCAGTAGCCCAACACCTTCTTATCTGACAACTACATATAACCACTTGACAACTTCCATACATAACCATCTATGATAAACCATGCGGTGGCTACCAAAAACAACTTCCATACTCTATCATCTTCCTCAGTAACCCTACATAACCACTCAACAACTTTTACACACAACCACATACGATGGAACATGTGGTGATCACCAATCCAGATCCTTCAAACCAAAGTTCACAGGAGTTCTCCCTAGAGCTCCCGCATATCATGCTAATTAAAGTTCCTTTTCTTTCACTTATTTTTTCAATATTGGATTTCATAGATTAAACAAACCAAACAACGAGGTTCTTATTTAGGTTGGCAATTACGTAATTGTAGCTAATCCCACTTTTTCCTTTGAGGTGATTGGAATAGAGTATGGTTAGTGTAAGGTTGCAAGATGATGATGGCATTGATTTGAGAGATGATGGTGAGCTTAATGAAGTGAAGGATTGAAAATGGATGATTGTATTGGTTGGGGTCTAGATTGGAATGGAAGTTTGAGAGGTGAAGGAGTAAGAGTAGACATTAGAAAGAAAGAGAGAGAAAAGCATTTTTACTATACAAATGTATAGTAACTTCTTGGTAATTTCGTATATAGTAGTAAAGTTAGGGTTTTCAAAGGAAGTAGAATAAAAAGGGTAATTTAGTAATTTTAATTATATTATATATCTATTCCTTACATGTCTTTTTTATCCAAGTGAATAGCATAATAGTCATTACGTGCTTATTCAATTCCTTAGAATTGGAATTCCATTGTGGATTATTCAATTTCTTGTAATGAATGAGCAAAAGTGAAGCCTTAGAGATCAACTTTTGATATGAGCAAAAAGTTGAAGATTGCATTTGTTGTAGTCATGAATATAGCATAAGAGTGTAACATTATGCCATTTTTTATAAGAATCAGCCATTTGTACCCCCTCACCAAGGCTCTAACTAGAGGACTAGAAATGATGGCTCAACAAGTTCTCACATCCTATCCAAGTGCTAGAGAGTCAGTTTTGTTAAATGGGTCTAACCTTCCCCACCTTCTTTGTATGCCTTGTATTAACTAAATGATTATATCTTGCATTCTTTATAAGTTAGAGAGATTGTTGTTTCTTTGACGGCAAAGAAAATTATTGGCAATATGAGATGCTATTTCATCTTTCCCTTATTCCAATGACATTTGTTGTTACTTGTCTTTTTATTAGATTAGTTGGTGATAATATGATAATCTTGGGGATTTTGTGTTAATGATTATGCCCTAGGCCAATTATTGGATATTGTCATTATTATATTTTATGAATCAAGAGGCATTCATTATGATATTATTTACATGTTTACTTTATAATAATATCCTTGAATAATTATATAGTTGTTTTAAATGTTTTTAGATGCTTATTATTGTGGGAACAATAATGAATTAAATCTAGTATGAGATTTGATTCATAATCATGGGATATTTATATTTATAAAGATTCAAATTAAACTTATAGATATATGTTAGAAAACTATGTACCAAACTGACTTGCTACAAGATTACTACATGGATTAATATCATAAGTGATTCTCAATATAACGATATCATTATATCCTTAAACCTAAAACCATAAGGAACATTATGAATCGACTCAATTGAATGTTATCTTTAGCCAGATAATTCTAAAGGTTGTAATTAGGTATAGTGTAAATCATGTAGAAGGAGATGAGTAATTAAGATGAGATTTGTCTGTCTCATTATGAGATAGATATCTCTAGACCCCTCGATAAGTGAGACTACAAAATGCATGGCCGTGGCCAAATAGATTGAAAGTATGATTAATGTCATTTGTCATATCAATCTATTTGGAGATTGAAAAATGATAAGGTTAAACAATATAAGAGTTACATTATCTATACCTTATGTTCAATTTAAATATTGTATGACAAAAGGATAATGACATAAGTTATGGATTGGGTCAAGTCGGATCGCTGATCTTCACTTGATTTAGGTAGACATAACGTCTTACTAGAGGCTGCTTATGTCTTGCAGGCTTGAAAAGAGTTTTTAGGTCTATTACCAACATTAAGTAAACCTACAGGGTTACACATAAAAAAATGAACAAAATAAGCTATGAGATTATTTTTAATTATACCAAGTAGAAAGTATTAAAATATTTATTATTCTTAATGATTGAAGAATGATAAATAATTATGCTTATTATTTTTTCTAAAAAATAATAAATAACATATTTTAGTAAATATTATTAATATCCTTTAATATCTCACCAAATCTCATAATATTTTGTAGAAGATATTTTTGTCGATCTATATATAGATATAGAAGCTCTTTATTAAGGTTACACTAATGTTATATCATCAACATTAGACCTGCAAAGAAACTTTGTAGACCAAAATAGAGAATGAAAACGTGGGAAATTGTAAGGGATTTCTTATCTTTAGTTTTAGTGCTAGCACACACTGTAGTCTATTTCAATGTGTTCGTTCAAGTGTTAATATCGTAGAAGGGGCTTGTAAGATCGCAGTATGAGGTCTTACAAAAATTAGTGATTAACTTATAATAGGCTGATTTAGAGATGGTTGATAAAATTTAAGACATCAAATAAGTTACCCTATTAAGCCTAAATTTTACAATAAAATTAGAAATATTAGTAAAAGAGATCTTATAAGTTTGGATTTAGAAAAATAAATAAATAAATAATTAATTATTATAATATTGAATTATATGTATATTATCCATTATTTATTAGAAACTTGTAAAACGAGTTTCGATAATTAACAAATCAATATAAATAAATTATATGCATACTAAAAATTACAAAATAACACAAACAATATCTAAGAGTATCTATTTATATCATATATCTATTTATGTATAGGTAAAAATAAGCAAAATTACTTAAAATACCTGAAATATATTAAAATAATACTAATTAATTAAAGAAGATTCATAAAAAATAAAAAATCAAGAAAGATATGAAAAAATGTAGAAATGTCCAAAAATGAGACATGGTATGCTAGGAATTAAAGAAATGAGTAACAACTAATAATATTAGACCAAATAGAAAATAAAATGGAAGAGGATAAGGGACAAATAGTAACAATTAATGAGACATCAAAGTAGCCTATAGAATCAACAAGTCTCTTCTGAAATTCATTTTGACGTGTTGAGAGTCTAAAAAAAAAAATAGAGAGTGATTAGAAAAAGGAAGTTAAGGAATTTTAGAGAAAATTAGAAAAACTGTGTGCAATTAAAGCTTATAAAAGGAGCCTACATTTGACGACTACTAAGAGAAGAACAACCACCACTACCATCACTAGATAGTGAACCTTACGCTAGGAACTACTGATGTAAGCCCAACAATTAGCTATTTGGGGTTCAATTCGTAGAATTTACGATAAGTGGTTAAAAAATTCAATCGAGCCTAAATTATAAATTAAAGCTAGAAATATTAGTAAAAGTGATCCTATAAGTTTGAATTTAGGAAAATAAGTAATAAAATAAAATAATATAAAATTTCTAAATTTTAATTATATTACTCGTTATTTATCGGAAATGCATAAAATACATTTCGATAACTAACAAATCACTAAAGATAAATTATATGCACACTAAAAATCATAAAATAACTTAAATAATATTTAAAAGTATTTATTTATATCATATATATATTTACATGTAGGTAGAAATACACATAATTACTTAAAATATGCAAAATATGCTAAAATGAGGTAAATTAATTAAAGAAGATTCATAATTAATTAAGAAAAAATGAGGAAACATCTAGAATTAAGGCATGACAGCTTAGAATTGAATAAATAAAAGCAACCAATTAAATTAAGAGAAGCAAAAAGTTAAAAATGGAAGAGAATAAACCATTGTCTTGTCTAATTAAATGTACTAAAACTACTTTATAGCTCTATAAATAACAAAAAAATTCCAGGAGCTTACTTGGTCAGTTTGGAGTTGAAAAAAATTTGAGAGCACTGAAATTCGAGAGAAAATTTAGGTTTTTACAAAAATTTGAAAAATATATACAGTTAAATTATTTATGCGAAACCAACGGATCACCACCACCTGGAACCAAACCACCACAACTACCCTACTCCAAAACCAATGCCTAGCCTTGTCTACAAAGCCTTGGTGGTTGGAGCAACCAACATCGATAAGTTTAAATTTCTACTCGATTTTGCTTAAATTATTAAAAATATTTGTAAAATTATGAATTTTGTTATTCTGAGATATTTTAGGTTTAGGAAAAAAATTTATTTTGATGAAAATATGTCCCATGATATATAGTCTTTAAGAAATCTCACAAATCTGAACTTTATTCGGTTTATAAATAAATGACTTTTAGATTGTAGTTTTGAGCCCAAAATTTTTGTATAAACTACTTAGAAGTTATACAACATTGTTATGAAGCCCTTTTTCAAAAATTAATTTTTAAATTTTTTAGATAATTTTTAGACCTTAAAATAATGCATAAAATGGGTAATTTAGGGTTAATTAAGTAATTAAATGAGTGATTATTGATTTAGTGAGTAATTATATGTTTTAAGATGTTCAAATCTGATGAAGTATGGTATTTGTAGCATTTAGGGTGTTAGATGTAATTATTAGGGTATTGTGTAGTATATACGTAATAAGTTAAAATGGTATATTTTAAGATAATTTTGTAAATTATAGTAAGTAGGAATAAAATCTGATTTAGGATAAAATTATATATTTTGAAATGTTAATTGATGTTGGGAGATGATAATTGGAGTGATAGAAATATTATATGTATATTATGTACATAATAACTAATAATACATAATATGCAAAAATTGGAAATATAATAAATAGAAGATATTAGAATAAAAATTGATATTATACTAATAATAGGAATATATAATGAATTAGATAGAAAACTTAAATTTAGGTAATTATATGAAAAATGTAAAAATTTCTCATATCGGGAGTAAATTCGATATACTAATAAAAATTTAAGTGTATTAAGTAGAATAAAACACCGACTAAAGATAATTATAGTATTTAAAATACTTGGAATTAATGTGATTAATTTCACATTATGAGTTGCAATGAGTTTCTAAGGTTCATGTATAAAACCGTACATAGAAACTGAACTAGAACCTAATTTAAAAATTGATGCGGAAACTGAATCAAAACTTAACCTTAAACCGAGAATAATTATAAAAGATTTGAGAACCTACATAATTAGACATATTAAACCCTAAACCAAAAATAATAATAAGCGTTATATGATAAAACTAACTTATAATAGCTATATGGAAAACTGAAACCACGTTTATATTATAAGGATGATTAGCGATGGCCCAAGCAAGTCAAACCTCGAGTAAGCAAGCGAGGAGTCTGGGTAATTTGGAATTAATACATTACCGTATTTTAGAGGCTTCAAATTGTACCTAATTGTGCTTATTAGGTAATGGCTATATGCATATGCTTGTTTCTAAGTTTAATGCTATGATTTTAAATTATTGTTATAGCCTATATTGTATGAACTGATTGATCACTCTAAACTGAACTAAATCAAATATATGATTTGTAATCATAAACCGGACTTGCATAGCAACCCATTAGGGGAACATTATGATTCTTCAGCTAAATACCGACCTCTTTGAAAAGAATAATGCCGGATAGCCTAATTATTCTCTTCTTCATCCTTAGTCGAACTAAATGACAGGTGAAAAGGTTACTGCAATGGTGAAGTCAATAGTTCATCAGTAGTTGCGAGAGGAGTGGTGTCTTTATTGTATAAACTTGAGTAAGTTGTTACATTAACGGCAACTCTTCAACCCGGATTAAGGCGGGCCCAATTTCTTTAATCTTACGATGAGTCGAATAACGTCATGCAATGGCGTTTGCTTATTCTTGCATTGCATCTAACTAAATCGGTTGATAACCTTGTTTGTATTGGTGGTATAGTTTTAAGTCATCTGTCCCGACTTACTGAGTTGTGGTTGTTCACATCCTTATAGACGTTGTTGCAAGTGCTAGCGATAAAGTGGCCTATAATCACCTTAACACTAGTAACTGCTAGATTTTGGAGAGTGAAGAAAAATATTTGAAAAACAGACATATATTATAGCGAAACGTTGTAAACATTAATTGTAATAACTGAATTCTAGTGTATATATATTTTCTTATTTTCTTAAGTAAACGATTTATTTAAATTACAAATTGTTTATTTCAAAACAAGTTAGTCATAGACGTCTTGTATAGATCGGGTCTAAGATAGCCGCTATAAAGCCGATTTCTATCTTATAATAGTTTGCATGGCGAGACTGTTATGACTTTGCCGCTTCGAGGTATAACAGCTGATAATGGTTGAGCTACCAACGGTGGTTAGATGCCCTTCAATCGGTGAGTTCTGATTTTCTTTTCGAAATTGTTTAATTTAGTAAAAATATCAAAGATACATGAAAAATTATGGAATTTAGTATTTTATATTTTTTTGTATATAAATTTAAGAAAAAAAATCAATTTGATAAAATTATGGCTCAATATATGCTGCTCTTAAAGAATAACTAAATTTGAGCTAGTTTTTTTATATTAAAATAAATAACCTTAATAATATATTTTTTAGTAAAAAATTTTTATGTAAACTACTAAGGATATATATTATAGTGTTGTGAAGAGTTTTCCTAAAAATTTATTTTCTAAATTTTTTTGTAATTTTTAGGCCTTAAAATCATACATAAAAGATAATATTTGGTCTTAATTCTATAATTTAATATGAATTTGGTGAAAATTCTGCTTTAGTATGTAATTAGGTGTTTTAGAATGTTAATTACTGATGTAGTATGATATTGTTAGTATTTAGAGTGTTAGAAGTATGTATTATGTGATGAATAATGGGTAAAATGACATAATTAAGCTAAATTTGTGATTTAGATATTAATTAGGTATAAATTATAATTTAGAGAATAATTAAGCATTTTGATATATTATTGGTGGTAAAAGATGATATATGTAGTGTTAGATAGATGATATAAGTGTATAATATGTAATAATACATAATATGTGTATATAGAAATTAAATGAGTAAAAGATATTTGATAAAAATTTATGATATTATAATATTAAGAATATAATAAGAATTTGATTTAGATTACGAATTTCAGAAATTATTTGAAAAATATAGGTTGTTCTTACATTGGGAGCTAATTTAGTAGTTAAATTAGAAATATAGTATACCGTACTAATTGAAATACTAGTTAAGAGCTAAAACCAAGATTTAGGATACCTAAATATAGTTAGATGAATCTCATATATTAGTTTAGGATGAATTCCTAGGATTTACAAATGTAAACAATAACAAGAAGCTAAAATAAAACTTGGTTCAAAAACTAAATCAAAAATTAATTTAAAACTAATTCAATTATAAGAGATAGAAAATCGGAATAATTGAGTAAAATTATAATCTTAAACTAAAAACTAAAGATTTAAAACTTATATGTATATATATATATATATATATATACACATATGTATAAGTGGTTATGTTAAAATATAGATCATTCCTAGATCATAATCTAATTTAGAAGCAGAATCCGAATTAGGATAGTAAGAGTAAAACCTAAACAAAAGGTTATACTCATTAAATGAATTGTAAGAAAAAGGTTAAAAGACTTACAAACAGAGAGTAATAAAAAGAAAAATGTAAATTAAAGTCTAATTCAGAAGCTCAAATCATAATTTGAATAAAAAGCAAATTCAAAATCTAGTTGAATAAAAGAAGTAATTTTAAGATACTTGGATTGAAATCATTAAATATAAGAAGACTATAAACTAAAGACAATTATAATCTAAATTACAAAATAAAACCTATCTATGATAGTTACGTAGAAATCAAAACAACATTTGCATTATAGAAATTATCAACAATGGTCAGTGTGAGTCGCATCTTATGTGAGCAAGTAGGAAATTCAAGTAGTTATATGTTCATTTTTTAGGGATTTGGTTTTGTTAAAAAAGAAAAACTTAAACCTCATTACAATCATCTCAATTTAATTTACCACATGGATCTATCAACGTTTTAAGGATTTAGTTTTGTTAAAAAAGAAAAATTTCCACTACAAAACTAGATTTTTGGATCCCTAAATCCTATTAATTTGTACATCAATTATCACGCCCTGAAACAGTAGAGTCATAATAGTTCCACCGTGCAAACCATTATAAAATAGAAACTAACTATATAGCCGCCATTTTAGACCCGATTTACACAAAGCGTCTATGACTAACTCACTTTGAAATAAACAGTTCGTAATTTAAATAAATTATTTATCTAAAAAAGTAAGAAAATATATATATACACTAGAATTCAGTTATTACAATTAACGTTTACAACGTTTCATCGTGATCTATTTCCTAGTTAATATATTATTTAGAAAAGAAAAGTTCTAATATAAGAGCTTAGACCTTAAAAATATATGTCTGTTTTTCAAATGGTTTTCCTCACTCCTTAAAATTTGGCAATTGTTAGCTTCAGAGTAGTTGTCAGCCGCTTCTTAGCCAACACCTACAACGACGTCTATAGAGATGTAAGCAACTACGGTTCAGTAAGTTAGGATAGAGGATTTAAAACTATATCACAAACATAAATAAGGTTATTAACTAATTTGTTAGGTGCAATTCATGTTTAAGTAAATGCCATCGTACGATGTTATCCAACCCGTTGTGAGATTACAGAAATTGCGCCCATTTTAATTCGGGTTGAGAAGTTGCCGTTAATGCAACAGTTCACGACCAAACCTAAACTTGTGCAATGGAGATATCGCTTTTTTCACGACTACCTTCGAATCATTAACTTTACCCTTACTGCGACTTTTTCACCTGTTACTTAGTTCAACTAAGGATGAAGAAGAGATCCATTATGCTATCTAGTGCTATACTTTTCGAAGAGGTTGGTATTTAGTCGGAGAATCATAGGTTTCTCCTAATGGGTTGTTATGCAAGTCTGATTTATGATTATAGGTCGTATATTTGATTAGGTTCAATTTAAGGTGGTCAATCATTTTATACAATATAAGCTAGAATAACAAACAGAATCATAGCATTACTCATAATCAAGCATATGCATACAACCAACTATCTAACAAGTATAACCAAGTATAATCTCAAGCCTCTAAAATATAATAACATATTAATCTCAACTTACTTAGACTCCTCGCTTGCTCACTTGAGGTCCGACTCACTCGCGCCATTGCCGATCATCCCTATAATACCAATGTTGTCTCAGTTTTCATATAACTGTTATAGATTAGTTTTTATCCTATAACACTTATCGTTATCTTTAGCTTAAGGTTTAATATGTCTAATTATCTAGGTTCTTAAATCTTTTTCAACTATTCTAGGTTTGGGGTTAGGTTTGGGTTCGAGTTCGATTTCCGCATTGATTTCTAAATTATGTTTTAGTTCAATTTCTAAGTACTATTTTATACTCGAACCCTAAAAACTCGTTTTAACTTATAATGTGAAATTAATCACATTACTTCTAGATATCCTAAATGCTATAATTACCTCTAGTCAGTATTTTATTCCACCTAGTATACTTAAATCTTTATTAGTGTACCGAATTTATTCTTAATGTAAGAAATTTTTATATTTTTCATATAATTACATAAATTTAAGATTTCTATTAGATTTATTATATATCCCTATTATTTATATAGTATTAATTTTTATCATAATATCTTCTATTTATTATATTTCCAATAATCACATATTATGTATTATCATCTATTATATACATAATACACATTTAATATTTCTATCACTCTAATTACTATCTCTCAACATCAATTAACATTTTAAAATGTCTAAATTCATTCTAAATCAGATTTTACACCTAATTATCCTAATTTACAAAATTAATTTAAAATTTACTATTTTTTCCTATTACTTATTTACTATATAATTACCTTAATAATTACATTTAACATCCTAAATGATACAAATATCATACTTCATCAGATTTGAACATCCTAAAACATATAATTGTACATCAAATCAATAATTACCCATTTAATTATTTAATTAACCATAATTACCTATTTTATGCCTCATTTTAAGGCCTAAAAATTATCTAAAATTTTTAAAAAAGGATTTCGTGAAATTATTTTATATCACCTAAGTAGTCTACACAAAAATTTTGGGCTTAAAACTATACTTTTAAGGTCATTTATTTCTAAATCGAAACATACTTGGTTTTGTATAATTTCTTAAGGATCATTTATCATGGGACATATTTTCATTAAAATAATATTTTTCCTAAAAACTACATACTAAAATATTTCATAATAACAAAATTCATAATTTTCTAAGAATATTTACTGTTTTTATAAAATTACACAAAATCGAGCTGAAAATCAAACTTACTGATTTAGGTGGCTTTAGCCACCATGTCGGCCCACCTGAGTGCTGCCACCACCAGTTACTCGTTGAGTTTAGGTTCTCCTTAGAAGCCCTAACTGTACAGTTTTTTTGTAATTTTTTCTAAAACCTTAATTTACTCTCAATTTCACCTCTCTTTAATTTTCTAAACTTCTTGACATCCAAAATGAGTTTCTAAAAAATTTGGGGTATTTATAGAGGTTTTGAGGAATTATTGTGCATTAATTTGATTATATAATTGCCTTATTTTTTTTCAATTTACCTTTTGTGTTGTTCTAATTTAATTGGCTAAATTTTTTCTTATTTTCCCTAGCTGCCACGACCCAAATCTAGATCACTCCTTTTTTTTTTTTTTCTTAATTAATTATGAATTTTCTTTAATTATTTAGTATTATTTTAGCATATTTCGTGTATTTAAAATAATTACGCGTATTTCTACCTACATGTAAATTTATATATAGTATAAATAAATATTTCTAAATATAATTTAGATCATTCTATGATTTTTAGTATACATATAATTTATCTTTAGCGATTCGTTAGTTATTGGAATGTACTTTTACGCATTTTCGATAAATAACAAGTTATATGCTTAAAATTTAAAATTTGAAAATTTTATATTCTTTTATTTTATTACTTATTTTCTTAAGTTCGAGCTTACAAAATCCTTTAACCGATCGAATCCTTTGATCAATTATCAATTTGGAATATAATCAATTTAGAGTATAATCAATTTAGAGAGTATACAATGGCTCTTAAAACTTTAGAAACTCAACCAGCATTGATGTCAAATCCACAATTAGTTACCTAAAGTTTGATTTGTAAAATTTAGGATGATCGGTTAAAATATCTGATCGAGTCTAAATTATCAAACAAAATTAGAAATATGGTGGGTCATGTTTACTATTCTCAGACCTGGTGAAATGTGTTATTTTGCTTATCTATAATCTTTCTCATTGTGATACTTCAAAGTATGTAACAAATTATAAATAGATAATTGATTGGCTAAAATTATCTCAATTAAGTAAAGATATAGTTAATTTTATCATTATTTAAGGGGAAAAACTACATACGTAAGAGTATTACTACTCTCTTAGCAATTATGTACAAATATGCTGAAAGCAAATAGGATATTGCCGCTATTTTTACATAACAAATAATTGAATTTAGGAGTATGTATTTTTGGTTGCCACTTGATGAATTTTTACATATCGTATCCAAAAGAGTTAAAAACACACTTGCAATATTCGGTTATGTGTTTTCTTACTTATTTGGTTAAATGTATAGTGTTGTTTTAGTTTATTGATGAGTCTATATATGTGTTTAATCATAATCTTTAGTAAAGATTATTTAGATTATATAGACGAGGCTAGGTAGGAATGGAATTTGGTTTGAATTACTAATATTTTTTCTACTTGAGCAAAAGCTCTCATCATAATTGTTAAACGAATTTCATAGTGCATCATGGTATATAACACAATATTTGTATTAAAAATTGAAATTGATGAAAAAAATATATAAAAAATTAGAAAGGCTTGAGAATAAATTTAAAAACCATATGATAATGTACTTTTATTGAAAAAATATATATTTGAAATTTTGGATCATGATTTAAAATACATAATTGATGAGAGAAAATAACTATACTATATACTATAACTATTGTAAGATAACTCTACCATTATTTGTTCTATGGAATTTTAAGTATGGGAATTCTTTTGTTTAGGCCTTTAGTTAAGACATGGGCGTAGGGCTTCTAGTAGGGTTATAATATAAAATGGAGTCCTTGGACCTTGAGCACACGTGACATGATTATGGCCAAAGAGCCGATGACCGCCTTTGTCGTGGTTGGGGATATAATATAATGACTCAGGAAGGACCGGGAATGAAATTACAATTTTGGTCATTCTCAATCCTTTTACTTGAAATTATATTTCAAAGTTAGTTAGAATTGCAACTACATAGAATTAATTACTCTAATTTCAAGAGGGAATTGGACTCTGTTTGTATTTTATCAATTATGATTAATTAAAATTATTTTTATAACATTAAAAAAATTAAAATATGTAAAATTTAAGGATATTTTTAATAAATAATACCATTTAAATATTTAATATCGTGGCCATCTCCAAATATAAATATTTAAGGATTTTTTATTTTTATTCATATTCCATTTCATTATTCCAGATAATTCTTTCATACAAAATATGAGATAAAAAGTGTAACGAGGTGGTTTTGGGAAGAAGATAAAAGGAATCAGCAGATGCATGACCAGATCTAACTCTACACGTTATCTAGTTTGAACCAATTTAAGAAGGCTTTAAAGTCTTCTTCTAATCGATTTTGGTGATTCAACTAAATTGGAAAGCAAAGAAGAGTTGCAACGAGATCTTGAGTCTTAAGTATTCCGCTTAAAAAATTTATGGTTTTGATGTCTATATTTCACTCGTATATATGATATACATTATACATCATAGCTAATCCGGTGACAATGTAATTCTAGTAACTATACATTGAGTTGATGAAATGCTATAGAATTGGACTAGAATTATAATTTTGAAGAATATAATAGAAAAATAAAAACCATGCATTTAAGACATGTTAGTAATTGATTATAAATATACATAAAGTTACCAAAATGATCTTGTCCTAGATCATAATCTCCATATTGTTTAGGGTTTCATGGATAAAAAATCTATATATACAATAAAATACCAAAGAGTAGCTATTCTTGTGGTCTTGAGAAGGAATTGTTATTCCTCATTTGATAGCAATAAAAATTCTATGAAATAGCTCTTCAAGTAAATCAAATATAGTAGTGATTTTATAAGAAAAGAACAACTATTCAATTCTAAGAATATAAAATCAATTATAAAAGTTGTTATAGTATAAGTATAACGCAATAAAAAGGTCTATTTTTAAAGCCTCCTTATTAATTAGTCCAAGTCTAACATATATAATATTTAAATACCATTGGAAGAACAACTATTCTATTTAATGTTTATTACCTTGAACTAAAGAAATTATCTATGTAGTTTTTTATAGCTTTCACCTAGAGGAAACATAAATAAGTATATTTATAATTTGCTCCTTTCCTTAACGAAGTTTCTTCGTACTCAAATGGTACCATCACACCATCCTTTCTCCTCTAATTATACTTCATATATGAGTTAGTTTCCAAAAGTGGAATATACATTAACTCTATATTTAGAAAAATCAAAAGAATCGAGAAGGAAAAAAAGTAATTCCAGAGGAAGAAAACTGTAAGCATGTTGTAATTTTATTTGGATAAAGAATAAATCTCAATGGAAAATTTTCCCTCTCAAATAAGGGAAAAGAAAAATTTCCCTTCAAATTTATCTCATCCTAATTCTTTGCTCTAATCCAAACATATTGTAAAGATCCTTATATATTATAGCATACGATTGATGACAACACATGGAAAAATTATTTGTGAATTAAAAAAAAAAAGTTATTTGCCTTTTCTCCCTGTTTCTCATGTTATATTGAACTTTGACTGTTGCGGTCTTTAGTCATATATTTATTAATCATATTATTTGGTAATTAAAAAAAAAAAGATAAACTAATTTCAAATCATAATGATTCATCTAATATATATTTTTTAAATTGTATGCTTGCAACTTCTTACATGCATTGAATAATCCATATCTATAAAAATTATATAGGATGTATATATAATTGTAAAAAATGTTCGAATGTTTATATGTTTTTGAAATTTTTTGGGATTTTACCAAGTATAGGTATACATTAAAGCAATTGAAAAGATTAATATAATTTTTATAGTTTTAGGAGGATCTATATACTTAACCTATAGACAAAAAGAATTACACTTTATAAGATCAACATTTAGGTTCTGAGTTTATTTAGAAGATAAAAGTTTAGCGGTTCAAATAAATAATGGATATTTATTAAAACAGAGTTATTAAAGTAGTGCAAGCAAGAAACGAATGCTATTAAAGTTTTATAAATAGAAAACTACTACAATTTGAATAGAAAATGCGAACTACACCTTAAAAACTAGGTTATATTATAATTAAACCGTTAAAAATTTTTCCTCGCTATATGAACTTCATGTCGGATGTAAATTTCCTAAATTATATATTAGTCAACACGAAATATTCGTCATAAACAACAATACATATGACGGATGCAATTTTATAAGTGAAAAACTAAAAAAGGGTTTAAGAAAAATCACTTTTAGGAATCTAGTATTATTCGAACATCAGAGCCTCTCACAAGTCACAAAGTCTGATTATAAAGTGTTTTTTTTTTTTTTTTTGCCATCCTGATTATAAAATGTTTAAAAAGTCTCTTTCTGCTGTATTAAACAAAAAAAAAAAAAAAAAAAAGCTCCGGTCACTCTTGGGTCTTGACATTTTATTTTTTACTTTCTTTCTTTACTCTCCCCCAACCCCCACCCCTATTAAGTTTAGAGCACACGGCACACGGACAAAACAGCGATCTTCTCGGGGCAGTAGGACGAAGGAAGACGTCTCTCCGTGTCTCTCTCTAGAGTTTCCGATTCGTTTTGAAGAGACAAAACAACATAATACACGATACACAAAACTGAACAACACAAACACAGAGAGTGAGTGATGATGGCATCATCAGGTCCCCTAAACAAGATCGAGAGAGCCCACGCCATGTACAGGCAGGGAAATTACCAGGATGCCCTTGTCTTCTACACCGAAGCTCTTTCCATTGCCAAGACCAAACCCCAGAAGATTGCTTTGCACAGCAACCGTGCTGCTTGTTTTTTGAAGCTCCACGATTTCAAGAAGGTAATTATGTATTATAATTATAACAAGAAGATTTAAAAAATAAAGAAGGTCAAGCCCTCATTTTTATGTTTTCGTATTCCTTTTTTTTTTTTTTTTTTAATAATTAAATTCAACTTCTTTTAATTTATTTAATTCGTAATTGGATACTGACGAGATCACACTTCGAATTTTATTCGACTTGGAAATGTCCTTCAGATTATAAAATAAGTTATTTATTCATGAATATTAATTTGATGATTATATAATTTTAGCGCCATACAAAATTATTTACGATTTTGACACATGTGGCGAGCTACTCTAATTGAGATTGTGTTGGGTTGACTATGATTGGATTTATTTAAATTTGATGGGATTAGTTGGAAATTCATCGCTATATATTATTTATATATATTCTTCTTTTGTTGAAAGGTGATTAGAATTATGCTTTGATATTGTTTTGGATGTCAAATTACTCACAATTGGCTTCCGAAATGGAATTCAAATTAAGTAATCCAAATGCAAGAATTTTTGAAGAGCAAGTTGTACTTTGAACTCCCTCTTTCGTAAGGGTACGCTGCAAGTCTAAAGTTGCTAGATTGAATTTTGAGGGTGTATATTTGCATGAAGCTAGCTTATTTAGTTTTCATGTGGAACGTCTTTTGAATATACTGTCGAAACCGGTTTCCAAATGGATCTTCAACAGTTAATGTTGACAGGGTATTCCTGAATTTTGTTGTTGTATTCGTGATTTAGAAAAGAATTCATATTTTTGTGTTCTACAAGTTGAATTCTATGGTGATATCATTAGTTCTCTCCCCTGAGGCATTCTTTTTAAGTGCGGGAAAACATAAGAATTTACTTGGTGTACAGCGAATTTTAGTCCTCCTATTGTCAGGGATCCGATTCTTTTATGCTTTAAGACTCCCCTCTTGGTGAGGACTCTTTTGATGGAGTTATACAAAAACTTCACAAAAGCATACTTGCAATCTGTATTGG
This sequence comes from Lumnitzera littorea, assembly GCA_024138015.1. Classification (NCBI taxonomy): domain Eukaryota; kingdom Viridiplantae; phylum Streptophyta; class Magnoliopsida; order Myrtales; family Combretaceae; genus Lumnitzera; species Lumnitzera littorea. The sequence goes on from JAMXBB010000010.1 coordinate 100,634,494, forward strand.
ATGCATCTCACCATGTCCGGGAAGGATAGTAGCCAGCTTGTAGAACTGCCTGCCTTATCTAGGCCAAGCAATTCCTTTTGTCTTTTGAAAATTCAAACTATTGCATGGATTTTTATTTCCTTTTTTGTATCTCTTTGCACGGTGCATTGTCATTAATTGGCTTGTTATATTTATGTTGTCTTTGAGGATGTTGCTAGGTCCTTACCCTGTGTAGTCAAAGAATTATTTTGGCTCCCATACTAAATATGTTTTATAGGCATCACACCATCAGAATCATGAGCTTGTGAATTGAGCAATATTTTTTCTGGACAATGATGGTGTGGAGAGCTTGCAATGGAATGAGGGCAATGCTATTACACGATGCAGCAGCTGAATGGAAATATTTCATGCTTGCATGGCTTTTATCTACAATTGTAGCACCACTCCAGTGATGCCTTAACAGGAACGAGAACAAAATAGCATGCATTTGAGCTGCATGGTCTCCTCAACTCTTTATTGTTCCTATGTTTGAAATTGAGAAATATAATCATCTCAAGTTGCTTGCTGAATGGATAGAATGGTGGAACATTTTGGATTAGCTGTTTGGACCAAAAAAGAGATGATATTAGTGAACATATGAAACATGAAATCTTGCCTGAATAATTTAGACTCTACTTTTATCGTAGATTTCAACAATTAGGCAAGCTTAGATACTGAAAAAACGCTTTGAAGAGAGGGAGAGGGAGAGGGAGTGCACAAAGGCAAATATCAGAAGTCTCATGAAGATGTTGTGATGGAGAGTTCTGGTTTGGCTTATTGCACTTTACTAAATCAACTGGTGCAAAAGGTTAGGGGTCTATGCTTCATCTATCTTTGGTTCTCTCTCTCTCTCTCTCTCTCTGGGTTTTGGGGTGGGGGGGGAGGGAATCCTATGAAGAACTAGGCAAAAACTAGAAGTCTAGAAAATGGGAGCTTGAAGCAGGATATGGAGTCCTAAAGAGGCTTGTTTACTACTGAGTTAATACTTAACTGCCGTTTCTGGAGTTTATCTGATCTCCATCTCTCATGTCCTGGAGAAAGAGTCCCTCTTTATGAATGTTCGAAGAAGCTCTAGTATAAGATAACAAACTAAGATACTATGTTTTTATTGAGAACATTAGCGCCAATTTGTTTGTTCTGAAACTTGTTGAATTGGCAGTGACACCTAGTTGATTTATGACAAAGTTTAACATAATATCTGTGTAGTGAATGAGTTAGACAATGAGGGCTATGACCAGTTCTTCTGTCATGCTTTTTCATTCTATGAGAACTGTGACCATCCTCACTTGCTTTAGTGTGGAAGCAGAAAGGGCTGCAAGTCTTCAAATTCTTCATCTGAAAGTTAAGTTACTAGCCAATGTTAGACAGTTGGTCTTCTAATGTGATCTTTTTCTCTCAATTATTGCACTTTCTGGAGATGCATCAACCATGATTTGTGCGCATTGATGGAACAGGACAGCATGGGAAGATTCTGCAGGACATCATTTTATATGTTAGTTCCAGTGAACAAGTATAAAATTACCAATATTGGTAGGATTCCGCTTACATTTGTGAATATACCAATGTCACAGCCCCAGGAAAAGCTGTACGAAGGAGTGAATTAAAACTAGTTTCTAGAGTAAAAGGAGTATTCTTTATTATTAAGCTATAACTTTCAAATTTCCTTTATTTTACACCAGAAAGATGATTGTTTCTAACAAATCTAATTTTTACACAAGAAACAGTCCTTAGAAAAGTAACTTGTGTTTTATGACTTACAATTACTTGTTAACAAGCATTTGTATGTATAAGTGCATGCTTTAGCATTGTGCTACTTCATTGGTCTTTGAGGATAGCAGTATGAGACTTAAAACAGAAATCTCCCCTTCCTCCACACCCCGTCCCCACCCAAAAACTCCATCCTACCCTACAAACCCAAAAAAAAAAAAAAAAAAGTTTGCAAAATAGGATAGAAGTAGGGCTAAAATAGCTAGTTTACAGAAATAGGATAGGTTAGCAATAGCTGTTCTATTCCTATCCTGATTATGCGGCCCTTTTCCCTCCTATCTCCCTCTTGAATGGGAGTGTGAATGCATTACTTATCAAGCTCAAGTGTGGTTTAACTAAGTTTGTTTGAGCTCAATTACTCTAAAAAATTATTTTTCTTTCAAGTAAATTTACATTAAAGCTCATAGTTGACTTGAATTCGGTAAAGCTAGAGTTTGGCTTGACTAAGTTTGTTTAAAAAATTTACATTCATTTCAATTGAATATGTTAAAGCTTGTACTTGACTTGAATTCAATTAAGCTCAGGATACACTTCAGCATGATTTAAACTCGATTAGGGCCATGAACTCATCGAGTTCGATAGATCTAAGTTTGAACTCTGCTTAATAAGCTATTCAAGTAGTTCAAACTTGAACTCGAGCTCAACTTGATTAGAATCTGATTGAGTTGGAGCCAATGTTGAGTGGAGCTTACGTATCTCGCAAGCCATCTTGATACACCCCTACTCGTGAAGAATACTCATCCCTTCTCTTTCTAGGGTCAATGAAGTGCCACCTTGTCAACATTGACTACTTAATTTCTAATAAAGTTGAAATGCTCGAATAAAGTAGGAGACCTGTCAAGCAACTTCTAAGCTGGTTGTCACATGTTCTGGTTGAGTCATGGTGGGCAACTAGTATGCTGTTTAGGTATATGATCTTGCCAGCTCCTTGTTGGTGCATGGAGGGCAGCTCTTGGTCTAGCCATGTGGTAAGGAGCTTGTGGTCGGGGTTCCATGAGGTGGGGGACAAGCAAAAGTATTGGTGCATGGTGAAAAATGACCAAGGTCATTTCGGTCACCTTGCTTTAGTCTCACACATTTTAGATCCATTGATGTTACTTACGCACTGGTCTTGAGAGGTGGAAGATGGGGTTCAGCTCTGTCATACACAGAGGTTCAGCTCCAATGTAGCCTATCGCATGAGTTCATGTTCTTGAACTATTAAAGCAAATTGGGTGTGATTTGTGAGTTATAGCTATTACTTGTGTAGTACCAAGCAATAGCGATTATTTAAATCTAGGAATTGTGACTCTACAATCGACTGTTGCTTAAATATGCATTTAAATGATAGAATAGTTCCACGGCATAATGGTAGAATAGCTCTATATGGACCAATCAAGTGCAACATAAAAGTGTACAGCACTAGGACTCTTAGGATGTTGATGTTTTTCAGACTTCAGTCATTATGAAAATGTTTTGGTTTCATTCTGTTGTCTAGTAGTTTTTAATTGATTTTTTAGTTAGTTTCTGTACAATTAAATGTGGTAAATATGTTCCATTTCAGTTTGTGGCAAAACTTACTAAATGCTGTAATTTTGTGCATGCCTCAATTTCCATATGTGAGCTTGATGCTACTGAGTTATGGCCTTATGCACCTTGAAGATGAACTTTGAGAATGGAAACCTCTTCTGATGTTGCCCTGTCTTGATTTCTCATGGCGCATTATAATTTGCTCTTTTCTTGCTTGTCCTTCGGGTTTCTTATTTTTCTGCCTTGATTTTTGCCCCCTTAGGCAGCAGATGAATGTACGTCAGTGCTTGAGCTTGATCATAACCACACTGGAGCTCTGATGCTGCGTGCACAGACCTTGGTTACCCTCAAGGAGTATCACTCAGCTTTATTTGATGTCAACAGGCTTATTGAGCTAAATCCATCATCTGAGGTTTATAGAAACCTTGAAGCTCGTCTGAGGACACAATTGGTAGATCCCTAGCTACTTGTTACTCTGAACATTGCAGTTGCTGCTTTATTAGACATGTTTCTAGCTACATGTTGCATAAGTTTTTTGCATTCATTGAATGATTATTTCCATCAATGAGGATGCTGTTTGATTGCATGACCAAAATCCATATTTATAGTGATCTGGGCTCAGGTGGTCATTCCATTTGGGGTCAGTTTTTGTTTAGTTTAGCTCACCACAAACTTATGGCACAACTCAGTGTATTTCTCATGGTTCAGAAAAGTTAAGTGATAGTATCTTTGGATAGAACTTATCTTAAAATTAGGTCTGCAAAAAAAAAAAAAAATTGCAGCATTGAATATTGTGTTTAAAATGAAAAAATTAAAGCTACAAAAGGAAAGTGGTTTAGCTTTATATTTTTTCGTTTTTGGGGATGAAATAGCTTTATCTTTCTCGAGGTGCTCTTTTTAACGAATTTAATACAGTAATGCCAGCTCTAATTTGACTTGCTTGAAAAGTTCTATTCACTTTCATGAAATATTTACATTCTGCTTAAGGAAGTCGTTGGCTCCTATACCGGAATCCGAAGCAGAGTTGGAAGAAGAGGAAGAAAGCGAAAATGAAAATGAAACAGGTGTAAGTAGGAACGAGTTCATATTAAGTCAAGGCTTCAGAGGAGATGCCAAATATCCCACAGTTGAAGGAACAGTTAAGAAATCCCAGTCTAACAACAGGAAGCATGATGTGCAATATAGTACCTTAGCACAGTGCGATGATAAATCTTCTGAACAGGCATGTGATCAGAACATGGATCCTCAAACTGCTCCTCAAGTGGAGACTGGCAAGGAAAGCTCTAAAGGTTGGGAAGCAATCCCAAAACCAAAGGGCCACTCTGCTCTAGACTATGCTCGGTGGGATAGAGTTGAAGATGATTCTAGTGAAGACGAAGATGATGATGAAGATGAAGAATCTGGGCCTCAATGCCGATTTCGTGTAAGAACTGTTGGAGTGCGGCCAGTCAGTTGAAATCTCAAATTAGTCAATTTGGTGCTGGATCCCATATGAGTGTCCAATTATAGGGAGAAGCTCAAAAGGGATTTTACGTCCGTGGATTTTACATCCTCGTGGACATGATGATGAGATTAAAGTACTTTGCAGTGCTCAAGATCTGCTTCAAGGCTAAGAGGTGTGCCGATCGTGTTTCCTTTTTGATATGGACAATTCTTGAGAATGAGGGTATTCGGTCAGTAGAGCACTTGCTCTGCTGACTTTCGAGCTGTGCATTGTTTGGAATTATTGGATGTTGGAAGTATTGGCAAAGGGTGTTTTGTATTTATTTATTACTGAAGTAGCTCTTGTTTGTCTTTGGGTGTAAATAATTTCGGGCCTTGTAAACAACAGCAAATAGAATTTAGAGTATGGGACACTATTGGTGGTTTCTTTGCAATAAATGCAATACTCTCGAGATCAGAGAGGCTAAAAGCCAAATGATCCATGAGATAACCTTATCATTTGATCCAGTTTTCTCTATATAACGTGTTTATTTTTTGGCCATCCTCTATTGAAGTATTAAATTACACTCACGATTTTATTTTATTTCTCTCTCTCTCTCTTTTTTTTTTTTAATCATTTACCAAGTCCACATGGGAAACTTTGCTACTTGGCTGTTGAGTTTTGCCTGAATTATTCCTATTCCAAAGAATTATATAATATATATTATAAAAGCTTGATTTCAGTCTCAACGAAGAACGTGATCTTAAAGCGACGGTATCTATCTCTCCGCGCTCTCTGCCTTTCTCTCTCTCTCTCTCTCTCTCTCTCTCTCTCTCGTTTTTTATTTTTAAGAAAAAGAAGTGGAGCATGCAAGCTTACATTCATGGAACTTAGGATATTGTAAAATATTTAAAAGAATCCTCTTTTATGTGCAGCCTCGATTTACCCTCTTGTTCCCATGAGATGTTTTTCTCTTCGTGCACTAGATTTTTTGGCTAATACAATCAAGGGACTCAATCAAATAATGGAAAAAAAGAAATTCAAGGCAATATTTTTATATTAGCTTCCACTAATGAGTGTATATGGAGTATTTTTTAACTTTGTCGACACCATATTTGTCTTTTCTCTTCTGCAATGTCCTCCTCAAGTCCCAATTTTCATAGCCACTTCTTGTCCCTACACTCATCCATCAGGTCTTTCTTTCTTTCTTTCCGTCTCTCGCTTTGAATTTTTTTTTTTTGTTTTTGGGGGTCGTCGGACTGTTATTCGCTTGTTGCGTTAGATAATGATGTTATTATGTAATTGCTGTTAATCGTACACCCCTAATACCGTATTTGCTTTAATTCTATTTTAAATTTTATGATTCGGCGCTCGTCAGGTTTTTTATTTTTATTTTTTGACCGTCTGCTGGATTGGGGAAGAAAACAAATGTTTTTAGTGTTCTCTCAGGATGTAAGAAAATTTACTGGTTCTCATAAGTGCTAACGATTCGTTTTGTTTAGTATTACTTACAATTTGGTTTGCTGAATAACATAGTTTTATGAAACTAATCGCATCTCGACCGAGTCCTAAACTGAGATTGTAGAGTAATTAGATTTAAGGATAATGCTCGTACGGTTAAGATTAGGAGAAGGAAGGGTACATGAGGAGGTCATCATCCTGGAATATGCATTCTTAAGCACTGATAGCCTGGGGGTGGTATTTCGGCATAACAATAAATTAAAAAAAAAGAAAAGAAAAGAAAAAGAAAATTGTCATCTTATAGTCGAGATGACCATTGATTTCCCGTTTCTTCTAGTGGTGGAGCGACTTTGATGTTGTCAAATAATAGTGTCAGTGTTGGTTTGTTGCAAGACCATGTCTTCCATTTGATTTAATCATCCATGAATTTGGTACTTTTTGTAGTAGGCAAAATTTAGGATGTTTGAATGGGAAAGTTCTGTTATAGTCAGAACATTTTCGTTTCTTCTTCAGCTATGTTTCCCTGTTGATACAACATAGCTTCCGATTGCTTTCTTGTGTACTTACTATTCAAGTCCATTTGATCTTGTATTTTTTAGAGACTCCGGATTAAAATTAGTTGTACAATATGTCACCATTCCAGTTCAGTATCTTATTCCACTTCATGTTCCATTTTATGCTAGTTCTTCTAATTCTAATGCAAAGTTATTGTCAATTGTATAATCGCTCGTTTCTCATACATGCAGTTCTTTGAGGAAAAAGAAAGAGCAAGTTAGGGAAATGCTTAACAAGATTGATCTGCTAGTATTTTCATATGATACTGTCTGGGTAGCCATGGTCCCTTCTTTGAACTCTGTAAAGACCCCTCATTTTCCTAAGGCATAAATTGGTTATTGAATAATCAGTTATCTGATGGTTTTTAGGGTCTTCCCGAGCGCCATCCATGGTTAATGAAAGATGCGTTGTCCATGACATTAGCATGCATCTTTGCACTAGAGCAATGGGAAGTTTGTGAAAGACAAGTTGATACAACTCCCAAATCCTATAAACCTTTGTTACATGTGTATAAGAGGTGTTTGTAGAATGAGTGTAGTGAAGGTGCTGTGTAAGTAGTAGGTATCGTGTAAGTCATATAGAGCTGTTCGTATGTGTCCATATATGTCCATGTGTGTTGCAATGTTAGTAGGAGTATCTGGTAATAATGAGTAGTGTGTTGTAGAAGGGTAGAATAGTAATTGTAATAGGGTGACATTATAAATAAAGGTCGAAAGTGGAATAGAGGAAGTTAGTTGGTTAGTTAACTGGAAAATTGGAGATTCGGTGAACTTGGCAAAAGGAAGAGTTCTCCTTCCTAAGGTTTACTAAAGTTGGCTTATAGAGCTTCCATAGGACTTAACTTTACAAGATTGTTGACTCATATATAAGTGCTAATTCTTAATCTACACTTAGTTGAACTGTTGCAGAGGGAACCCTAATCTATATTAATTGGTGCCGTTTATGGGAAACAACGACAAATTCCATTTGATATTGAAACGACTAAGATGGATGTTAGGGTTAAGAACTTAGAAAAGAATTTAGGAAAGTTGGAGCAAGGAGTTAGCAAGATTTTAGTTCGGTAAAAGAAGAATTGAAAGGAAGTGTTGGTGAGTTGCAACATCAAATCTCGATGGTAGATAGAAATGCATCTACTAATGTGTCATCTCTTAGGGCTTCAATTTTAGGAGTGGAAGCAACTCTAGCCTCAATCCAATCGACTTTGCAAAACCTAAGTAGGAATCAAGAAGAGAGTGAGAAATTGAAGGAGCAGGTTGAATCAACTTTTGGAATTATCTTATGTCCAAAAAGGGAGAGAGAGATTGTCTAAGAGATGATTGGAATAGAGTCGATGATGAATTTTGACCAAATTTGCCTCTAGTAGCAATGCTACCAACATTTGAGGGTGACGATCCTATGCATTGGTTGACGTTAATAGAACGGTATTTTGAAGTGAGACATGTTCATAAAGATCAAAAAGTTACTGTTGCGACGTTGGGATTAAGAGGAAGAACTGTGTATTGGTTTAAAATGTTAAAAAGGAGAGCTCTACGTCTAGATTGGGAATTGTTTAGACAAGAGTTTTTGACTCGATACATTGGTCTTTTAGTTGGCAATCCGTTTGTTATTATCTCTACGTTACGGTAGACATCTATTATAGGAGCGTTTATTGATTCTTTTGAGCTCTTGATTGCGCAAATTCTAGACATTACAGAAATGCAGATGTTGGGATACTTTTTGGGCGCCTTAAGAGAAGATTTTAGGTAACAAGTACAAACATTGTGACCTTTATCCTTGGCAAATGCCATTGAATTGGTGTTAAATGTAGAGAGGGAGTTTCAATACGAAATTTTTTTCTTTAAAGAAAATGGTGTTAATACAGGGCAGGTAACTTTGTATTCATCGAGATCTTCGATGTATCCTCCAATTGCTAATGTTCTTTGACATAATTCGATTTGGAAACCATCGATGAATACGCTCCTCAATACTAGATTTTCAATTTAGAAGCATTCTACGAATTACCTTAAGGATAGTAGGTTTACTATATCCCCTGGTCTTTTGTCCAGCAATAGTAGTGTCAAGCAACCTTCACAGCAAAAAGGGCCAAAATAGAACTTATGCGGAATATTTGGATAGAAAGATTAAGGGTTTATGCTTTCGATGTGAGCAACCCTTTTAACCAAGTCATAAATGCCCTAACAAAGCTCTACGGATGTTAATTCTTGAAGAGGATGATGATCAAAGAGAGGAAAATTGGGTTGAGTTACTCGAACCACCACCTGTTGTAAAGGAGTAGGACAATTTCCAAGTTGACTCAGAATTGTCCTTATTAGGTATAAATGGTTTTAATGGCCCATAAACTCTTAAATTTCATGGAATGCTCGGGGATCATTCTATTTTTATCTTGGTAGATTGCGGAGCAAGTTGCAATTTTATTTCATTGCAAATGGTAGATCAATTGGGGTTGAAAGTCAATTTGGGTTGAAAGTCAATTTAACTAAAACTTTTACAGTGAAGTTGGGCGATGGGTGACTTATTACTTCTCGAGGAGTTTATCCCAACTTAGTTATACTGGTTGACTCCTTTATGCTGGAAATGGATTGCTATGTTTTTTATTTGGGCATGGTAGATGTGATCCTAAGAGTTGCTTGGCTTCAAACACTTGGAGAAATGGAATAGAATGTACTTAAAAGTCTTTCAAGGACAATAGGAACATGTCTTAAGAGGAGACCCATCTCTATCTAAATCAACAGTAGTTTTTCGCTAACTAAAAGAGGATGAGGATTAGGAATATGGCAGTTTGTTAGTGCAAGTTTTTACCTAGAACTTTAGGGCCGCTATTTGTGATCAGCAAGAGCCATTGCTTAGTTTATTAAAGCAGTTTGAGGACATATTTGCTGAAACCAAAGCACTACCACCTAGTCATGTTACTAATCATCGAATTCCATTAAAGGATGGCGTTAGTGTTGTCAATGTATGCCCTTGCTACTATGTATAAGTATAAAAAGATGAGATTGAGAAAATGGTTTTAGATATGTTGAAGGTTGGCATTGTTCGACCAAGCATGAGTCCATTTTCTAGTCCGGTCATTCTTGTAAAGAAGAAGTATGGCTCGTAGGGGTTTTATGTGGACTACCATGCTCTCAATAGTATAACTATACTAGATAAGTATCCAATCCCTATTATTGATGAGCTTTTAGATGAGTTGTTTAGTGCTTCTGTATTTTCTAAGATTGACTTTTGTTCTGGCTATCATTAAATTTGTATGCATAACGATGATATTCACAAAACTGCCTTTAGAACTCATCAGGGTTATTATGAGTTTTTAGTGATGCCTTTTGGGCTAACTAATGTTCCAACCACTTTCCAATCTACTATGAATAAAGTATTTTGACCTTATCTATGCAAATTTGTCTTAGTATTTTTTGATGATATTCTCATTTATAGTCATGATATGACTGAGCATTTAGATCATCTTCGTATTGTGTTGAAATTGTTGCGATCTAACCATTTTTTAGCTAACAAAAAGAAGTGTGCTTTTGGGAAGAAGTCCCTAGAATATTTGGGTTACGTTATTTTGACTACTGGTGTAGCTATGGATCTATCTAAGGTATAAAGTGTATTGGCATGGCCTCTTCCTAAGTCTTAAAAGGCTCTTCGAGGATTTCTTGGTTTATCTGAATATTACTAAAAGTTTATCAAAGATTATGGTAAGATTACTCGACCTCTCACTAATTTTTTAAAAAAGGACTCTTTTGAGTGGCATGAGGAAGCCTCTTTAACCTTTAAACAACTACAGCAAGCTTTGATGTATGCTCCAGTGCTCGCTATACCTAATTTTCAAAAGCGATTTATTATAAAGTACGATGCATCCGATTTTGGGCTTGGTGCAATTTTAATGCAAGATGGGTAGCCTATCGCCTATTTTAGCAAGGCCCTTTCTTCTAAGACTATCCAAATTAGTATATAAGAAAGAGCTTATGGTATTTGATAGGATTTGGGGTACCGACCTAACTCGACTGCTAAGGCTAAGTTCATCTACTTGTCGACTCACTCTGTATGCCAAATCGAATGACCTTATTTCTCGTAGATAGAGGGCCAAGAAGCAGAAGGCCGAGACAACAACCAATCCTCACCTATGCTTGACTAGTTACTTGGCTTCACGCTTGCCGATATGTCGAGAGATCATGTTGCCGAGAGTTGGATCTACTCAGCAAGGCCCAAAGAGACTAGTGCAGACTAACTTTAAAACTCGGTAATTATAAGTTGACCTCTTTGGTGTCTCAACCAAGTAATGCGGGACTACTTTCAAGGCATGCCGACTGATCGCATGCTAATTTCTCCTTGTAAAAACGTACAGTTTTATATTTTTGTATATGTTTATTTTTATTTTATTTATGGGCCCAATTTTTCAGGGTTTAAGACTTTGTATATTATTTATAGTTTTGCCATTAAGGTTTAGAACGTACTATAAATAACAACATTTGTAACAATACGGATATAGAAAATTAATGAAAAACCTCATTTGAGTCTTTTCTTTTAGAAAGTTCTCTTATACCAACTTTTATCAATGATTGTGACGAGCAACTCTATCACTTGGATTGGTGAGTCACATTTAACGAGTCTTAAGCCCTGTAGAGTCTAGCTAGTGCGTCATATTCGATTAAGTGATTTATAGATTTGTTAAAAGCCTCACTAAACCTACTTTATTTTCGTTCCTTCGACAAGATTGAACTTATTCTAACAATTAGCCTTGTCTATCCTTAGCGCAATTCGTATTATCTTAGTATCAAAGCTCGAGGTTTCAGATAAAACCAAGAGTTTTAGGGATTGTAGTTATTCTATTTTATGTTTGAGGAAGTGCTTGCTTATTGGGTTTATTTGGGATATCGAGAATTTGTTTATTGGGTATTAGTTTGGTTTCAATTGATTTTCTTCAGGTAGGGTTAGTGAAAATTTGGATTGCAATTTCTTTACATCGTAAGTCCCATATTGAATATATATATTAAAGAAAAGGTTGAGAATTCCAATCCGAGTTGTTTGCTGAGATATGACTTCTTTAAGCTATTTAATGTGTTATCCTGTTTTAGTATTGCGATAGTGACAAAAAAAGTATTGTTGTGTTTATCGAATTGAAAAAACCAAGTGTCTAGTGAGATTGTGTATGTCTGAGCTGATTTGTCAAGAATAGTTATTGTGTCAAATTTGAACTTTGCTGAGCTTCCAAACTGAACTGCGGATTCGAATTGTTGAATTGAAGTTGTGCCACACTACTTATTATGTTGAACCGAGTAATTCTAATAGCCAGACTAATTTCCAAACTGGACTGTCTTATTCAAACACTTACCGAGCTACACTCAAGTTGTTAAACTCCTGTGACGTACTGAGCTTAATTAAGTGAAGGAGTCTGAGCTACCAAATTGAAGTACAAACCGAGTTGATTATTACCAAGTTATTAATATTGTGAAGGAATTCTTAAGGTAAGCTTAATTGCTATACTCAAGTTATATTGCTGTTTATTACTTGCCGAGAAACTCCTTCTTTCATAAGCTTAAGTACCGCTATTGAATTAAATATCCTCAACATGGCATATAAAGCTAGATATGATTATGAATATTATTATTATGAAGACATGATGTTACGAATTCCAAAATTTGATGGATATGTAACTTCAGAAGAATATTTGAATTAGGAATTTCGAGTTAATCGGATTTTTAAAAATTATTCTTACCCTAAGCATAAGAAAGCCTATGCTACAAAGAATTTGATGATTTGCTTTGCACCTAATTGGTGGAAGGGAATGATAAATCAAAGAATTGATAGAGAAAACATTGAGATTATTACATTGGATGAGATAAGACGTTTGATGCGAAGAAAATTCGTACCCCAAGATCATCATAATAAATTATATGTGAGAAAACTCACCTATAAAGCTAACCTCTCGGAAGTGCAGGATCAGCTAAAAGAGATTAAAAGACGGCTTGAAGTGTTCAAGGATAAAATAAGACAATAGAGGAATGCTAAATTAGAGAGTATTGAAAGAGAAATTAAGGAGGTAGAGGTTGTTGGAGAAGTGAGTTGTAAAGAAGAAGAGGACCAAGTTGAGTTGAAGTTAAACGCTCATATTCCCGATGTGCTTCCATTATTAACCATCTAAACTTATGAGCATGACCCTAGATGGAAAGAGGAAGAAGAATTGATTTGCGAGGAAGTAGAGGGAATATTGATTTCAACGAATGAGAAGAGTGTAAGATCCGAGCTAGCTGAGCTTGAAGAGTTAGAAGTACTTACGATTGACGAGTCGTCTTATTTCCTATCAGCATTGAACCTATGTGCCCGTAATCTTTTGTATGACCTAGAGATCGTGTTACTTCCCGTATTTGATAGTTGTTGGGACTACCAAGATGTGGTTGATTGGATTCATGATGAGTGGAAGGAGGGATACATGATGAAGAGTTTGATCGATCAGGCTCATGATGAATGGAAGGAGCTTGAGTACTTTTTTGCATTTATCTTTCATTTTTGCAGGTTAGCATTCGATCCTAGTGGGATTTGGAGCCACCAATCACTAAATTTCGGGCCGAAACTTTTCTAAGGGAGAGGGAATGATAGGATTTGGGGTATCAACCCGACCTGACTGCTAAGGCTAAGCTCATCTACTTGCTGACTCACTCTATATGCCGAATCGAATGACCCTATTTCTTGCAGATAGAGCACCAAGAAGCAGAAGGACGAGACAACAACCAATCCTTACCTTTGCCTGACCAGTTACTCGGCTTCACGCTTGCCGAATTTACCAGGAGATCACGTTGCCAAGAGTTAGATCCACTCAGCAAGGCTCGAAGAGACTAGTGTAGACTAACTTCAAAACTTGATAATTATGGGTCAACCTCTCTAGTGTCTTGACTAAGCAATGCAGGACTACTTCCAAGGTATGTTGACTTCCCCCTGCAAAAACATACAGTTCTGTATTTTTGTATATGTTTATCTTTATTTTATTTATGAGTTCAATTCTTTAGGGTTTAAAGCATTATATATTGTTTACAGTTTTGCCGCTAGGGTTTAGGACGTATTATAAATAACAACATTTGTAATAATACGAATATAGAAAATTAATGAAAAACCCCATTTTGAGTCTTTTTTCTCAAAAAGCTCTTTCCTATTAGCTTTTATTAATCCCTTTAGCAAAGATTGTGGCACTTGGACTCGTACATCACATCTAGTGAATCTTAGGCCGTGTAAAGTCTAATTGGTGCATCATATTCGGTTAGGTGGCTCATGAATTCGTTAAAATCCTCACTAAACCCACTTTATTTTCGTTTCTTCGGCAAGATCAGACTCACTCCGACGACCGGCCTTGTCTGTCCTGTGTGGTTCATATTAACATTGGTCCTTGCTATTAATCGTTAGCAGTCTTATCTACTTGGTTGTAAGTTTATGGTGCAAACAGACTAAAAGAGTTTGCATCATCTATTGTCTCAATGAATGACTACTTCGAATAAAAAACATTGGTTGGCAAAGTTGTTGGGCTATGACTTTGATATTCAATATAAAGCTGGTATTGCTAATGCTACTACTGATGCTTTCTCTCGGCTGGAGGAGGAGGTTGATCTAATGAGAATTTCAAGATCCATTTGGACAAACATTATTGCTATAAAGCGTGATGTCCTACAAGACCCCTTATTGGCTGCTAAGATTCAGCTACTCAAGGAAGGAAAAGACGCAGGTCTTGGGTTTGAATTAATTAACGATACGCTACACTATAAGAGTTACTTGGTTATCCCAGCCAAGTCTTCTTGGACTCAATTATTCTTACATGAGTTTCATGCTTTTGTGATTGGGAGACATGTAGGATATATCTGGACTTATCGAAGACTTACTGGTCATTTGTATTAGGTGGGAATGAAAAGGGATGTTGCCGCTTTTGTGGCTTCATGTGCGGTTTGCTAACATAACAAATCCTAAAATTTGTTGCCTGTTGGCCTCCTTAATCCATTACCCATTCCCCAAACTATTTGGGAAGATATTTCATTAGATTTTATTACGGGGTTACCTAAATTAAAAGGCTTTGATACTGTCCTTATGGTGGTGGATCGATTTTCTAAGTATGCGCATTTTCTACACTTAAAGCATCCTTTTACTGCATGTTTTGTAGCTGATTTGTTCACTCGAGAAATTGTCTGTCTTAATGGGTTTCTATGGACAATTATTTCCAATAAAGACCCTTTGTTTGTTAGCTCCTTTTGGAATGAGCTATTTGTTTTACAAGGTACGCGCTTAAATTTCAGTACTACCTATCATCTGGAAACGGATGGTCAGACTAAGGTTATAAATAGAAGTTTAGAATGTTATTTACGTTGCTTTGCTTCAGAGCGTCCTAATGCTTGGATGATGTGGATTTTTTGGGATAAGTTCTCCTATAACACTAACTTTCATTCCTTCGCTAGCTTGATACCATTTGAGGTTGTTTACGAACGTCCTCCTCCTTTTGTTCCCATTTACTTATCGGGTGAAGTTAAGAATCTTACAATACTTATTGAAGAGTAAGTTTAGTAGAGGACTTAATGCCTAACTTAGAAGTTAAAGCTAGTCGAGGACAGAGAAAGACACAATGTAAGCCCTAAAGCCAAGTCAAATAACCATAGGTTTGAGCCTAAAACCCAAGGTTTAGGGCGATCAGTTAGAGGATCCGATCAAACCCAAATTATAAACTATTTAGCAAAATATCAGTAAAAATGACCCTGTAAACTTAAATTTAAGAAAATGAGTAGTAAAATAGGAGACTATAAAATTTTCAAATTTTAAGCATAATAACTGCTAATTACCAAAAAGACAAAAAGTGTAATATAATAACTAATAAATTAGTAGAGATAGATTATACGTATACTAAAAATTTTAGAATGACCAAAATAATATTTAGGAATGTTCAGTGTACCCTACATGTATTTACGTGTAGATAAAAATACGCGTAATTGCTAAAATAAGCCGAAAACTAAGTAAATAATTAAAGAAAAATACAAAATAATTATAAAAAAAATCAGAAGAAGATAACTGCAACAAGATCAGGTCGTGGGCTGAAAAGAAAAAAATTAACCAATAAGAATTCGACAAACTAAAAGCCTAAAATCAAGGAAATGGGGTAAAATCCAATCAAATTAATGCACATTAATTACTATATTTGTCTATAAATAAGGAAAAAATTCTCAAAAGTCATTTGGATAGTTTGTGATCTGAGAAAAATCGAAACACAAGAAAAATCGAGAGAAATTCCAGAAAATAAAAAAAAAAAAGAAAACTGTGCAGATTAGCAAGGTGAACTAAAACCACCACCCACCACCACCTGGGACCGAACCACCACCACCACCTTACACTAGGACCAGCGTCTGGACCGGCCGACAGCCTTGGACCGGGTTTGGACGGCCAGAAAGCTTTGAACCGATTAGTCATTTATTCACCCCGATTTTTATATAATTTTGTAAAATTAGTTATTTTACCCAGAAAATTATGAAACTTGTTATTCTGAGGATTTATTGTATGTAGATTTAGGAAAAAATATTGATTTAGTTTAATTATGTCTGGAAATATAGGGTTCTTAAGAAATTGTTCAAAACCGAGCATGTTTAAACCGGAAATTAAATAGGCTTAGGGATATAGTTTGGGGCTCAAAATTTTTCTGTAGGATTCTCATATGATGTAGAACAGTGCTATGAAGCCATTTTTTTAAAATTAATTTTCGAAAATTTTAAGTTAATTTTTAGCCTTAAATGATGGTAAAATTGGGTGATTTAGGATTAATTAGGTGATTAGGATATTAATTACTGATTTGGATCTTAATTAGATGTTTAAGGAAGTTAATCTCTACAGTAGAACCTTAATCCTAACCTTTAGGTACTAAGTATGGTTAATTAGGGAAATTAAGTAAAGAATATAAAAAATTAGGAATATGTGGAAATGTAAATTAATAAATCTAAAAATAAATAAATAAATAAAGTTATTTAGATAATATTATAATTTAAATCAAAAAAATAATAAATCTGAAATAATATTTAATTTTAAGTAAATATCTCAAAATGTAAGATTTTTACACATCGGGAATAAATCCGATACCTCAATTAGGGTTAGCATGTACCGAATAGTTAGAATACCAAAATTACGATCCAATAGGATATTTAAATACCCGAACATAATGTGATTAATGTCACATTGGGATTCGAGCCTAATTACGACTTAGGAATTAAAACTAGAATCTAGTTTAAGAACCGAACCCCAAAATAGAATACAACGAATTATTAATACGTTGTAGGTATACATGAGGAAAATGAGTTACATTTTAAATTAGAATAAGAATCCATAAAATATAGGTATTAAAAAAACCTATTTGTATTATAGGACATCCAGAAACAAATCAACTCGCAACTAGAGGATCGAACGATTGAGCAAATTCAAGTAAGTTGAGTTATTGCTTATTGTAATAGAGTACTAGTTTTGTAGTGCTTGGAGACTTGGGCTTATATATGCTTGTGATTGTAAATAGTTTGCGCATGTATTTGATGTATCTGAATACGTGCTGGAATTTGTATTGTGAATGAATTTGTGACTGATTGAATTGGTATGAACTTGTTTGAACACCCTAACCGGAATTTAATCTTAGTCGACCTTAATAACCGAAAATGTCATGCATTGCAACCTGTTAGGGGATCATAGGACTCTCCAACCAAATACCGACCCCTTCGAAAAGGATAGTGCAGGATTGCAAAATGGTCCCTTCTTCATCCTCAGTCGAACTAAGTGACAGGAGAGGAGGTCGCGGCGGGGGTGAAGTCAATGGTTCGAAGGTAGTTACGGGAGGAGCGAGGTCTCCATTGCACAAGCCTGGGTTTGGTTGTGAGCTGCTGCATAACATGGAACTCCTCAACCCGGATTGGAGCGGGTGAAATTTCTCTGATTTCACAACGGACCAGACTACGTTGTGCGATGACATTTGATTGTTGCATTGCATGAAAATAATTGTTTGATAACCCTGTTTGTGCTTGTATGCATTCATGAGTCTCCAATTCAACTTACTGAGTTGTAGTTACTTATACCCTTATAGATCCTTTTGCAGGTTCCGATTTGTAATCTCTTCAAGTACAATGCCGCCCTACAATTATCCAGAGGTCAGTCCTTTTGAAGCTAGGGGTGTGAGGATCAAGTTATTTAGCATAATGTGTAACTAGACTAACTCTGTAGTTAAAGGCTGAAGACTGTTAGTTATTCTGTAAATTAGTAGACTGTGGTGATTTTGTAAATATTCCTAGGAAGCTCTGTGGACTTATTTATATAATTATCTATGTTTAATAGTAATTTAAGATAATTATCATATTTGTAGTATAATTATTAATCGAACTGTTTACTTCCAAGCGAGTGGTCGTCGACGCCTTGTGTAGATTATCTCTATGGTAGGAACTGTGAGACCGATTTTTATTATAGAATGGTTTACACGGCAGGACTGTTGCGACTTCGCGACTTCGCGACTTCGGGGCGTAACACACAATCACCTACCTCATACTGCACATCACAGTGATGTTTATTGGCAAGAGCACAATTACGTAATTGAGTCCGATATACCTTCAATTATAATAAATTACACTAAAGGTGCCTTTAGTGTAAAAACATAAGATACTAAATATGCATTCACTTGATATGTTTTTAGTATACTATATTTATAAATTTTTTTTAAATGAGTCATTTTTCATAATATTTAAAAAAAAAAAAACTCATGTTCGTATAAAACTCGAAAAGTTAACCACTTGAAGATTGGAGTACACGTTGGCAAGCCACACAAATTGAAACCATTTTCCTCCTGAACTTACCCTCGGTTTGCTAATTTTAGGAAAGAGTGGAAATAAGCAAAAACGTATTGAAAGGAAAATTAGAAAAATGAAAAGAAATATATAGTTGATATTTTGTTTGCATTTATAAAGATAAAATAAAAGAAAACAAGGTTAATAATTAACTAAAATATCCTTAATTTTATATTTTTTATATTATTTTAGGAATATTTTTATAATCTCAAAATTCCATCCATTTTTACTTTTTTATCTCCAAAAATAAAGAAAAAAATAAATAATTTTAAAAATAAAAATATTTTACTTATTTCTTTCCATTTCTATGTTTACTTTTAATATCCAAACATCGTATTTTTACGTATCTCTTTCCGTTTGCATAGGCTCTCCATAATTGAAAGCCTCTCTCTCACTCTGTTTCTCTCTCTGTGCGTGCGCGTGTGATTTGACAATGAGGCAGAGACCCGCTGTGACCACCACTCTACCCGATAACAGTCTTTCCAATAACACCACCCAACTTAAGCATCCTGCAATCGAGCGAATCCCCAAAAACCACGAACAGAGAAGAGTCTTTCTCCTCTGTTTGGCTTTTCGAATTGTCAACTCCTTACTTATTCAAACCTATTTCAACCCGGATGAGCATTGGCAATCTCTTGAAGTTGCTCATCGTCTTGTTTTTGGGTAAAAGATCCGATCTTTGATCTTGGGTTACGATGAATATCAATTGGTATTCGTGTTTCTTTTTTCAATTTTAGTTTTGAATCTGTCTTTTCATTTGGCTGCAGATATGGACATTTGACATGGGAATGGGAAAAAGGTATTCGAAGTTATGTTCATCCGATGATTTTTGTTCCACTTTACAAAGTTTTGGAGATTCTTGGTCTTGATACACCTTGGTTCATGGTAATTTATTGCAAAGACTTTGGAATTTGTAGTTCTTCTTTAGGAATGTTGATTGCATTTTGTAGCTTCAGTCTCTATAGCTAGTGGAAATTACTAATCGGAGGAGATGAATATTATCTGTGTACTTTTATGGTAATCCTGAATAAGTAGAATAGTGGTTACGCACAAAATTGTATTATTTTGTGGATTGATATTTCCCCCATTAATTGTTGGGTATTTCTATGGTCAATGAAGATGTTAGAGATTCTGTTATAACCACGCCTCTAATACTAGCTATGAAGTTGGGAGATGCCCGTCCCAGAAGGAAATTCCATACTTTCTATCGGTGAACTTGCAAGTAGCGTTATAGTTTCCACCACAGTTGCAGTCTCGATGCTCATGTTCACTTGACTTTCTTTTTTCCCTACTACTACATATATTATTGAAGATGCTTCATCCCACTAGCATCCTAAGTCTCCACCACATCATGCAGTCTCGATGCTCATATATATGGCTGACTTTTTTTATTTCAATACCTGCTACTATATATATTATTAAACTCTCTCCTTCTCATTCTGGAGCTATGTCTGTGCCACTAGACTAATTTTTAACTGGTCCCACTGCAGCACCAGCATTGCCCTGTGATTGCAGTGGGTTGTAGTGCAAGGCTTCTACACCAATTGAACAGGATAATTTAGAGAGAGCCACTATTCAAAAGCTAGCTACTAAAGTGGCAAGCTTAAGTCTATCTGAACCTTGTACCAGAATCCCATCTTTTCAGTATGCAACCTCACAATTAGGATTTTAACAGACTATAGGTGCATGGGGCACTTGGGAATACTTGTGTCATTGGAAGCCAAATATATGACATGTGCTTCACTAATTCAACAGCCTACAACTCCTATTTGCCTGGGGTGCTATAGGATCACTCAACTCATATTCTTTTCTTCTTATTCCCCCTTGCCTGTAACATGGATTAGATGGGATTCTCTCCCTGTCTCTCTGTCTCTCTATCTCTCCTTCTCTCCCCCAGATGTGCATGCAGACACACATATTTGGATGTGACTAAAATGCAAGGGGGTTGCTCTCGTTCTGATTTATACTTCATCCACCCTATTGTGTAGTATTCCGGTATTTTGATTTCATTTCATAAGGGGCTGAAAGAAGATGCGAGCCACAGGTTGCATGCATGCAGGATCAAATTGAGGATCGTTGGGGTTCTATAAAATAGTAAGATATTGGTTGAGTGTGAGGGTAAAATCTGTCAAACAACTATGATGCTTTAAAGGCAATATGTTGTGTGATCAAACCTAAGATGAGTGATTAAAATGCCAATGATCTGATAGATATGTGCACATATTTTAAATTCAATATAGACTTGTTTTTAAATAGTTTGGACATGTGACATTTATTTTGACGACATGATCCAATGAATTGGTTTAAAAAAAAAAATTTACTAAAATCGAAGTCAGGAAATTTTTTGTGAGAATTTAGACCATAAGCTTTATATATGGAAGTTATTCTTGGATCAAGTACATAAGGACAAAAGGGTTCTTGTAGTTGAGCCTGCCAAGTATGATGATGCTGAATCTTTTTGTTGTTGCTGCTGTTATAATTGTCTTCACTATTTCGGTTGATCATTTAATTAGCAAATTAAATCTTTTTCTTTAACTAATTCTGCATTGGAATCTGGTTATTTGCTTCACAGACAAAGACTCCAAGGTTGCTTCAGTCTGTATTTTCTGCAGTTGGCGATCTATACTTGTACAAATTTTCCCTTATTCTGTTTGGTGGTTCTGTTGCTAGGTGGGCGGTATCCTTTCCATTTTTTGTTTTCAGCTTTTCTGTCCTTGTCTGCTGAAATATTAACGTTTTCTATTGACACGAAAGAGAACTGTCTGTGGTAGTAAATAGTGACCTTAACCCCGCTCCAGCTGTTTTCTCAATTGACAAACTGGTTCGTGTTTTTCTGTTTCCCACGCACATTGTCGAATAGTTTGGAGACGGTGCTTACACTTGTTGGATTATATTATTGGCCTTGTCTGAGACTATTTTCCAGCAAAGATCCCAACGTTTCAAGGAAATGGGGCTTGGTTGCAGCAGCATTTGCTTGTGCCATCAGACCTACAAGCGCTATCATATGGATCTATGTCGGTCTCCTTGAGCTCTTTATGATGAGGGATCGACTTAGATTTATACTTCTGGAGGTTGTTCCTGTTGGGTAGGTAATTTACTTGCCCAATTCCTCTTGTTCGATTTTTCTACCAATGAAATTAAAATTAATTTCTTATTGTTTCTGTATTCATGTATTTGGATTTTTCTACTCATATTTCCTACCTCTTCTGCAAAGTAACTCTTTTTTCCCCCTATTGCATTTTATTTAGACACATTTCTTGTGTTTCGGCTCTCTAGTTATCTAATCTATTCTTGCTGAGACTGAATTATGCTAGACATCAAAACATTTGAAATGCAGCTAGTGGTTGGTATTGAAGTTGGAGAGAGATATATTTAAAGATACACAATGTCAATTTGTAATTACGATGCTGAGTAATTTTCAGCGACCCCTAGGATGGTCGTGCTGTTAGGCCATACTCTAAGATATTCTTATTGGCGGTAGTACCAGAAATTTGCATTGAGGATCTAGCTCTTATTTACCAGTCTTTGGCTTGTTCCACAACCTTGTAGATTTCAGATAAATACTGATCATCAAGCTATGGAAAGAAACTGTAATATGAAAAAGCTTGATGCAGATGCTATAGTTAACGAGGTCTTTTAACATTTAACTAGTAGATATTGGTAACCAGGGACATACAATAACTGATTCTCCATTTGAGGCCCGACTTTTTATCTGTTAGTTTCAGCATCTCATCATTTCAATTTGTAAAGATCATTCCTACCATGATTTTAGCTTTGTTTTTTCCCCTCCAACCCTTTTCTACTAGAGTTTTTTTCGGTTTCAATGATACTTTTTGATAAGATTCCAAGGGTATCTCACCCTATTTGTTATGTCTATAGGTGGAGGAATAAGAAAGTTTGAGTAGTAGTGTTATAAATCATTGGTGTTTTGTATATAATAAGTGTATTCTGTGGTGGGACCTACAGTATTTGTATTGTGCTATTATGGGGCCGACATAATATTTGTTGTGGGGTTTGTTGTTTTGTTTGCACGTGTACATATTTTCAGTTATACTTCTTGTTGGAAGTTAGGAGGTGAACAATAGTATAAATAGGAAGGGAGGTCAGAAAGTTTTTTGGGGGGGGGGGCGGTGTGGTGGGGGTGGTTGTGGGTGAACTTTTATATCCATTCTTGTATTGAGCAGTGGCTCGTTGGGATTTTTCTCTGATGCTTTAAGCTCAGGTGCATTTCTAGAATCTTCTAGAAAAGAATTTATGAACCCATGCTTATCAATTTTGGTGCCATCTGTGGCTTTCACCATGACTCGATTTGAAGCTTGTTTTAATTCTTTGGAAAAATCCCTAAGTGACCTTATGGATGAGTTTCAATCATTGCTCATGGACTTGCAAGAACAACTTTACACCAATTATGCAACTTAATCATCATCTCTTGAAAAAGCTTTGTCCACTATGCAGGCAATGATTCGCAATGCAGTTTCTGCTTGTCCTTCGAACAATACTACCTGTTTTGGTTCTTCAAATTAGTTTGCACATGATTCAAATCACACTAAACTTTCTGGTGGTGATCATGCTGCTCGTACTGCACAACTTGTTTCACTATGTCCTGCACATCTTGATCCATTCAAAGGAGTTGAGGATGATTATTGTCTACAAGCTTCTAGAATTCCTCTTCCATTATTTGATGGACAGGAGCCTTCTCCTTGGATTGCGGCCATGGAGCAATATTTTCTGGTTCACTCTATACCGGATATTTGCAAGGTTTCTCTTGTGATTACTTGTATGCAAGGTCAAGCTATTTTTTGATTGCGTGACTCTATACCGGATATTTGCAAGGTTTCTCTTGTGATTACTTGTATGCAAGGTCAAGCTATTTTTTGATTGCGTATGCTTCAACGTTGAACTCCACACCTTGATTGGCTTATGATGGTGCGTGGAATGCTTCTCCATTGTAGTTCTCCTTCAGCAACCAGTCCTTATGTTAGCTTGTCTACTCTTCGACAAATTGGTCCTATTGCTCAATACATTGAGCAGTTTGAAGCCTTAGCTTCCCAAGCGCCTGAATTAACCGAGCTTCAGTTATTTGGATATTATCTTGGTGGATTAAAGGAGGAAATTTATGTTCATGTCCAAATACTCAAGCCTTTGACATTAGCAGCAGTCATGGAATTATCTATGAGCATTGAGCGTAAATTTCAGTGTGATGCAGTGGTTAGTGCAGTGCATCCACCTGGTTTTTCTATTTCCGATCATGGAGATTCATTTGTGCATCGACCAGCTCATTCATTTTCTCTGTCTCAGCCCGTTTCTTCTTCTACCTTTCTGTCCTCTTGTGATTTACGTACTTCAGGTATGCCCTCTTGACCTTCCTTATCGAGTTTTTTTGCTCATGTGCTGCTGGACCTTCTTCCAACTCGTGTAATAAGGCTGAAAGGGTGATTTCTAAGGGTAGTCATATGTTTTGCGGAGGTAAAGGCCAACAACAATTGTTGTACACTAAATTTTTGGACAAGAAAAATAAAGGCCTTTGTTTCAAATGTGACCAACTATTTAACCTTCAGCATAAATGTACTAATAAACCATTACGATTTTTAGTGATGGAAGAGGATTATGATGAACCAGAGGAGGGTCGGGTGGATGTGGCTGTTTCTCTAGCAACTATGGAAAAAGCTTGAATCTGATCATTCTGATGCTAATATTGTTGATTCTTCCTTTGAATTGAATATGTTGTCATTTTATGAACTTAATGGGCCACACACTATGAAATTCAGGACAGAACTAAATTCTTTTCCTATTTTTGTGCTTATTAACAGTGGTGCTAGCCACAATTTTATCTCTCGTGACTTTGTTGAATGCATGCAATTTTCTCTTGCTATTACAACACCTTTTCTGGTTGCTTTGGGGGATGGGTAGATTATTACATCAATGAGTAAATGTTGTGATTTACAATTGTGTGTTGATATGGTCTCATTTGTAATTTCTTGCTATGTGTTAGAGCTTGGTGGTATTGATGTGATTTTGGGGATTCAATGGTTGCATACCTTGGGAGAAGTTAAAGTGGATTGAGGAGCCATGACTATGAAAATTTCTATTGAGGGGGGTGAATTTGTTTTGCAGAGGGATTCTACTTTGTTTAAATCCCCTATTTTATTAAAGTCTTTATATAAGTTGCATGATGTAGTGTATCGAAGCTTGCTATGGTCGAGTGAATGGTTGGAAGTTGTAACAGAAGTATGCAATGACAGCAGTTCTGAATGTTATTATGGGGATTTTGCAACCATTTCTACAGCTTATTTTGAGTAACTAGAGCATTGTGTTTGTAATGGCAATTTGTAGCAGCTTGAGTTGACAAAGAAGCAATAAGGTAGTACCTCATTGTTGGATCTACGAATTTAGCAGTTACTTGATGAATTCTCTGATGTTTTTGTAGATAGGATTAGATTGCCTCCTTCACGACCAATGGATCATAGCATACCTCTTAAAGAGGGGCAAGAACCCATCAATGTTCATCTATATTGCTATGCTCAAGTGCAAAAGACAGATATTGAGAAGCTTGTTGAAATGCTTAACATTAGGATTATTAAACCTAACACTAGCCCATTCTCTAGTTTAGTGATGCTTAATAAAAAAAAGTGGCTCTTGGAGATTTTGTGTAGATTGTAGAGCCTTAAATAGGGCAGTCATATTGAACAAGTATCCTATTCTTATCATAGAAGAGTTATTAGATGAACTTTATGGAGCTACGGTGTTTACAAAGATCGACCTAAAAGTGGGATACCATCAAATTAGAGTAACACTTGAGGATGTACATAAAACTGCTTTTAGGACATATCAAGGACATTATGAGTTTCTTGTTATGCTTTTTGGCCTTATGAATGCTCTCTCTACTTTTCAAGCGATAATAAATGACTTGTTTCGGCCTTGTCTTTGTGCATTTATACTTATATTTTTTGATGATATATTGATCTATAATATAGATATAACTACTCATGTTTCACACTTCAGAGTTATTCTTGAATTATTGAGGAGCGTTGAGCTTTTGGCCAAGAGAAAGAACTGTTCATTTGGCCAGCATACTATTGAATATTTAGGTTATGTCATTTCAGCAAACGAAGTAGGAGTGAATCCTAATAAGGTAAAGCCTGTTTTAAAATAGCCAACTCCTATTTCAGTGAAGAGTTTGTGTAGTATTTTGGGTCTATCAAGTCATTATCGTAAATTTGTAAAGGACTAGGGAAAAATAGCTCACCCACTTATTGAATTATTGAAGAAAAATTGTTTTATGTGGTCTATTGAAGCTGAGGAAGCTTTTCGATAGCTTAAAGGAGCTCTTATACAAGCCCCTATACTTGCTATGCCAAATTTCCATTGCCCATTTATCATGGAATGTGATGCTTCGGGTTGTACCTTAGGGGTGGTGCTACAACAAGATGGTCATCCAATTGCTTTTATAGCAAAGCTCTTTCAGATAAGACCTTGAGTAAATCAACCTATGAGAAAGAGTTTATGGCTTTAATGTTGTCAGTCAATCATTGGTGTCCTTATCTTCTAGGTCGGAAATTCATAGTTAAGACTGATCATAAGTCTTTGAAATATTTGTTGAGATAGAGGATTACTACTCTTACACAATAGAATTGGTTATATAAATTGTTGGGATTTGATTTTGAGATTGAATATTGTAGTGGGCTTAATGATAGAGCAGCTGATGCACTATCTCGACAATTTGATGAAGTTCTTGTGGCTGATAATAAGCTTGTTGTATTTTCTTTTGCAGAATTACCACCTGCTGCCCATGACCTTAAGGGTGATGGTGAGTTAGGAGGGATTTCTAGTCTAATTTGGACTGATTTGCATGAAATCCAGAGGGCTGTTATGTCTGATCCCATTTTGTCAGCTAAAGTTGATTTGCTTCTCCAAGGACAATCAGCTGGCGATGGTTTTAGGTCGGTGAATGATATTCTTTTCTATCATGATAGGTTGGTGACTTGGGTGACTCTATTTTTACATGAATTTCATAGCTCTCCCATAGGAGGCCATGCAGGGTTCTTGAAGACATACAGGAGACTTGCTATAAATTTGTATTGGATAGGACTTAAACGAGATGTGGAACAGTTTGTGGCTAATTGTGCTATGTCAATGTAATAAATCTCAAACACTTTCTCCTATTGGCCTTTTAAATCCACTGCCTATACCTAAGGCAATTTAGGAAGACATTTCTATGGATTTTGTGGTGGGTCTCTCAAAATCTAAAGGATTTAACACTATTCTTGTTGTTGTTGATCAACTTTCAAAATATGGTCATTTCATGATGTTGAAGCATCCTTATTCTACAAAGGTTGTGGCTGATATTTTTGTGAAAACAGTCTTGCGTTTACATGGCATTCCCTGCTCTATAGTTAGTGATTGGGATCCCATTTTCATTAGTATCTTTTGGTGCCATTTGTTTCAAGCTCAAGGTACTAGACTGTACTTTAGTACATCATACCATTCGAAGATGGATGGCCAAACTGAGGGTCTCAATAGGAGCTCGGAATGCTATTTGAGGTGCTTTTGTAGTGAACAATTTAAAAGCTGGTCTTCTTAGCTTCCTTGGGCCGAGTTCCCCTACAACACTTCTTATTACTCATCGGCTAAGTTTACTCCTTTTGAATTAGTCTATGGCTGGCCTCCTCCATCCATTCCTTCTTTTGTCAGTGGTGAAATTGTGATGCAGTGCTTCAGCAGCTTCAAGCTAATCTTGCAAAGGCTCAGCTTAGCAATTGTGTGCAAGCTAACAAACATAGGAGGCATGTGGAGTTTAATGTGGCTGATTGGGTATTTTTGAGAATCCGACTAGCTTTATAGAAACGCATGAACACAAGAGCATCTACTAAACTATCACCAAGATATTTTGGGCATTATCAAATACTTGAATGGGTGGGGGATGTAGCTTACAAGCTTCAGCTTCCTCCTAGATGTAAAGCACATCCAGTTTTTCATGTTTCCTTACTGAAGAAATCCTCTAGTACATTTTGTACTTCTGTTGATTTGCCTACTGATTTTCGTATGGTTGAAGATGACTATAAAGAAAAACAACAACAGCAACCTATTAGTATTTTGGGATGCCGTTTCTTAGTAAAGAATATCAAGGAAATTCTGCAAGTATTTGTGCTGAGAGAGTCAACCCTCAACTGAAGCTACTTAGGTTGATAAGGCTGCCTTTGAGCTTCAATTTTCTAAATTTATCCTTGAGGACAAGGACAGTCTTTTGGAGGGTGGCATTTATAAGATTCCAAGGGTATCTCACCCTATTTGTTATGTCTATGGGAGGAGGAATAAGGGAGTTTGAGTAGTAGTGTTATAAATCGCTGGTGTTTTGTATATAATAAGTATGTTGTGTGGTGGGACCTACAGTATTTGTTTGGTGCTGTTATGGGGCCTAAGTAATATTTGTTGTGAGGTTTGTTGTTTGTTTATACATGTACATATTTTCAGTTACATTTGTTGTTAGGAGTTAGGAGGTGAATATTAGTATAAATAGGAAGGGAGGTCAGAAAGTTGGGTTTGGGGGGGTGTGGTGAGGGGAGGATTTTTCTCTGATGCTTTAAGCTTAGGTACATTTCTAAAATCTTCTAGAAAAGAATTTTTGAACTCGTGCTTATCACATTTTCAGGGAGTTTTAACTTTTCTTAGAGCCCTTGTCTATTAGCCCTATAATATTGTGGAACTCTACTGGTCATATGATGGGTGATATCTTTGAAATGAAGAGCGATCCATTGCTCTCATGATGTCAGTAAAGGGTGACTATTGAAGTGATTTGCATGTCAATTTGGACTTGATTAGCTTGTGATGAAATATCTCAGAGGCCATAACAGTTGTTGTCAATTGCATCCTTAAAGTTTTCCAGCTGGTTTTTTCTATTATATGCCTATCATAAACAACTGAAGAATACTATGTTCAACTGCCAATCAGTGGGATATGTCTTTATTTTAAACATTAAGCTTTTTGTTGGTTGGTAATTGTTAATGGACTTGTATCTAGTTGCACTGAGAATATGCAATGGAAATGGAACTCTCTCGTTTATTTATGCTTACACTGGATCCCTGTTTACATGATCTATGGTGTCAGGGTGCTGATACTTGGACTTGAGTTATTAGTAGATCGATTGATGTATGGCTCATGGGTTTTGGTTCCTTTGAACTTTCTGAAGTTCAATTTTCTTTCTTCTGGGGGCGATTATTATGGAACCCACAAGTGGCACTGGTACTTTACTCAGGGATTCACGGTCATGCTCTTTTCTTTCTTGCCATTCTCCGCCGTTGGCACTTTCATGGCTGGACATTGGAAACTTGCTGGCCTTATGGCTTGGGTTCTAGGACTTTACAGTGTGCTCGGACACAAAGAATTCAGGTACATGATTTTATATTTTGATGTGTACATTTGCTAGTTGAAAATATCTCTTCGCTGGTTGCTTCAACTTATTCTCATTTTAATTAGACCCTGGGTACAGATTTGTTCTTCCTGTCCTTCCCTTGGCCTTGATCTTTTCTGGGTACTCTCTTGCTGCAATATCCAAGCAAAAAACTTCTGAGAAGACAGCAGGATCTTTTCAGAAGAACACTAAACTGTCCTCACGAGTTAAATGGGCATCTTTTTTCCTGCTTGCCACCAACATCCCAATGGCTTTGTACATGAGCTTGGTGCATCAGGTAGGTATTTCAAACCATTATATGAAAAGCCTCGGTTATGAAAGCATCACACCAATGGCTCTTGTTGAATGATTTAGGATGATAAAATCACTCTGAGGCTGTTCCTCTTGGGCAGCTTCTTATGGAATGATATGTGTGTGTGCTTTTCACTTGTGTTCCTCCCTTCTTTTGCTTGATTAACGATTAAGTCGAACCAACTTGGCAGAGAGGAACTGAGGATGTAATGAACTACCTATCCCGAGAAGCTGCAAATGATAGAGTGAAGAGTCTCCTTTTCCTCGTGCCTTGTCACGCTACACCTTACTATTCGTCGCTTCATCATAACTTGCCAATGCGTTTCTTAGATTGTACACCAAGGTAGCTCAGGAGGTTTTACGTTTGTTTACTTTATTGGTCAGCTTACACAGTTATACTGATGGATTCATCTCTTGCTCAACAGTGAAGATAGGAGTGTCCCGGATGAGTCTGACCGTTTTATGATGGATCCTAGGGGCTTTGCTGCAAAACTTGCAGAAAACTGGTCTGCACCAAGTCACATTGTGTTGTTTGCCTCTGAGGAGAGAGCATTGAAGGAATTTTTATTATCGCATTCTTTCAAAGAGGTATATACTGATTTTAACTACCTATCACATGGCCCCTTGTCCTAGTACCTTTCTTTTCTTCTCTCCGTGTTTCTTAATGAGAACGTGACGATTCCAGGTTCAAAGATTTTTTCATGCTCATTTCAAGGTAGACCGTGATCTACAGTCTTCTGTTGTTGTCTATTCCCGGACAAGTTGGTGAAGTCTAATCTGCGACTTGTATTCTAACTTAACCATCTTACCTAAAGAAAGTCGGAGTTTTACCTTTTTTTTAACCTTTCTTAAATGTTACATGTAATATCTGAACGTGGTTCGTTTTTGTAATTACCTATCTAAAAGTTTGAAACTATCAATTTGATACAACTGTGTTTATTTTTGCTATTAACTATCTGAATTTTGTTCATTTTTATCAATAACTACCTAATCCAAGAACCATACTGATGATTCTTTCGCATTTACTCCTGGAAGTAGATGTTGCTGAGGAAATCAAAATAGTGAATTAACGATGATTTATTCCTTGTGTACACGTGGATACAGTGAAACGTGCTATACTTTACCAACAAACACAACAAAGATCTAAACATAACATATATTATACTAAGCTCGTAAGTATTGTATTATTTTTCACACAATGACCGATGTGAAAGAGAGAAAAAGGGTTTAAAGTGCAAATTACAATTTTTTCGTTAGAAAGAGTCCATTTTTAACTCAATTTTTTTTCATTTGATTTAACTTTTAATTTAGAAAAAAAAATCCTAATTTCTTAATTTATCTCATGATTATTTTTGAATCACAAAAAGATTCAACAAAAAAGAAAAATATTCTAAAATGTACTTGAAATTCATGTCAAAATGGGTTTCTCAAACATGTTTTATAATTAAAGAACTTACTTTGACATAAATTTTAAGTATGTTTTAAAAGCATTTTTTAAAAAAAAATTTATATGATTTAGAAGTAATTATGGAGTATATGAAGAATTGATCATTTTTTTAAAATTAAATTGAAAGTTAAATCAAGCAAAAAAATAAATCGAGTTAAAGTTGACTCTTTTTTTTGACAAAAAATTAAAAGTTGTAATTCAAAAATCTTTTTTTCTCTTTCACAAGTTTTACATGAAATGTTTCATGTGAAAAGCTTTGTACATACGTGGGTTACCTTAAGTGGTTGTGTGATAAATAGTACTCATTAGCTTCATATAGTATATATTAGCTTGAATCCTTGCTGCATTTGGTTGAAATTAAAAAAAAAAAATTCCTTTAAAAAAATTTGTCACATATGACCAATACCACATCAATGAAAGTAAAATAATAATAAAAAAAAAGCTATCACATGGCAATTGAAACTATTTCAAAATGCGACATTAACGCTTTGACTTTAAATTCAGGAGGGGGCATAAAAAATTAATCAAAGTGATCTTAGGAATTTAAATTTTGGAGAATGAATTTGTAAAATATTAATATAGTTAAAAAGTAAAAAACATTTTTACTATTCATTATATATTGGAATCACAAAATTTAAGTTTTAAAATTTAGCAAAGCTTTAGAGATAAATTAAATAAATGATATGAACCACTAATATTTATCAATTAGAGAAAATCTTAAATATGTACATAATGTACCTAAATGAGTTAAATAATTAATAAATACGCATCAAAAGATATGAAAATGCGTGAAATGATTGATATGGTAGGATGTGGCAAGCATGCACGGAACCTGATTCCATGAAAAGACACGATTAAAGTAGATCTTGACAGATGAGTGAAGTATGACATTAGAAAATGGTAAACGATGGACACTTGTAATTGTAATGCATGGAAACAAGCTGTCTCGCTCTCGAAGCCTCTTTGAAGTATAAGAAATAATTGATTTCTATATTTCATGTAATTTATATTATTTATGTAATTTAAGCTAATTTAGGGGTTAAACAAGTAATTTCTGAAAGCATAGCTGATGGAAGAATTAGTGTATTTCTAAAATTGAAAAATTATTTAAGTATGTATTCTATTTTTTTTTGCATAAATCGCTTATATTTAGGTATATTATAACCATAATACGCAATCATTCAAATAATTATGAGTTTTTAGCTATATAGTTGATCTAGACAAGATTTTTCAAAGAAAAGCCGACGAACCTGTATCAAACATAAGGATACATTTGAGGATTATCTAAGCATTTGACATGATTTAGGCTAGATTAAGTATTTCCAATAATATTGGAGTGAAATAGTATAACATAAAGGTATTTATGTAATTTTTCTTGACCATAGTTGAGTATGAACTACATATTGGTTGGTGTCTGGCAAGTATATTTAGTCAAGTTATAATATAGTTAAAAGGGATGTGAACTTGAATATTGATCTTTCGAGGAACTATGAATAAAATACCCTAAATTGCCAATAATCTAATGTAACAATATAGAATAATTTTGATTAGTGAGTATAGATAAATAAAGAAAAACAGATAAGATAAGAACAATAAAATAAACAAGACTAAATAAAATAAATAAGTATGGTTTCAAAAAAATTAAAGAATAGATAATTGTTAACAAACCGTTGTTATTTACTATCTAATTTTATATAACTTTAAATCTTAATTACTTTTTGGATTATAAAGATACATAATTTGAATCGATCAAACTTGTGCTTCTAGCTAATTCTTAATCTTGAAACCTTCTCTACTCGAATTGTTTCTTAATTGAATATCGTAAAATCGCATTAAGACTTTAGATCCCGCTATTAGGTTAGTCATTATAGGTTATCTTAATTCAAAGAAATTAGTACCTAAACTCTTAACCTACTAATTTTCCTTCTAATTATACCGATATGTTCACCAAAGGATTGCATCTCAACATCAAACTTAAACATCGAACTAATAACCCAAGTAAATATTAATTAGATTACAATAAACACAATGTAATTAGATCTTCAAAGATAATATCATGGAGTGAATAAAATAAATGTTACAATAAAAACTAAGGTTCAATAACGATACACTAAGAATAATTTTAAAAAATGGCATTATTAAAAGAAAAAAAGAAATATGAGAAACCCTCGATATAATTTTACCTTTAAAACTCTTTCCAAGGGACTCTCTTTGTAAACTTAAGTTTAGACATCTATTTGTAGAAGTAGGACCTAGACTTACCAAAAAAACCTAACAAAAATAAAAGATTTATTAATCATTCAATATTCACAGGCAAGGTAAAAGGTCGTAGAGTTGGGGCATGTTTTTGCACTTGATTCAAAATCTTTAAAATTCAATGAAAATTGATTGATGAGGAGTACATGGGCATGGACTATGCCAAGGGTGAGCGTGATTCGATTCGGTATGGTACGGTTCACCTTCCTTATTGAACCAATTCTAATATAACAATTCGTTTTTTTTTTTTAAATCGAATATAATCATATAGTTTGGTTCATAAATTTTTCAGGCCTAATTAAAATCGGTTTGATCCAGTTTGAATAATTTATATCAAAATTTTACTAAACGTTTTTATCTCTAATAACATGTTTTCCTTTCTATTGAACTTATATATGTTTCCAATTAATTTCTCATATATTTATCATATATAATGATACTTAATAAAAAATTTGTACAAGATCTTAATAAACTCAACTTAATTGAACGAAAATAAAAAACTCTATTATAACGAATAAACAACAAAGAGAAAAAAGTAAGCTACTCATCAAAAAGCAATATAAAGAAAATAAAAAAGACACACTAAAACCGAAAAAGAAATAAGAGATACATAATAAACACCATGGTAAGATCTTTAATTTGAAAATATTTTAAAAAAGGAAATTTTCTAAATATGAAATTTCATATAAAACTTACTCAAACTTAATCTTAATAATTTATCCAAAAATAAGATAAAGAAGAAGAAGATATGAAATTTGATGAAATCCATAAAGATTGATAAAAAAAATAACAAAAAAATTATATGAAATTATTTTTGTTTAACCAACGGTTTGGTTTGGTAAAAAAAAAAAAAAAACATTTTTTCGGTTTGATTTATGGTTTGCAATTTTTTTTTTTTTGCCTAACCCTAGATCATGCCTATTATCTTCAACCATATTCTTTTCTAAACTTCATTTCTTGCTTGAAATCTTTCTATTTTAAATTGTCGATCAACACTTTTATTTTAATATGCTTCAAAACTTGATCAAAGTTTTCAAAAATTCATCAAATGTGTCTCAAAGTCTCTAAAGATGAAAATTAATGGATTAAGCTCTAAATTACAAATTAACTAAATTAGTACTCAAAATCACATAAAATAATTATAGAATATGTATGCTAATTTCACGTTATCACACACCTATTGTAACTCCTTGAAATGGGGCCTGATAGTTTTACATAAAATCTTCATATTACCTTATACATATGAAATAAAGACTGCTTTACAAATCGGAGGTTATAATGCTTTAACTAGTAAAAGGGTGTTTATTCAATTTACATACATTTGCTTAACTATATATATATCTACAAGTGATCCAACAATTCATAGTTATGAGAACCGCAAAGAGTCGAAATCACATACCAAACAATAAGAAAATGTATCTATAACCTGTTAGTCATAAAGTTACAGTGTAAACCCTGCATAATCAATAGTATAAACTCTAATTTAAGTTTGAGTGTTCTATACGATATTATGAGTCGATAAGGCTAGGTAAAATAAACTTTTTATTAAATTGAGAAATCGAATATCATATCGAGAGTAAAAACCCTAAAAAACTTGATTGAAACCTAAATTGCGTTAAAAAAAACCCTAAACTCGTTGTATGCGCAAATACCCGAAATCGAAGCCGAACTTGAATAAAACCTTAAAATAATAACTTTAAGCTTATAAAACAAATAAGTCTAACTTAATAATAATATAATCATAGTCGATTACAATTATCGATTAAATCATGTAATTACGTATAAACCTTAACGAATACGTTGAAATAACTCGTAAATATTATAAATGTAACGAATATCAATTAGATTAATAAATTTTCATAAAATCTCAAAATTAATTTATAAATACTAATTTTATGATTTTTATGTTTAGAAAAAATTAATTATATTTTTATTTTTATTTTCCTTTTTCTTCCCTTTTTTTCTTTTCCCTTTTCTTCTTCTTATTTTCCTTGTTGCCACGTGATTTTCAACTGTATTGTATAGCAGCCCATGTGTTAAATTACAATTTACAATTGTCACTAATTTATGGAAGAAAGGACAATATAATAAAGCATATGTCTTATCTAAATTAATGAGGAGATTAGGCAAGATTTTATTTCCTTCTTTTCCTTTTGTTTTAATCTACTTGTTGTTGTTTGTTTCACACCTAGAAACCTAGAACAAGCAAACAGAAAAAGAGAAAGAAAAAAATTTAACACACATAAACCTAGCAAACACTAAGAAGAAGAAGAAAAAAAAGGGGATTTTAATCATTTACTAAGGAAATTAGGTAAGTTATTTATTTTATTTTAGTACATATATATATGTATATATATATTCTATAACATGTTTATGTATATTGGGTATTTTTTTTATTTACATATAAGTATGCGTGGGAGTATATGTGTGTATTATACATAGTATATTTATTATATAGTATGTACATGTATGTGTATATAATATATATATATGTATATATATACTATGTATTTCCTTATGTATATATATGTATTTGTGACTAAGTATATATATATATATATGTATATGTTTAGTATACTTAATACTTTATATTATACGGTATATATATGTATGTATAAATAATAATATATATAGTATCTATTTTCTCGCTCATGTATTTATGTACATATATGTGTATTTGGAAATTTTTTTATTTATTTATGTATTTATGTTTAAGTGTATGTGTGAATATGTATATGTATAAATATATATATACTTAGTATTTTGATTTTATGATATTTATATGTATACATGTATAGTAGGCATATGTATGTATATATATACTAAATATTTTATTTAATTATTTATTTGTACACGTAAATTGCTGGATGTGATGTTTAGATATATATATATATATATATATATGTATATTATTATTTGTAATTCATATTTTTGTATATATGTATATAATACAACCGTATATGTATATATATATAAAGTACAAATACACGTATAGTATACTTATACATATAGTATATAATATATAATGAGGGTTAAGATAATTTAATACATAAAGTATATTATACGTATATAAATAGTATCGTATTTATAGAAATACGAGTATATTTAAATAGTATATATATAATATACTATAATATTAATTTAATAAATAAAGTAATTTAGTAATTATATGTAAATATTTAAGTGCACCGTAAACTAGGAGAAAATATAATAAATAATTAATTTAGAAAATTTAATAAAATATTGTAATGAGTATTAATATATAATTATACTATAAAATGTAAGAAATAAGAAAATAATAGAAAATTATGGAAAATGTACAAGTGTGACACGCGGTACTCTCATATGCTGCCATGTCATCAGTTAAGAATAAATTTAGTAATTTTCATAATTAATAATAATAATAAAATAATTAATTAATTAGAAAAATAATAAAGTAGAAAAATTTAAATTAATAAATCTTAAACCTCAAAAATAAGTTAAAAAGAGTAATTATAGTAAAATAGGTTTGAAATAAGAAAATTACAAATTATACGATACAAATAATTATTAAATCATAATTATACCAAGAAAAACCTAAATTGATATTTTATAACTATTTAAGTTAAAATAATGAATTTTATGATATTATTATATTACAGTCAAAACTACGGGTTATAACGTCCAAAACGAATTTCACTACGAGAAAGTATGTTCGAAAACAATCGAAATAAACTATAAATTTATAAAAATTTGAGCTAAATTGAAAAAGTTATACGCGATTGAGTAAAAAACTCGAATCGACAATTTCACGTAAATGAATAACTAAATTAAGTAAACAGTACAAAATACAATACTAGTTTAGTTATTTAATTCTCAAATTTACTACTTTTCGTATTCCCTATTGTTAGGTGATCATGATTTGACTCCGATTTACCATTCGACTATTACGATCTTTAACTTCCAGTATGGTCGAGTGAGTATTCCTAATAATTCCATACTTACTTATGTATGTAGATAGTGAAGATAAATTGCTATTAATAATTAAATGTTGTGTAAGGTTAGATTATGCTTATGTATGATACTATTTGTTAATAATGAATTTACTTTAAAGTATAATAATACACTGTTTATTGCATAGTAAATTTGATAGGAACTTATCTGTTTATGACATTGTTGATTACTGAGTAAAAGGACTTAACTTTATCTGACTTGAATAAATTAAATTGAAACATGTATAATCGTATACTACATAGCTATTTTCGGCCGTCACATCACACGGAAGCAACGGGAATCCATATGGGTTGATTATTTGTTGTTATAGTATTTCATATGATACATATGTGCGATATGCCTTTACCGTAGCCCATAGGAACACTAGGCGTTAGAGACGCCAACCGCCTAACTAAGAGTAGAGTTCAAAGACCTTCATTTAAGAGTGGGTAAGAGCTATGTGAATTTACTCATAATCATACATAGAACTGGATTTTGAATAAAACTGAAAATGAATATGAAACGCAGAGTTTCGTTATTATGTAAGTTTTAGTATAATATCTAGATCTAACTAGTACCGATGTATCTCCAACCTCAACTTTGAAGGGCGTTAAATCTAAGTTATATGTAGTACCCAGTCACCTACATGTATCTGTATGGTATACTGATTATTTATGCATTTATTTGATTGAATTAAATTGTTATATAACTTATTTGTTGTATAGTTGAGGGAAAAATCTCACTAAGCTAGTTAACTTATACCCATATAGTTTACTTTTGTAGGTTGATCTATTCGTAGAGTCGGGCCGCTGGATGCCCAAGGTTAGTAGTACCTTAGTGGGTTGATGTGAGAGTAAGATGTGATAAGAGTAAATTTATATTATTATATATAGATTTGGAACCTTAATATGTAATATAATATGTTAACAGTTTGTAATATAAGTTATTATCATCTTCTCATTTGTAAACATCTATATATGTGTGTTATTTATATTTAAATGGTTGTTATTATTATAATGTAACAATATTACTTACACCTACCTAACTTTAGGTTGTTAATTATAGTAGCAGTCTTGTATATCGCATGAAGGGTTATCGATTGAAAGGGATATCAATCCATAGTTCTTTGTACAATATATGGCGACTGCCACGATTAGCCCCATTAGGTCATGACGTACTAAATACCTTAAAAGTTTAATTCGATTATACTATTTATTTTTCTAAACTTATATTCTACTTTCTTAACCTAATGGAGCACTCTACACTTAAGTCTTAGCCCAACCTCAGTTTTGTAAGACCTTCAAAAGAAACTATTAGAATATAAGCTACATCCAGTTTAGTAAGTAACCTTCCTACTTTACCATCAAACAACAACAAGGAAGTTATTTATCAAACATATGAATATATGTATAAACATATGCAATGCAAATAGTATATATAGTCGGTCGGTTACTATATACAATACGGTTTTAATACTCATCATTCCTCGGGTTAAGAAATAGTTAGACATGTTAAGACCCAAGTATCAACGTCCAATACAAAATCTTTTAACAATAAAACCACCCTAAGCAATAGATACGGCTTAACCTCAAGCAGAAGGCAGCACTTCTTAGAGCCAAGTAGTTACCAAAGGTCAAGGCAAGAACATGTCACACGAAATATGTCGTATGATAAACAATCACAATACATAATATCAATATAGATCTCCTACTCTATTGCATGGTGCTGATGCTCTTTTGACTCATGTTATAAAAAGTAATGCATGTCCAGTTTAATTAGAACCCGAATATTTATTAATTTTGGATTCATAGGGTGGTCAAACAAGTATATTCCAAACACTCTAATACTCTATGTTCTAATGCAGCAAACAAAAGTGTTTAAGATATCTTAAGATATTTTGCAAGCATAAGTCAACTAGAACAAGTACACACAACCAAAACAAGTTTCTCGTGTATTAAAGTTTTTAGGATTTTACATGTACAAGTAAGGTTTTAGGGTTTTACTTTTTTTAAGGTTTTTCAACTTATTCTTTAGGGTTTGTGACTTATGATTTACGATTCAATCATCTTATCTTTGGATTTTATTATTATATCTTGAGCAATTTTAGAGATTATCTATTTACTTCTATATCTAACTTCAAGTTTGGATCAAAAAATTTACAGAGTTCATATTATCTCCCTAAGTATAATGTTGGCATTCATAAGGAAATATTTTCATATTATTACTAAGGTTTCATATGATTGATCATTGTTGACTTGTTGTTAATTATGATATAAAACCCACTTAGTAGATTAAGATGTAATTAAGCTTCTTAATCTTAATTACAAGTACACATAGCACAAATTAGGCGCATTTTAGGGTTTAATATGTCAAATTAAGTTGGTTAGACCTATTATGTAATCTTGTCTAATTATTTTAAGAAATTGAGACAATTTACTGCTATTCAAGTACATTTTAGAAGGTAGATTAAGGTTTTAGGGCAATTAAGCCATTAGTCTTCAATTAGTGAATAGTTTTACTATTTAATTAGAATACACTAGTTGGATTAAGGTTTACAATCGTAGAATAGGGTTTTACAATTTAAAAGCTCGTACGTATTAGGGTTTCAATTAAGATTTTAATGTTCAAAGGTTCATTTAAGGGATAAAATATTCATTTTAAGATTTTAAATTCATTGTTAGGGTCATTTATGTTAATATTCATTTTTAGTTTAGCTTACCTTTTATCGTCTTCAACGAGCTCTCTTGGACTTTGATTATCAATCTCTTTCCTATTAGGGTTTAGGGTTAGTTTCGTTAGATTAGGTTTAAGAGTTAACATTAGTTTTTCGCATTTTTTAATAAAATTTTAAGGCTTTTGAGTGTAGGGGTTAAACTAGCATTAAGACTGTCATTTAGAGTTTTAGGGGGTTACATTAGAGTTTTTAAGCATAACCTCTTAGGTTTAAGGCTAATTATCTTGCCAATACTAAAAGTATCTTTCGAAAAAACTTATTAACTTATAACCCCTGTTCTAGAGAATTTGTAGGGTTTATACCTATCCCCATTTAAGTTAAAGTAGCTTAATTATAGAGTTTATAATAATATAATACAAAATGGAAATAATTAAAAGAGTAAAATGGTTATTTTACATGGCTTAAAAAGATGTTTACTTGATAATTAGATGGAATTTAGGCTAAAAATAAGATTTTGGTAAATTAAGAGTGGATCAAAAGTAATGAAAAGGATGTTTTTGTAATTTTGTAAATCTAGTCAAATTGGTAGAGATGTGTAAATAGGTTTTGACTCACGGATCAACCCTTTTAACCTATTTCTTAAACAGGTTTAGGCCAAAATTTTTTACTTATTTAAAAAGTGAGTTAAATAAGCTCGGCTCATTTAACTTATGGCCTAAAGTGAGTTGGTTGAGCTAATTCATTTAACTCACTTTTAAAATGGGTTTAATGAGATTTTTTTTGCCCGTATAAAAAGTAAGCCAAATCAGCTTGACCCGTTTTATTCGTGAGCCAAAGTAGATCGAGCCAGATTAGCCTATCTAATTTACTTGCACACCTCTTCAGATTGATAGTCATAATATACTTAAGTAAGATGATGATAGTAACATTATATAAATCATAAAATATGGATAAGAAAAAAAAAATTATAGTTTGTTAGAAGTTAGTTATATAGAAACCCAAAATTTAAGTTAATTTATTGTTATGAACACATAATGACATTGAGTTACGTATGCCTAAGTGAACTAAGCGGAAGTGTTTAGGAGATTACATAATATCATGTGAGTCCCCTTAACTTCATGTATATGCATGGTGGTACATGAAAATATAAGGCCACTTGCCAATTCCTAAGTATCCAAAATAGGACTACTTACGTTTTCTATATAGGTTAATACGATAATGGAATGTTGGATGATGTGTGGTTGATATAACAATTTATTGAATTGTGATTGTGTGTGTTTCCTTATGAATATGTTATCTTATAGCGATTGCAAGATCTATGATCACTCACTACATAAGAGTCCATGCAATTCCACTTCAGCGAATCTCCTGACTCGAGGAATTGATTATGTGTTGAGTCGACATGCTAATGCTTGATATACTGATTTGATAAGGTGATTCTTGATATTGTGAGCAAGCCTTTACTAATAGACATGGCTTGTACATAATAGTATCATGTTATAAAGATATGCTCAGTATGAATCACTTGTGCAAGTAGCCGCTGGATTTGATTGTTGTGCTCTGATTTTAAGGAAAAACATGCTTGGTTTGATTGTTGTTCTAGACCTAAGGTTCGTGTTTCACGAGCATAGTTTTGAGGCATGCTTTATGCTACCACTTAAATTTATTGTATATAAAATGCATTTGACCGTACTTTAGTCACTATGGTTTTTGCTCGGTCAATTATGAACCTTTGAATTCGGTCAGTTTTGGATCTTTGATTCGCTTGATTTTAGGGCCACTTCATACTGCCCGCTCCGTTTGAACTACCATGTGCTACTCGTGAGGTAGACTAACGGCCCTCGCTTGATTAAGTTTCTAGCTAGTGTGTGTCACGTGCATTAATGTAATATCATTGCACAAGTTATTGATATATGAGATATTGTTATTGGTTTATTGTGTCGGATATACGTATGCTGTTATTTATTCATCATTGTTACTTGCTGCCTTTTTTACTAACTTAGCATGAGTAGGAGGTGGGGATTAGTGTTTTGTAGATGCTGGAGCCAATGGAGGAGCTCGAGGCAAAAATTCAATGATTTATGTCTTACGATGTTTTCTAAAAGACTTACGGATGGCTTTTGCATTATAAATAAGTATGTGGCATGTACTAATTATATGGATTTCAGGCGTTGCAATGCCCCCAAATTTAATGTTTCCGCTATAATGATTATTAATATTTGGTTTTAGTTTGTGCTCAGATGCAATCTGGCCGAGGATGCCATAACTGCACTGTTTCCTGAGCACTAAATGCTAGTTAAATAGGCCCTGGGAGGCCAGCAGTACAAGTAGTGTTAGAGAACAAGCTAACTCTTAAAAAGGCTAAAAGTTTCATCAAGGTATAAGATATATTTGTTTGACATGTGAAAGTAGAACCTATAGTTTATTACGTACAAGTGAGAACTAATCTTGATTGTTTCGTTACAGTAATTTGACAAGACGAAGTAGGGAGAGGACATGGACGTGGAAAACCACGTGTAAAACCAAAACCTGCACCCGAGGAGACTAGAGTTGAATGGCAAGCAGCTGCTCCTCCTCTTATCCAATTACAGAAGAAGGCAGAAATATTTGATAACATAGTGGACGTTGGATCTAATGGTGATAAATTAGCCAAGATGCAGATGCAGAGGATCGATAAGCCTTTTGATGGGCCTAGTACTGATCCTATTATTGGCACTGTAATGCTTCAAAACCCATGAAACCATAACTTCACCACATATCCTTAACTTTTACTCACAGCGTTTAGGAACCTACAATTTATCTAAAATCCATAAATAATTACATAAAATTTATCAATTCACAATTAATAACCTTAAAATGCTACTAAAGTGAGAAGTCAACCACTTAACTCCACAGTCAAAAACAATAACACAATTA
This sequence comes from Lumnitzera littorea, assembly GCA_024138015.1. Classification (NCBI taxonomy): domain Eukaryota; kingdom Viridiplantae; phylum Streptophyta; class Magnoliopsida; order Myrtales; family Combretaceae; genus Lumnitzera; species Lumnitzera littorea. Next base: position 100,677,013 of record JAMXBB010000010.1, read on the forward strand.
AAAATATCATCACTTTATAACTTAAAACACAAGAGAACTTTAAATCATAATTTTGAGTCTCACAACTCCGATAACAATTATACTGCTAAATCTAACAACAGAAGTCATAAGATACTCCAAAACCACACAGATCTCCTAAATAAGCAATTATAAAGTAAATAAATACAAATTCCTTTAGTTTATCCCTACAACTAAACTATTATGCTTTTTCTCTATCCTCATAGTAGTAATAATTTCCTCGCTCATCATAGTAAAGGTAATCAAATCCGTAATCCTTAACATAAACCCCATCATTTACCTCGTAACTTATCCTTACAACTAAAAATAACAACTCTCGTAGAGTGAGCTAAAGTCCAGTATGAAACACAAGTATTAGTCAAACATACATACAAATATCGCTATTAAATGCAACAAGCAACGGTTTTAAATGTTTCATTTAGGCCTATAACATCATAGTCTCAACATCCTGAGACTTAAGGTTATTTATAACGCTTAGCACGTAATATATATAATTACTACATAAGTATACTCCCCAATATCCGAGTGCCATAAACCAACATTGATTTATCTTGATCATTTCAGTACGGGACTCCATAGAAAACAACGTCGCACAAAGATTACTAGATACCTCATTAACACCACTAGACGTAACCAATGAGTGGTCGAAGTCAAACACAATCAGTAACACAATTAAGTCCAAATATCAATTTAGTCCAGTTTATATTCATTAACCTAACACACGCATTCAACAAACATATATCATGTACTTAGAGTTCCTATCTCAAATTGATCCAACACCACGCGTCTTCTAGTACTTATTCAAGATATAAAAGTTAGCATAAAATTTAATAATTTCACAATTCGATATTTCTTTCTCCTTAACTCCACCCTTAACTCTATACTCTAAACCTCCAAACCGTAATCTATATATCCTTTCGATATTACTCTTAATATATATACACACAACACCGACACTTACACAACTCCCAACATGTCATCTCATATGCATACACAAAGTGCACTTGCCACTTCAATTTCATGCATACACATACATCGCACGCCGCCGTATGACCACAACTATTACTCAACTAATCACACACTTTACGATGCCCACACATACACACACAACATGCATATACACTCACACACAAAACACAATACACGCATACTACATGTCTCAACACCACTTCACGACACTAACAGAATGTACTTTACATTACAACTATATCATCATTGCCATGCTAATAATATCAACACCTTTATTCTCAAAACTTAAAAGAAACCTAAAATCATAAATTGGAAAAGGCAAAATGAAGATAAAATGATAACTTATTTGATTAAAGGGGAAAGACTGACTCTTGATAAATTCCTCTTTCAATGGCACGAATCTTGATTAAGGATTTAGGATTGAAATGAGTATTGTAGGTTTCTTAAAAAGTATCATAAGTTTTTTTTTTCTTTTTTTTGTAAAAGAGAGTTATAACACTGTAGGATACGATTAGTTGATTAGTAAGACTTGTAACGTCTTTTTTTTATAGATCAAAATACCTCTAACATTAATATGTAATCACATGTTATACCGATATCCGGATTTTTTTCATGACAATTTTGCCCTTGCACTGGATACTTAATTACATGATATATCAATATTTGAATATTTTCTTATGATACTTTTACCCTTAACACTTAATATTTAATTACATGCTATACCAATATCTAAATCTTTACTATGACACTTTTACCCCTAACACTTAATATCAATTTATATATCATACTAATGCCTGGATATAAAAATCATTTATTTTTTTAATTCTCTTAAATTTATTTATTTATTATTTTTTATTTTTAACTTGGATTTTACAGCTACTAAGTGTATCATAAATGTATTAAATGATAAGAAAGTTGATTATTCCTCGGTACAGGCACTTTTGGAGGATAGAGCCCATGCTTGGCGGGTCTCTTAAAGGCAGTTGATGGAGGAACCAGTGACTTCAGAAGCCTTTAAGGACGTATTTATGGACTGGACCAACATTTTCCTGCCTGCGCTATGGATAAAAAGAGAGAGGGGCTGAAGTAGGAGGGGGAGAAGTATTTAGGAGTAGAAGCGAGAGTTTGGTAGATCACTCAAATTTGCCCCTCTATCGTCCCACAATGATGAGGCCGTTAAGGTTGAAAAGTTCAAAATGGGACCAGATGAGTACTTCCAGGCCAAGCTAAAGAGGGAAAATTCTGTGTGTAGTGCAGATGTTGTGACTGAGACCACCAACACCGGCTTGTCATTGGGGGGGGGGGGGGGAGTGGGGGGCAGGGGGGTGGGGGTGGTGTTGGAGTTGGGGGTGTGGGAGGAAAAACTGAAGTTGACAGTAAATCTGAAGATTACAAGTAAACAAAAACATCATAAATAAGCACGAAACTTCTTCTACATAACTCACCTGCCATTGCTGCTCTTGATATTAACTACATAATGATTACAAGGGAAAAAATTGTATACAATCATCTACCAAGAGGCAAATAAATTTCCTTTTTTCTTTTTTTTTTTTATAATCCTTCCACAAAAACAAGTTATGGCAAACTTTAGCAGTCACTATGCCAACCAATTACAATTGGGTAAATTACTTTTGGGAGGCAGATTGGAATATAAAAACTGCTGTTAGAACTCCCACCAATGCAGTAACAGCTAAGGCTACCGTAGGCAGAGGTGCTGTAAGCCCGAAATTCTGTACAAAGGAAACAAAAGATGATAGTAATCAAGACAACATTCATAACAATGAAGTATGCATATATATATATATATATGTCTTACCTCCAGAATTCCCTTTCCAGTTGCAATCTCAACGCTGATTGCCACAGCAAATCCAACCATTGCAAAGCGCCCAAGCCATACATCTACACTGTTGCTTTCCTGAGCACCTTGCTCACATCTGATGGAAATTGGTGTAGCTCTGCAAGCAGACTTCCTAGGGCACGAGGATTTGTGTATCACTGAAATGAGAAGAAATAGTTCAGCATTTTAACCGAGTACACATGTAATTCTGTCACGACTCAGACTTAAAGAGGGAAACATATGGAAAACAATACAGGAGCTGAATAGAAGGATAAAAGAAAAGAATTCAGGTTTTTAAACCTCAAGGATAATCCCAATCAAGCTATTTTCACATGCATTTCACAGCATTTAAAGCAACAGTGTCATAACAATCAATCTCAAAAATGTGCATGTGCGCTCAAATAATGCAGCACTATTGATACTCAACCTTTTTTTCTAATTTCTGGGAAAAATTGCACTCCAAGGCTGCCTTTCTCTGACAGCAAACATTTTCTGTTTCATTTTTATGTTGGATTCATCCAGTGATCATGATGTGTGGATGTAAAGCTGGGAATTAAATTAAGAAGCCTTATTGTCAGCTGGAGGCAATAATAGGCAACAGCTGCAGAAGCTACCTCTGAAAATAGTGGCTAGTGGAGGGATTGATGCCCTACTCATAAGTGACAATATCTCAGATAGCCATTTCCATTTCTTTTTTTTTTTTCCTTTCATTTTTCGCCAAGATCTTCATGGCCCGAATGGCATGAGAAAGCATCTCTTACACAGGGATGGAACAGATTTAGTTCCCCCCACCCCACCCCACCCAAAAAGAAAAAAAAAGAAAAAAAAGGAAAAGGAAATGACTTTCATTAATTCTAATGAAATATTATCTTTAAACATGAGTGCCTTGGACATTTACTAAAAGACCAAAAAAGAAACCATTAACATCTCAATGTAACACTCTTTCTCATGAAATGTACGCATGTCCTTATCAAATAGGTTTTGACAAGTGCTCATAACGCTTGTTTTATGGTGTGTTTTGTTTCGGAGAATACATTTTCTGACTTTACTCGATTAAGGTTAATAAAAGTGGTCAGTAAATTAGATTTCGTGTGAATTGAATACATACATAAGAATAAGCTCATTATAGAAATGGGTTTCACAACGAAGTTAAGAGCTACAGTAGTTTAGTTATACACGAATTAGGAAAATCGGCTTCTCAAGACACAACAACAAGGAGCATAAAATTTCTTACATAGAGGAGAGCCAGTAGCGAAAACAGAGCGAACTCGGGCGAACTTGGGAGCTGGCAGTAGAGAAATTGGATGGGCGGGGGTTGGAGAAGGAACATCTGAAACAAACAGTAAAACTCAATTAAGAAATGAAAAACACTAAACGCAAGTACATTCAATTACATTATATAGCAGCTTTACCTCGGACGGACAGCGGGAGACACGCAGAGACTTGAGCCAACGCCATCTAATTCTTATAAGATAGATAAAGATAGAATAGAGAGAGATGTATGTTAACGTTGTATGTTTCGTCCACTTCACCTCTCAAACTTCTATCTGTATCTATTTCCTACCTTACGTATTGGGTTTTTCTTTTTCTTTTTCTTTTTTAAAATTCCTCAAATTCCTGTGAAACGAGTTTAACAGGGCATGAGGCTGCAATGAAACCACTTTGAGAACCGTATGCTTACACGTGTTTCGACTACGGCTCACTCCTATTTCATTTTTTTTCCTTTGAAGATTTTTAATGAAAAATAAGCTTTTTCATTAACATCGTTGGCTTTTCCGCTGGAAATGTCTCATGGTCAGAACAATTAATTTAATTAAATCATATAATTACATATGCATAGATATTAAGTAATTTTAAAAAATAAAAAACTTCATAAATTAAAAAAAAAAGAAGGAAAAATAGCCAAAAAAAAAAAAAAAAACCTTTCCAGCCACCCACTTTCGGGAAAAGGGGAGGCAAGGATGGTCTTTCAATATATTACTTGTTTTTTTCTTTTCTTTTTTTTTTGTATTTTTCTATATTTTTATTTACTTTTTATTAATTTTATTATATTTATATAATTACTTGGACAACAGGATGTTACCACACATCATTTTAGGTTATATATAGTTTGTTTTATTTACTTTCCAGCGTTTTAATTTTTCCAAATTGTTTTATATATTTTAATAATTTACTTGTATTCTTATATTATTTAATTAAATTATATATCTCAGCCAATCAAAGGGAGTCACGTATCAATTTTTAAATTGATAAACTAACAATGTTAACAAAAAAACTCATTTGTAAATTTTTCTAAGTGTTGAGGACTTAATTAAAAAAAAAAATAAAGGTTTAGGATTGAATTGAAAAAAATTAAACATTAATGGTTAAATTTATACTTTTAGGTCCTCAACGCTTAGAAATAAGTCCTCGTTAATCTATATATATATATATGCGAGATTATTTGGCAGGTTTTATCAAGTTTTGCAGAAACCGCTTTGTCCAGAAGACTGAAACTTTTGAAAACCTATAACCTTTAGCTAAATGAAGGATTTCGTTTCATAGTCTAAAATTGGATTAGCTAAAATTGCCTTGTGTGCTTAGGTATAGCATAGCATGTCACGAACTATCAATACATATATCACTTCAGGTATGACAAATCAGTAGTATAACTTCGTCTTCATTATGAAGATCTGAAAATCACTATAAAATGGAATTTTACCGAAACTTTTATAATAATGTCTCTGACGACTCCACAGACTATTTTACATTTTTACCTACTTAACTACACATCTTTCTCGAGATAGACCAATATTTTAAGAATTACTTAAAAGTTTGTCATTTATTTATAAAATTTCACTTTTCCTCTCAATTTGCGTAAGTTCAATTATGAAGTTCACAAAACATTCATAACTTTTGTTAAAGAATACATGGAACAATCCGTTAAAAGGCTTCTTGAATTTAAGTATAAATTTTTAGATACTTGATATCCATTAAAAAATATAAATAAGACGTAATTTGTACAATTTTCTAATATCATATATGTACTCCCTTGTGTCAAATGAGAAATGGAGAGAAACTATATCTTAAAATATTAGGACATACCGCCTCTCCATTAGGACGAGCAACATCGCAATAACAGCATTACCCAAAAATGCATCGCAATAACAGCACACCGAGCTTCTCTATTAGTACGAGCAACGTCACAATATCAGCACATGCAATGAGCGAATATATATATATATATATATATATATACGAGTAGACACGCACCCATATTACATATATAATTAAAAAATTCGTTATTTATGATACTTATAGTAAACAAAAAATAAAGAAAATGAGGTATTTGATATGATTTTAGTAGAGTAATTCATTAGTAATCACTTAAAACTCATTTACAAAAAGTTATATGGAACATTTTGTTTTTTTGTAATTTGTGATAAACTACAAAGCACCCATTGTAAACTTTATCTAAAAGTTTTTTTTTTTTTTTGGGTTTTTCCTCTTTTGGATATATTATAAAGAAATATCTTGTGAATTTTAGATATTATCAAAACACCCCAAACTATTAAAAAAAAATACTTGCATTCCTTGATAAAAATGTTAATCCCATTGCAATTGATATATTTTGGACTTAGATTTGTTTTTAAAAAATTAGATAAAAGGTTTTTTTTTTTTAAAAGTACTACAAAGTTCAATAAGATGGGTGGAACAAAAAAAAAAAGTAGTAATTTTCTCTTACTAAAAATATTAGAACCACAACATACAAAATAAAAAGGTAACATATTAACTCAAAAGAAGCAGCATCAACGATATCTATACTTTTGTTATTTCATACTTTCACCATGCCTTTTAACATTGTAGATGGGAAATTTTAGAAAATTTATGCTTATTGAAATACACTATTCTAAGGTATGAATATAAAGCACAGTTCATATTGAAGGTAATATGAAACTAACTTTACTTTTGTTGTCATGGCGAATTGGACTATAACGTTTTAATCAACTAAAGTTCATTATATTGATGAATTATGTAGACATATACAAAATGAATCAAACTAAAGCCTTTCACAATGGAAATACCTAAAAAGTTAATAAAAAATTATAATATTAGTTTTTTATCTACTTAAATCTATTAATTTCATATTATTTGATTAGAAAGCAAAAGTTTGACACACAATTCAACAAAAAAAAAAGTAATAAACACATAGTACTATTATCTTTTTGAAGCCTAGCAACATTTGGCTAAATAAAAAATAAAAGTAAAAAACGTGTCTAACTAAACACCATAAGAAAAAGACAATAATATAAGTATAGAAGGTTGAGCGAAGTGAAGAAGAAGAAGAAGAAACCAATTATTTCATTATAGTCATAAAAAATAATTTTATAAAAGATTATGATATTCACAACTTGATAAATTTAACATCAACAAAATGCTATAATGTCTTGCATTCCGTAAGTATATAAAGGGGATTATGTTACATAGGGCATAGAATAAGATTTAAAAATTAATATCATTTTTCTATGTTTTATTTATTAGAAAGCCATAATTGAGTTCTTTATAGCTTAGAACTTCTTGAAAAGCCTCTATCATCCTAGAATTTACATAAACATAATGCTCAAAATATATTTGCAACATATGTAATAAAAATTAGGGCATTAACAAAAGCAAAGAAAAAAAAAACTAAAATTGGATGAATCACTTGCATCAATAGAAGTGGTAGTCCTTAGATATAAAAAAATTAGAAAATTACATATATGAGGAAAATTATATAGATTACCCTTTCAATGATAGTGGTGATTATCTAAAAACAAATTACAGTTTGACAATCAACACAAAACAAACAAAAAGAAAAAAGCACAAGAGTTGATGAAAGAAGAAGAAAAATATATATATATCCTTATAGAATTGACAAAATCTTACGTTTAAAAAGGATCGTGCAATCTTCTCTCTTTTCTCTATTAATGGTATTTTAATGTTTATTTTATAAAAACTCTAATTTTGAATCTTTACCTTCTTTACTCCAAAACCGCTATGCCCGTTTCATTGTTGAACCCACCATACCCTCTCTCTCCGGTGCACTTTTGTTCACTTCCTCTCTCTATTCTATACTCCATCGCTTTCATCTCTTTAAGAATCATAGGAAGGCATTACATTCATAGATATAACTGAAAAGGTAAAAGGAAGTTAATAGTAGTACTTCAATATTTAATCTTATAAAGAAAAAATCCTATAAAATGTAAGCCTTAAAGTTAAGCCAAGTGATCGTAGAATTGAACTTAAAATACAAGGTTTCAGACGATCGGTTAAAGGATCCGATTAAACCCAAATTATAAACTATTGATAAAAAAAATTAGTAAAAACGATCCCGTAAACTTGAATTTAAGAAAATAAGTAATAAAATAGGAGACTATAAAATTTTCAAATTTTAAGTATAATAATTGCTAATTACTGAAAAGACGAAAAGTGTAATCAAATAACTAATAAATCACTAGAGACAGATTATATGTATATTAAAAATTATAGAATAACCTAAATAATAATTGGGAATGTTCATATGTACTCCACATGTATTTACATGTAGATAAAAATACGCGAAATTACTTAAATTGGCAAAAAACTTAGTAAGAAAATTATTAATTAATTGAAGAAAATTATTAATTAATTGTGGAAAAATCAGAAAAAAATGAGAGGGATAGGGAATGATGAAAATCTGGTCGTGGCAAGTTAGGATCTGAACAGTAAAAATTAGCCAATTAGAATCAAACAACACAAAAGCCAAAAATTAAGGAATTTAGATAATATCTTATCCAATTAACGCATATTAATTACCACCAAGCTCTATAAATAGGGAAAAAGTTCACATAACTCCTTTGGACAATTAAGAATCAGAGAAAAATAGAGAGCTTCAAAAATTTAAGAGAAAATCCAAAAAAAAAAAATAAAGAAAATGAAACCGTGCAGTTAGGGCTAATGAGCTAAACTCGCACCTCACCACCACTTGGGATCGAGCCGCCACCGCCACCGCCACCGCCACCACCCCACTCCAAACCCACTGTCTAGGCCAACCGACATACTTGGACCAGAGTTGGATGGCCAAAAAGTATCGAGCCGGGTAAGTCTCTTATTTGCTCTGATTTTGTATAATTTAGTAAAATTAGTTATTTTGCTTAAAAAATTATGAAACTTGTTATTCTGAGGTTTTATTGTATTTAGATTTAGGGAAAAATAGTGATTTAGTTTAAACACGTCTGAAAATATAGGGTTCTTAACAAATTGAGTAAAACCGAGCATGATTAGAACTAAAAATAAATAGGCTTAGGAGTGTAGTTTAGAGCTCAATTTTTTTCTGTAGAATGCTTATGTAATATAAAACAGTGCTATGAAGCCATTTTTTTAAATTAATTTTTGAAATTTTTAAGTTAATTTTTAGCCTTAAAATGATGGAAAAATTGGATAATTTTGGGTTAATTAGATGATGAAGACATTAATTACTGATTTAGATAGTAATTAGATGTTTCGGGTTGTTAATCTTTGATGTAGAATCCTAATCCTAGCCTTTGAAGTATTAAGTATAATTAATTTAGGAATTAGGTAGTAATCGTAGGAAATTAGAAATATGTAGAATTGAAAATTTAATAAATCTGAAAAATTAGGGTTATTTAGATAATATTATAATAAAAATCAGAATATACTAAATCTAAAACAAAAATTTAATGTATAAAAAATATAAGATTTCCTCACATCAGGAATAAATCCGATACCCCAATTAAAATTAGCGTGTACCGATAGTTTAGAATACTAAATTAAAACCAAAAAGGATATTAGAATACTTGAGCTTAATGTGATTAATTTCACATTAAGATTCGAGCATAGTTAAGACTTCGGAATCAAAACTAGAATCTAATTTAGGATCCGAACCTCGAAATAGAATAGAAAGAATTATTAGTACATAATAGATATACATAGAAAAAGGAGTTAAATTATAACTTAAAATATGAATCCTTAAAGTATAAGTACTAAAAAGACCTATTTGTATTATAGAATACCTAGAGACGAGTCAGCTTGCGACTAAGTGATCGGGCGATTGAGAAATTCCAAGTAAGTTGAGTTATTACTTATTGTAATAGAGTACTATTTTTATGGTACTCGGAGACTTAAGATTGTATATAATTGTGATTGTAAATAGTTTACGCATATGTTTGATGTATCTGAATTCATGCTGAAATTGTGGCATGATGGATTTTGTGTTATGATTGACTTGGTGTGAATTGTTTGAAAACCCTAAATGAAATTTAATCTTATTCGACTTTAATGACCGAAAATACCATGCATTGCAACCCGTTAGGGAATCATTAGGATTCTCCAACTAAATACTGACTCCTTCGAAAGGGATAACGCAAGATTGCATAATGGTCTCTTCTTCATCCTTAGTCGAACTAAGTGACAGGAGATGAGGTCGCGACAAGGGTGAAGTCAATGGTTCGAAGGTAGTCGTGGGAGGAGCGAGGCCTCTATTGCATAAGCCTGGGTTTGGTTATGAGTTGCCGCATAACATGGAAACTCCTCAATCCAGATTAGAGCAGGTGAAATTTCTCTGATTTCATAATAGACCGGACTACGTTGTGCGATGACACTTGATTGTTGCATTGCGTAAAAATAATTGCTTGATAATCTTGTTTATGCTTGTATGCATTCATGAGTCTCCAATTCAACTTACCGAACTGTAGTTGCTCATACCCTTATAGATCCTTTTGCAAGTCCTGATTTCTAAACACTTCAAGTATTATGCCGCCTTACAATTACCTAGAGGTTAGTTCTTTTGAAGCCAGGGGTGTGAGAATCATTTTACTTAGTAGTGATGTGTAGTTAGAGTATCCTTTATAGTTAAGGATGAAAGGCTGATAGTTATTATGTAAATTAGTGAACAGTTGTGTATATGTAGAATTTCCTGGAAAGTTTTGTGGACTTCACATATAATTATATATGTTTATTCAAAATTTGTAATATTTATCATAATTGTAGTTAAACTTTTAAGCGAATTGTTTACTTCAAAGCGATGAGTCGTCGACGCCTTATGTAGATCATGTCTATGATAGGTACCGTGAGATCAGTTATTATCATAGAATGGTTTACACGGCAGGACTGTTGCGACTCTGCGACTTCGGGGCTTAACAGTTTTCGGTTGATATCAGAGTGTAGTTTTAGTAGACTCGCTTTGAAGCGTCATACTTTAAAAGAAATAGATATTATAGGAATATTGAGAGTGGGTAATATTAAGTGGGCGATAAATGATTGTATTAGGCATATAAAAACATAAGTAACCATAATCTTTAACATAGGAAATGTTAATTGGTTTAACTATAATTACAGGGTCGAAGGGGGGAACTAATACATAGTTGGATACAATTCGGATGGAATGGAGAAGTATCCCCTATTGATTATAGGGTTAGATTACAGCGGTTATTAATGGAATTAGCCGATTGGAATATCTTTAGGACAATTGATGAGATTATTAACAAGTTTCATGATAAGATGTGCTATAGCTAGAAGATGAGTAGGCATGGATGGAGATGAGTCTAAGATCTCAGTATAATAGATATACTGCCATAACAGCTTTTGAGCAGAGATGGTTGGAGATAGAGGGAATTACAACCTTAATGATGCCCTTACGATATTTTCCCGCTAGGTTAGAGGATGGGAGACCATACCCAGCTAGTATTGTACATATCTCTGCTAACATTCCATACATCCCCAAACAGTACCCACCAAGGATTATTGATTGGTTTCCTCAGTTTCCAAAGCCTGCTGAGGACGGTATAGAGATACCATTGAACCCTAACCCTGAACCTGAGCCTGAGATAACAGAACTACCACCAGAAAACCCACCTCCAGTTGAACCCCAAGAGGATGGAGTTCATGTCGAAGAAGACCCAGAGGAGGACCCAGAAGAAGAAGATCCAGAAGAAAATTCTGAAGAAGACCTTGAGGAGAAGCAAGAGAATGAGAATGAACCTGGTGTGGATATACATACTATAGTTATGCAGGTGATTGCAGATATCGTGATAGCTGGAGTTGGAGCTGGTGATACAGCCGAGTCGGATGATGATGATGTACAGGAGGTGATTGTGATTCCTAAGACTCCAGAGATAGTATTTGTAGACTCTACATCAGATAGCAAGCCTGAGGATCACTCGGTAGGAGGCTATGTGGATCACGATTCCTTTGATGGAGTAGCTACCATGGATTCAGAGGAGGATTAGTTTAGATAGATGACTGACTTGTTTTGGTTAGGTAGATTTTTAGATATGATCCAATAGCGATTTTGATGGAAACTGATGTATTTTATGATCTTTTGATGTATTTTAACTTTTGATGTACTTTGTAGCTTCTGGATCAAGTTATATGTACGTTGTAATTAAGTTTGATGTTGCCAGTTGATGTAATCTTTTGTCTTATACAGTTGTAAAGATCGAGTCTGTACTAGATTATGTAAGTAATGATGTAATCGAGTTGTAAATTTGATGTATGTATTCGAAAGTTATCGAGTTGTATCTTTTGTTTTGAAGTTGTAATGATAATGATGTAAGGTTAAATGAAATATATAGTGGAAGTTAGACTACTAAGTACGTTGATTTCAATGATATTGTCATTACTATTGTATATGAGTACATATTGCAAGCATTTATTAATTTATAAAAATTCTCTAAACAAAAGTAGGGATAACTTATAGATAGATATGAATGCAGAGTTATAAGTTAAACTATTAAGTGATTATGGCTGAAGCTGGAAACGGGAGTAGTCAAGGAGGAATTGAAGGAAATCAAAACCCTCCACCACGAGCACCATCACCACTGAGAGAACAATATAGACAAGATCTACCCCCGCCTCCTTTACAGGAGAATATACCTATTGGATAAATACTTGCCAGTATGCATACGATGATGAGACAGCAAGGAATGTTGATTCAACATCTTATGACTAGTGGTAATGTAAGAAACAGGAGACCTCAAGAAGTTGAACAACGAATGGAGCGACCTCAAGAGGTAAATAAACTTCTTGAGTTTATAAAGGCCAATTATTACTTTGAAGGGGAGATAACTAGGCCAGATGTAGCTGCTGATTGACTAGCCCAAATCGAACGAAGTTTTGAGGCTTTCAGAGTCCCTGAACCTCAATAGTTATCTTATGGTACGTTTATGTTAAAGTTAGCTGCGAGGGTATGGTAGGACTCGAGAGCAAGGCAACTCGGAAATAACATTGATTGGCAACAATTTAAAGAGGAATTCAGGAAGGAGTATTTCCCTCATAGTGTGCAAAACAGAATGGTGCGAGATCTGTTTGAATTGAAAAAGGGAAGTATGAGTGTAACCCAGTATGAGACTAAATTTAATAGATTGTTACAATATATACCTGGCTCATACTGGGATAATGTTGAGTTGAAGAAAGATTTGTTTCTTACCGGATTTGACCCTACAATGTGTTGCAAGCTGTTGGATTATGGTTTCACCACTTATAATGAAGTGGTAGATAAGGCAAGACAACTGGAAGATAATCGTGTAAGGATGCAAACAATGTAGAGTCAAAAGATCAACAAAGGATATCGACCTGGTCCATCATTTAAAAGATCATACCTTAGTGCCGCTAGTAGCAATTCTGGACAGAAAAGAAGGAGACCAGTAACTCTGGCTAGTAGCCCAGTGCAGTCAGTGCCTAGTTTGAGTTTTTAAGACAAGGACAGTAATGTCAAATGTTGGCAGTGTGGTGCAAATTATTTCCCGAGAAATTGTACTCAGCTTAAGGGAAAATGTTTTATATGTGGGGATCCGAACCATGTACTGAAGGCATGCCCTATGATGAAATTAGTAAAGTGTAATAAATGTGGTAGGAAGGGCCATTTCTTTAGATACTGTCCACAGTTTGTACAAGGAGCTAAGCGGATAGAAGGTTTTGATAACACCACTGCACCTGCTCGTGTCTTCGCTCTAAAAGATATGGGAGTTAAGGAGAATAAGGATTTCTCATAATTTATGGAGGAATATTACGATGATGATGTCAAAGAGATCATAAGAGTTGAAGAAGAGAAGGATGAAGGACTTATAACTGGTACGTACTCAGACTATCTATTCTAATGATATTTCTAGGTGTGAATTAAATTAATGTATTTGTATTTCAAGATTTATGAATGCTAGTGTAGTTAGTAATCATAGTATTAGTACATTCCAGGACATGTGCTGATAAATGGATAACCCGCTTTTATGCTGTTTGATACTAGTGCATCTCATTCCTTTGTAAGTCAGAAATTTATAAATGAACAAGAAATTAGTGTAGTTACTGTTAGTACAACATATAAAGTTAGAACTCTGACTAGGGAGAAAGTAACAACTCGAGAAGTAGTAGCTGATGGTAGAATAAAAATTCAGGAGAAGGAGTATCCTATAAGTCTTGTGATATTACCTTTACATGGTTACGATGTGATAGTAAGAATAGATTGGTTATCTGAAAATAAAGCTATTGTGAAGTGCAGGAATAAAATTATTAATCTTAATGAGGGGGAAACGATATTTCAAGGAAAAGCTGGTGGAAGTAGGTTGAATTTATCAGTGATGGAGATATGTGATGAACAATTTGAGACAAAAGTAAAGGGGGATGATTGGAAATTTTGCTGGGTGTTTGCTGTCAATGTAAAGAAAGAGATACCCAAAATAGCAAACATATAGGTAGTAAATGAATTCCCAGATGTATTTTCGGAGGATTTACTAGGTTTAGCCCCATCCCGAAAGTTGGACTTTACTGTAGAGTTAGTTTCTGGAACTGAGCCTATTTCTAAAGCTCCATATCGGATGTTACCTATGGAGCTTCAAGAACTAAAGAAGCAGCTTCAGGAGCTATTGGATAAAAAGTTTATTTGACCGAGTGTTTCACCATGGAGAGCACCGATATTGTTTGTGAGAAAGAAGGATGGTACTATGGGATTATGTATAGACTATCGAGAGTTAAATAAGGTTACCATTAAGAATAGGTATCCGTTACCTTGCATTGATGATTTGTTTGACCAACTATAAGGTGCAACTGTATTTTCTAGAATAGATTTAAAATCAGGATATCATCAATTACGAGTTAAGCCGGAAGATGTGTATAAGACTGCATTTAGGACTCGATATGGTTATTATGAATTTTTTGTGATGCCATTTGGCTTAATGAATGCCCTAGCCGTATTCATGGACTTGATGAATCGCATATATCAACCATATTTGGATAAGTTTGTCGTGGTGTTTATTGATGATATTTTGATTTATTCAAAAACCAAGAAGGAGCATGCAAAGCATTTACGATTGGCATTACAGAAGTTGAGAGAGAATAAATTGTATGCCAAATTAAGTAAATGTGATTTTTGGTTGGATAGAATTTCTTTTTTGGGTCATATTATATTTGGTGAAGGAATCTCGGTAGAGTCGGATAAAGTGAGAGCAATAATGAATTGAAAGCAACCAACCACTGTGACTGAAATAAGGAGTTTTCTGGATATGGCTGGATACTATCGACAATTCATAGAGGATTTTTCCAAAATTGCCAAATCGTTGACTCAATTGACCCAAAAAGATATAAAGTTTGAATGGAGTAAAGATTGTGAAATGAGTTTTCAGGAGTTGAAGAAAAGACTGGTTACAGCACCAGTATTAACATTACCTGAACCGGATAAGCCTTATAACGTGTACATTGATGCTTCATAGAATAGATTAGGTTGTGTATTGATACAGGATAAAAAAGTTGTTGCATATGCATCAAGACAATTGAGGCTACATGAGAGGAGTTATCTAACTCATGATTTGGAGTTAGTAGCTATAGTGTTTGCTTTGAAGATTTGGAGACATTATCTTTATAGGCAACGATGTGAGATGTACACTGATCATAAGAGTTTGAAGTATTTCTTACTCAGAAGGAGTTGAATTTAAGGCAAAGAAGGTGGTTAGAATTGATTAATGATTATAATCTGAATATAAATTACCACCTTAGAAAGGCCAATTTGGTGGCGGATGCATTAAGTCGAAAGAATTATGAACAAGTTACCTTACTATTAACACCTCAACGTGAACTAGTGTAAGAATTTGAGAGGATGCAAATTGGGTTTGATTGGTGTGAACCTAATAGTCAATTAACGAATTGGGAATTACAACTTACTCTATTGGAGAGAATAAGGCAAAAGTAAGAGGAAGATAAGGGTCTGATGGAGATAAAAGAGAAATTAAGTAACGGATGTAAGCCCTAAAGCTAAGCCAATTGACCATAGGATTGAACTTAGAACATAAGGTTTTAGGCAATCGGTTAAAGAATCCGATCAAACCCAAATTATAAACTATTAAGAGAAATATTAGTAAAAATGACCCTGTAAACTTGAATTTAAGAAAATAAGTAATAAAATAGGAAACTATAAAATATTCAAATTTTAAGTATAATAATTGCTAATTATCGAAAAGGCGAAAAGTGTAATTTAATAACTAATAAATTTCTAAAGATAGATTATATGTATACTAAAAATAATAGAATGACCTAAATAATATGTAAGAATATTTATTTGTACTATATATGAATTTACATGTAAGTATAAATACGCGTAATTACTTAAAATACACAAAATGTGCTAAAATAATACTAAATACTTAAAGAAAATTCATAATTAATTAAGGAAAAATCAAGAAAAATCATGAATGATCCAGAATTGGGTCGTGGTAGCTGGGAAAAATAAAAAAAAAATTCGGCCAATTAAATTAAGACAACACAAAAGCCAAAAATTAAGGGATAAGGTAATTGTCTTGTCCAATTTAATGCATAATAAATCCCCTAAAGCTCTATAAATAACAAGAAAAATTATAGAGCTCATTTGGGCAGTTTGGAAAGTGAGAAAAATAGAGAGAGGCGAAAATTGAGAAAAAAATTTGGGTTAGAAAAAAATTAAAAAAAACTGTGTAATTAGGGCCTTTAAAGAGAACCCTCACCAGACGAGCAGTTGGAAGTAAACGGCCATCACCACCACACTGTGGTGGCAGCGCCCAAGCCTATCGACAAGGCTACGGCGGTTGGCAGTGGTCGAAGCTACCCAAATCAGTGAGTTCGATTTCCAGCCCGATTCTTGTGTAATTTTGTAAAAATAGTAAATATTATTAGAAAATTATGAATTTTGTTATTTTGAAATATTTTTGTATTTAGTTTTTATAAAAAATATTATTTTGATGAAAATATGTCTTGTAATATATGGTCCTTAAGGAATCGTGCAAAACCGAACATATTTCGGTTTAGAAATAAATGACCTTAGGAGTGTAGTTTCGAGCCCAAAATTTTTGTATAGATTACTTATATGATATAGAATAGTGCTATGAAGCCCGTTTTCAAAAATTAATTTTCAAAATTTTTAGATAATTTTTAGGCCTTAAAATGAGGCATAAAATGGGTAATTTAGGGTTAATTAATAATTAAATTATTAATTTCTGATTTAGTGAATAAGTATATGTTTTAGGATGTTGAAATCTGATGGAGTATGATACTTGTAGCATTTAGGGTGTTAGATGTAATTATTAGGTTAATTATGAAGTAAATAAGTAATATGGAGAAATAGTACATTTTAAGTTAATTTTTTTTAATTAGGGTGATTAGGTGCAAAATCTGATTTAAGATGAATTTAGATATTTTGAAATGATAATTGATGTTTAGAGATGATAATTAGAGTGATAGAAATATTAGAAGTATATGATATACATAATAGATAATAATACATAATATGTAATTATTGGAAATATAATAAATAGAAAATATTATAATAAATATTGATATTATGGTAATAATAAAAATGTACAATAAATTTGATAGGAAACTTAAATTTATCGAATTAGATGAAAAATATGAAAAATGTAAAAATTTCTTACATCAGGAGTGAATTCGGTACACTAATGCGGATTTAAGTGTACCAGTGAAATAAAATACTAACTAGGGGTAGTGATGATATTTAGGAGATCGAGAAATAATGTGATTAATTTCACATTATGGGTTGAAACGAATTTCTAGAGTTAGAGTGTAAAACACTACTTAAAAATCGAACTAGAACCTAATTTAGAAATCGATGCGGAAACCGAACCCGAACCTAA
The DNA here is from genome assembly GCA_024138015.1 of Lumnitzera littorea. NCBI lineage: Eukaryota > Viridiplantae > Streptophyta > Magnoliopsida > Myrtales > Combretaceae > Lumnitzera > Lumnitzera littorea. The sequence goes on from JAMXBB010000010.1 coordinate 100,694,959, forward strand.
CCCCAAACCTAGAATAATCGTAAAAGACTTAAGACCTAGATAATTAGGCATATTAAATCCTAAACAAAACATAACAATAAGCGTTATAGGATAAAATGAACCTATAATAGTTATATGAAAAACTGAAATCACGTTTGTGTTATAGGGATGATCGGCGATGGCCTGAGCAAGTCGGACCTCGAGTAAGTGAGTGAAGAGTCGAGGTAAGTTGGGATTAATACGATGCTGTATTTTGGAGGCTTAAGATTATGCTTGGTTGTGCTTGTTAGATAGTTGAATGTGCGCATGTGCTTGATTATGGGTGATGTTATGATTCTGTTTGTTGTTCTGGCATATATTGTATGATATGTATGAAATGATTGATCACTCTAAACTGAACTTAATCAAATATACGACCAGTAATCATAATCGGGCATGCATGGTAACCCGTTAGGGGAACTTAGGACTTTCTGACCAAATACAAACTCTTTCAAAAGGGATAGCGCAGGATTGCAAAATGGTCCCTTCTTCATCCTTAGCCGAACTAAGTGATAGGAGAGGAGGTCGCGGTGAGGGTAAAGTCAGTGGTTTGAAGGTAGTCGCAGGAGGAGCGAGGTCTCCATTACACAAGCATGGGTTTGGTCGTGAGCTGTTGCATTAATGGCAACTCCTCAACCCGGATTAGAGCAGGTACAATTTCTCTAATCTCACGACGAGCTGGACAACGCCATGCGATGGCATTTGCTTGCATATGCATTGCACCTAATAAGTTGATGGAAAACCTTGTTGTGTTTTTGGTATAGTTTTAAGTCCTCCATCCTAACTTACTGAACTGTGGTTGCTCACATCTCTATAGACGTCGTGCAGGTGCTGGCTAAGAAGCGGCAAACCACTACTCTGAAGCTAGCAAGTGCTGGATCCTGAGGAGTAAGGAAAAACATGTGAAGAATAAACATATATTTTTAAGGTTTAAGCTTTTACTTTAGAATTTTTCATTTCCGAATACTGTAATAACTAAGAAATATATTATAGAGAAATATTGTAAACTTTAATTATAATAGTTGAATTATAGCATATATATATTTTATCACTTTCTTAGATAAATGATTTATTTAAATTACAAACTGTTTACTTCAAAGCGGGTTAGTCGTTGAGGCCTTGTGTAGATCAAGTCTAAGATAGCGGTTGTAAAGCCAACTTCTATCTTAGGATGGTTTACACGGCGGGGCTGTTACGACTCTGCCACTTCGGGGCGTGACAACGGACAAGACCCTGACTTTAAGGTGGATGATAGAGGTATAATAAAGTTTAGAGGAAGAATATGTATACCACAAGATGCTGACATAAGGAAGCAAATTTTGGATGAAGCACACATTACAGGATATACTGTACACCTGGGAGGAAATAAAATGTACCAAGATTTAAAACTCATGTATTGGTGGAATGGGATGAAGAGAGAAGTGGCACAGTATGTATCAGAATGCATTACATGTTAACAAGTTAAAGCAGAACACCAAAGACTGAGTGGACTATTACAACCTTTAGAAATACCGAGATGGAAATGGGACCATATTACTATGGATTTTGTGGTAGCATTACCTAGGACTCAAGTTGGATATGATTCCATCTGAGTAGTCGTAGATATACTAACAAAGAGTGCACACTTCTTGCCTTATTAGACAGGTGATTCAATGGAAAAAATGGCTAAGCTATATGTCCGAGAAATAGTAAGGCTACATGGTGTACCTGAGAGTATTGTTTCTAATCGGGATAGTCGGTTTGTATCCAAATTCTGGGAGAGTTTACATAGAGCTTTGCGTACAAAGTTGCAGTTTGGTACAGCTTATCACCCACAAACAGATGGGCAGTCTGAACGAACAATTCAAACTCTAGAAGATATGTTATAAGCTTGTGTGTTAGATTTTGAAGGTGATTAGGATAAATATTTGCTGTTGATAGAATTTCCCTACAATAATAGTTATCGTATAACCATGCAGATGGCACCTTACGAAGTATTATATGGGAGAAAGTGTAGATCGCCACTGTATTGGGATCACGAAGAGTATGCCATGATTGGACCAAGCATGATCAATCAAACAAGTGAGAAGATCAAGATTGTTCAACAGCGAATGAAAGAAGCTCAAGACTGTTATAAGAGTTGGGCTGACTTAAAAAGAAAGCCATTGGAATTTGAAATTGGTGACCATGTTTATATTAAAATAAGCCAATTCAAAGGACTTAGACGGTTTGATTCAAAGGGAAAACTGAGCCCACGATACATTAGTCCATTTGAAGTGTTGGAAAAAGTTGGTAACGTATCTTACCGAGTAGCTTTACCTCAAAGTTTATCGAGCTATCATAATGTATTCCATGTATCCATGTTAAGAAGATTCATTAAGAACCCGAATACGATAGTGGAAATAGAGCCAGTGGAGTTAATTAGAAATTTTCAACTGGTGGGACAACCCATAAAAATATTGGATAGTCAAGTTTAGAAGTTAAGGAATAGAGATATGGAGTACGTGAAGATTCAACGGAATGAAGGACCAAACTTGGAGATGACTTAGGAACCAAAAGCCGCGATGGTGGAGCAGTATCTATGGCTTTTCTAACTTCCAAGTTAATAAAAGTATGCAAATTATTGTATTTAGTCATTTAAGTGCAAATTAGATATACAGAAGTTTTGAGGACAAAACTTTTTTGAAGAGGGGTGGAATTGTAAGCCCTAAAGTTAAACTAAGTAACCGTATGATTGAACTTAGAACACAAGGTTTAGGACGATTGGTTAAAAGATCCGATCAAACCTAAATTATAAACTATTGATAGAAAAATTAGTAAAAACGACCTCGTAAACTTAAATTTAAGAAAATAAGTAATAAAATAGGAGACTATAAAATTTTTAAATTTTAAGTATAATAATTACTAATTACCGAAAAGGCGAAAAGTGTAATCAAATAACTAATAAATCACTAGAAATAGATTATATGTATACTAAAAATTATAGAATGACCTAAATAATAATTAGGAATGTTCACGTGTACCCTATATGTATTTACATGTAGATAAAAATACGTGAAGTTACTTAAATTAGCAAAAAACTTAGTAAATAATTAAAGAAAATTATTAATTAATTGTGGAAAAATCAGAAAAAAAATGAGAGGGATAGGGAATGATGAAAATCTGGTCATGGTAAGTCAGGATCTAAAGAATAAAAATTAGCCAATTAGAATCAAACAACACAAAATCTAAAAATTAAGGAATTTGGACAATGTCTTATCTAATTAATGCATACTAATTACCACCAAGCTCTATAAATAGGGGAAAAATTCACAGAACTCCTTTGGACAGTTAGGAATCAAAGAAAAATAGAGAGCTTCGAAAAATCAAGAGAAAATCTAAAAAAAAAAAAAGAATAGGAAACTGTGCAAAATCAGAGTAATTTCACCTGCTCTAATTCGGTTTGAGGAGTTTTCATGTTATGCAACAGCTCAGAACCAAACTTGTACAATGGAGACACTGCTCCTCCTAATACTATCTTTCAAACTAATGCCTCCATCCTCATCGCGACCTCATCTCTTGTCATTTAGTTCGACTAAAAATGAGGAAAAGACTAATTTGCTATCCAACGCAATCTTTTTTAAAAGTGTCGGTAATTAGTTAGAGAATCCTAATAATCCCCTAAAAGGTTGTAATGCATGACAATTTAAGGTTTTAAGATCGATTATAATTAGGTTCAATTTAAGGTGTTCAGACAATTTCACACCAATCTAGTCATTACAATCATTAATCACAACACAAATTCCAACACGAAGTCAAATACGCAAATACACGCATAAAACTACTTACAATCACAATCATACATAATTCTAAATTTCCGATTACCCTAAAATAGTACTCCAAATACTGTGAAATAATAAACCCAACTTACTTGGAATTCTCAATCGCTCAATTACTTAATTGTACAATTACAATCATAAGTCTCCAAGTACCTTAAAATAGTACTCTAAATACGATGAAGTAACAAACCCAATTTACCTGAAATTCTCAGTCGATTAATCATTTAATTGTAGGTTGGTTTGTCTCCGGGTATCCTATAATACAAATACGTCTTTTTAGTATTTATACTTTAATGATACATATTCTAAATTATAATTTAACTCACTTCTCTATATATACCTATTATTTACTAATGATTCGCTCTACATTAGCTCAAGGTTCAGTTTCTAAATTAAATTTTAGTTTTGGTTCTAAATTGTTTTTAACTATAGGGAATCCTAAATATGTTTGAATCCTAATGTAAATTTAATCATATTAAGCTCAAATATTTTAATATTATACTGGGTCTTAATTTAGTATTCCAATATATTCGATACACTCTAATCCTAATTGGGGTACCGGATTTACTCCCGATATAAGAAAATTTTATATTTTTTATCTAATTACCTAAAATTAATTTTTGTTTTAGATTTATTTTGTACTAATATTATTATTATATTATCCAATTTAAGCTATTTTTATATTTATTAAAATCCTAATTTCATATATTCCTAAATTTCCTACAATTACCACGTAATTCTCATATTAATTACAATTAATACTCCAAAGACTAGGATTAGGTTTCCACATTAGAGATTAGCATTCTTAAACATCTAATTACCTTCTAAATCAATAATTAATCATTTAATCACTTAATTAAGCTAAACTTACCTATTTTGTTCATCATTTTAGGGCTAAAAATTTACTTAAAAATTTTGAAAATTAATTTTTAAAAAATGCTTCATAACACTATTTTATATCACTTAAGCATTCTATAGAAAAAAATTGAGCTCCAAACTACACTCCTAAGCTTATTTATTTCTAATTCTAATCATGCTCTATTTTGTCTAATTTCTTAAGAACCCTACATTTACAGACATGATTAAACTTAATCATTATTTTTACATAAATCTACATACAATAAAACATTAGAATACTAAATTTCATAATAAACAATCATGCTAGTTCGAAAGCTTTTTGGCCTCCAACATCAGTTTAAATGTATCAGCCGGTCCAGGTGATGGGTTTGGAGTGAGGTAGTGGTGGTGGTGGTTCGGTTTCAAGTGGTGGTGGTTCGGTTTCAAGTAGTGGTGGTATGTGGGTTTGGCCTTCTTTCCCTATTTATACAGATTTGGTACGAAATTTCTAAAACCCTAATTTTTTTTCTCAATTTCAGTTCTCTCGATTTTTTCCAATTCCCAACTGACCAAATGAGCTCTATAAATTTTCTTGCTATTTATATGGCTTTTTAGGAATTATTGTGCATTAATTAAGACAAGACAATGCCCATATCTTTTTCCATTTTGCCTTTTTTGTTGCTTATTTTTTATTGGTTAATTTTAGTTTCTTACTCTCCTTGCTGCTATGACTTGATCTGGTTCATTCCCCCTTTCCTTTATATTTTTTCCTTAATTTTTTTTATAATTTTCTTTAATTATTTGTAAATTTTTAGTTAATTTCGGGCAATTTAAGTAATTTTGCATATTTCTACCTACACGTAAATACATGCGAAGTATAAGTAAATACTCCTAAATATTATTTAGGTCATTTTATTATTTTTAGTATACATATAATTTATTTCTAGCGATTTATTAGTTATCGAAATGTATTTTACGCACTTTTGATAAATAACAAGTAATATACTTAGAATTTAAAAATTTTATATATTTTTTATTTTATTACTTATTTTCTTAAATTCAAACTTACAGAGTTACTTTTACTAATATTTTTAGTTTTAGTTTATAATTTAGGTTTCATTTGATTCTTTAATCGATCGTTCTAAATTTTGTATACTAAATTCGATTATACAGTTACTTGACTTATCTTTAAGGCTTACACATACCCCTTACCTACCCACCCACCCCTCCCCACAAATGTATGCACTTCATGTCATAATATTGAAAAGGCAAAAAGAAGAAAAATTTACATATAAATATACAAAAAAAAAAAAACCTTATGTCTAGATGTAAAAATTAGACGTTTTTTTGCACAATAAAATCTCTTTGAGCATTGAAAGCAAAATGTAAGGCTTATCATTGTAAAGTTATGATATATGCTTATTAGCTTTACATAGAGGAAAATGTAGGGAGAAAATAAAAATGCAAGGGAAAAATGAAAGTGGTAGATTTATTAATTCAAAAATAAAGTTTTACTTCCCTATGCGCTTAGAATTCCTCTTAAAGTAAAAGCAAATGCTAGTTTTCTAGATTTAGTGTTTTCTTTCTTGCACTTCTTCACTGGAGATGGTGGCATAATCGAAAGGTAGGAATTGCAATAACTCGGTCATCAATGTTGCATGGATATTAATAGAAAATGTATGAGAAATTGATATGTTTTTATGTAAAGAACTGCTCAAAAATCTGAAACAAAATGAAAGAGAGAGAAGGAAATGAAATGATTATGTTTAAAGTGGAATAAGAAAGTAAAAGAGAGAGAAAAAGGAGAGAGAAAAAGTGGAAGCAGTTACTGAAATTTGTATGACAAAGAGAAATATGGTACATGGGCATAAGGACGGGGAAAAAATTATTCAAAGTATATCATCTATTGATAAATATACCCTTATTATATTAATCGATAATTGATATAAGAGTTGATTTTATTATTATAAATTATTAGATTAAGGATTGTATAATAATTTTAAAGATAGTAGTTACTTAAGGTCCAAAGGGTTTTAATAATATAAATATATATATATACTGGCTGATAATGCACACGTATTGCATATGCACAAAATAAATAAAATTATACTATATAATCAAATATATTATAATATTAATATAAGATATTAATAAATGAGAAAGATAGAAAGATAGGAGATAGGAGATAGCGGGGAGAAAAATAGGGTAGTGAAAATTTTAGTATAAAGAGAGAGAGAGAGTATGAGAGAAATGTAAAGTACAGTTAATAACAGAAAGTGGAAAATGGAAAGTGAGAGAGAGTGTGAAAATGGGAGAGAAATGGATAAAGAGAGAGGAAAAGAAGGCAAGTAAACAAATTTATCCATTATTTATAATTTTAATAGTTTATTTTGTTATTAGTTTTTTTATTAAATAATGTTAAATAGAGGGTAAACAGGTAAATTACTAAAATTTTGTTGTCGGCATTATATTTACTTTTTTACCCTCTATTTAACATTATTTACCAAAAAAAGTAACAACAAAATAAATTATTAAAATTATAAATAAGAGATAAATTTATCTACTTACCTCCTCTTTCTCTTTCTCAATATTATATTTATTTATTTACCCTATATTTAACTAAAAAAATAATAACAAAATAAACTATTAAAATTATAAATAATGAATAGATGTGTCTATTTACTCCATTTTCTCTCTCCTTATCCATTTCTCCCTGTAGACACCTAATTTTTGCCCATCTATCTTCTTAATCTTTATTTTTACAAAAAGGGTCCTAATTTCAAAAGATAAAAAATAATAAAAATTAACAAATAATGAAAATACCAAAACAATAAGAAAAGGAAAAATCATAAAAATTTCGTAGATTTTTAGGAAATAATTTATATTAGGAATAATTAGTTTTAGTGTTAGTTTTAGTTTTAGTTTAGTTAAAATTTTTGTTTTAGGGAATCAGATAGTTTAAGTATAATTTAATTGAATTGAATATCAAGGCATAGGCCAACGATCTAACGAATAAGTATCGGAGTATTTGGGTTGGATTTAATTTGAGGTCATGGGTTCGAGTCTCAGTAGGCACTTATATCTTTATTTTTCTATTTTTGTAGAAGCAAAATGAAAATTGGATTCATATCTAATTAAATCATATGAATTTAGTTAAATCAAATTTGAATTTATTTGAATCTAGTTTAATTACCGAATCAGATATAATTAAATATGATAAGATATGATATGGTTTAAACTATATAAACACATACACGCAGCCGAAAAAAGAAGGACAAAAAACAACAACGCTAACTCCAGCAGTCGGAAAAAGAAGAACAGAAAACAGCAGGGGCCGAAATCCATCGGGGAAGCAGCACAGCGGACAGCAGCGAACAGAACAGTAGCGCAGCGGATGGCAGCGAACAGAATAGCAGCGCAGCGGACAGCAGTGAAAACAACAGCACAGCGGACAACAGCGAACAAAATAGCAACACAGCGAACAGAACAGCAGCACAGCAGACATCAGCGAACAGAACAACAGCACAGCGGATATCAGCGAACAGAACAGCGACACCAGATGGACAGCAACGACACCAGACGGGCAGCAGCAACACCAGGCAAACAGCAGTACGTTCTGTACAACAGCATCACAGCACACAATTCAGCACTGACCGTCACGTCTCTAAACTCGATGAACCAACACTAACACTTCACCGAACAGCCTAAGTCAGGTTTGGTTTTTTATTATTTTATTTTTATTTATTTATTTGTCTCTTTATTTACCATTATAATTCTATTAATTATTTAGTTAAGTTTATGACATGATAGGTAAATAGATATATATGTATGTATTTATATGCTTAGGTATATTTTTAACATTATGACTTTAGGATTTTCTCACTTAGAAAAATTTATTTTGTAAATGAATAAAATAAAAAAACCCCGTTAAAAAAATAGACTTTTAGAGAGTTTTTATAAAATAAAATAAAAGACTTAGTGAATTAGGGCTCTTTTAGAGTTTTCTTTGAAAAACTAAATTGATAATAACATAAACTCGATCGGTTTTCAAAATTAAAATCAACCAACATATTAAAGATTTTTTAAAAGAACTACCATCGTCCGATCCCGACTAGCGGATACGTAGGCACCTTCGAGGCGATGATAAAATATGTAGAAACTTAGGTTCTTTTTTCTTTTGATTTTATTTATTTATTTTTTTAAATATTATAATTAGAAAAATAATCCTCACTTCGGTAAATAAATAGTAGTACCCGTTAAAGGTTTAATAGGTTAGCCCCCGAACTTGGAACCCTCTGGTTTTTCATTTAAAATTGAAATCAAAGACCGATAGTTAAATCGTGATCAATCCACTCAATTGATTACGGTTTCTTTTTCTTTTCTCGACTTCGATCAGGTGGCGACTCCAAAAATAATTTTCAATAAAAAAACCGGAATTTCCTAATTTCTTTAGTCAAAGATTAATATTAAATGGGTTAGGGTTTAGTATTAATCGAGAAATGAGAAATTAATTTTAAATAAAAGAAATCGAAAAATCAAGCTCAACTGTTTGGCGACTCCATTAGGGACTGATAGAGGGCTAGCCACTAGAAGTTGCAAAAATTGGATTATTTATAAGAAAAATAAATAAATAAAAAGATGAAATAATAAAAATAATAAAAAAGAACTTAGGTATATTATTTATTTATTTATTTTTTACTAGCATATTTTTGTTGTTGTAGCTTATTTAAGGGGGTAATTTTAGGGGGTTTACTTTTATTTTGTTTTTATGTATCATAAATGCATGGTAAATACGGTCAGAACCAAGTCGTCTTAAAACCTTGGGACGGGGGCCATTATGTAAGCTTCGGATGTTGCAGGGTAACTACCTTCCGGGGCTGATCAGGCTACCCCACTCAAGTTCAAATGCGACTATAGAATCATTGCTTTAAAAAAACGTAGTGGTTGCAGAACTTGAGAACCTTTAGAACCTACCCTTTTGCATTACACAAAAACTTTTTTTTCAAAAAAAAAAAAATCGCAAGAACCTATAATGTGGCAGACCTAAATGGATAAGGGTAATTGTGAAGTTACAATTGTAATATTTTTCCATAAATAATTTGTAATAATTCTAGGTAAAGTTTGGAATAGGCGATGATTGTAATTTTGATTTTTTCTTTTTTTACATAACTATTACTAAATCGAGTCAAGGGGCTTCCAAACAGATCCACGTCTACCCACTTCATTGGCCTTAAAAGATATTCTAAATATGGATCTAACTTTTTAGCCTAAATAATTAAAAATTGATTAAGAACAAAATTGGGCTCATCTTACCCCTATAGAAGAGCTCTATAAATATTACTATAGTGAAGGCTTTAGTACATCTATTAAGGCTCGAATCTATCACTTTGGGCCCACATCAATTGAGCCAAACCTTCACGAAGTAAATAAATAAAAATAAATAGAAAACAAAAAATAAAAATAAAAAAGGAAGCCAAATGAAAAGAATCAAACTTGTAAAATAACAGGTAGTTATCATTGTGCCTAGTATTCTACCAACCAGAGATATTCATTCTTTTAGGTAAATTTAGCATTTTGCAAATAACCTTCTTCGTTTTGAATAAATAAGATTTAGATATTTTCGTTGTTTAGTCTTTTTTCTTTAGAATTCCTCATTTGTAAATAGACCCTCAGTAATGTTGTTCTAGGTTTGTATATAGAATTCTATGAAAGCAATCCTCCGTAATCATCCATTTATAATTCCATAACTCAGTCTTTGTAACACAAAAGCCCTAACTTTTCTTCTCTCTCTTTCAAAAAAGAAAAAAGAAAAAGAAAGAGAAAAGAAAGAAAAAAGAAGGAAAGGAAAGAAAAGAAAAAGAAAGAAATTTGCTAACAGTTACAAATCCTTATAGGGTTTGGGACAAATACAATTACTTGGCCCATTAAGGCAGCTAAAATAACCAACCAAACCCGAACCCTAGCCCATCAAGATAGTTGAACTAACTCAAGGCTTAAGCCATCAAGTCCAACCATGAACTGAGTCAAAACACAAAGCCATTAAACACTATTCTAAGCTTGATCCTCAATACAAACAAAAAGGGCAATTCATTAGTCCCTTCCACTTCAAAAGTTGTCAGTTCTAACCCATTCGAATTTTAAAGAACCCAACCCAAAATCACATATAGAAGCTTAAGGGCATTAAAACCTATAAGTCTAGAGTATAGGGCATTTAGTCTTTGAAATTTCACAACTAGGGCATGTTCCAAGGAATTAGGGAGTAAGGTCAATACCCTAAGGTCAATTAATCCTTATGTAAGGAATTGATAACTCACTTTTAAAAAGTTTTGAATGAAAAGAGGCGATCTATATCTTATACACTGACCCTTAAACACTTTAAGAGTTAAAAGACGTCATGATGAGGATATTTTGGACTCATTCCTTAAAGGAGGTCCATTTTGAATTTGATACACAAACCTGAATGAAGTTAGGCATTCATTTTCAAATCCTAAATACAATTATCCTTTGATAACCCTGTTGGACTGATCTGGAGTCCTTTTAAATGTAAACCCTATCAAGAACCACCCCCACAGTGGGGCAATTCGGAGGTTAGGGTCATTGATTAGGAGAGATAAATAAAACTGATTTGTGTTTACCCCAGTACTAACAATTCAAGGATAATTTTTGTTTTTGATAAATTGATCCCTTTGAAAAGGAGCTAACATTTTTTCTAAATACTCTAAAGGGCATACATACCTTACCTAAGCCAATGCACTCTAAACATATGAATTTAGGGCCTTGATTCATCTAGAGACAAAAACTTAACAAAAGAAATAGTTATTTTTGGGGAGAGAAAAGAAAGAAATGAAATGAAAAACAGAAAAAAAGAAAAAAAAAAGAAAAAGGAAAATGAAGAAATACCTAAATATTGAGCTTGAGCAAATCCCCAATCAAAGAAGGCCAAATGCTCTAAAAACAAAAGGCCTTAAATCTTAAAAATACAAAACCTCATATTCATTTAAAATCATGTTCTCAACCACAAACCAAAAACCCCATATTCAGTTCAAAATCACACTCTAAATCACGAACATAAACCCTTTCTATCCACTTGATTCTCAAACACAAGACCTTCCCACCCACATTACCTCCCTACTTAAAGCTCTTCCTATTTTGAAGAATAATTTATCTACGATAAAAATTATTTTTTAAACTAGGGCAAGCACACATCTAGTTCATTCCTAAGGGTTCTTGACTTGTACCCCCTGAGTTGGACAAAAGCACTTCTTTCAAAATAGGCCCTTTCAATTAACTTCTTTTGAAAGCATTTGACCAAAAGCCCAATTTACAATACTGAACCCAAAAAGACCTAACAAATCGATCAGAGCGTATCACTTACAAATTGGATTATAATTTCTGGAATAGTAATGAAGAGTGAAATTCAGACCGAAAGTACGTAAGGAAGTCCTCTTCGACTAAACTAATCATGAGTTACCTTTTTCTTACGAAATGAATGTTTAAGGCCTATCCAAGAAGCTCATTGTCTAGGTAACAAACTAGGATGGATATGAGATACTCTACATGATAATAGCGTTTGCCTTTTAAGTAGGAATTTGTATCCGTTAGCAAACTTTTAAGGAAAAAGAAGGAAAAAAAGAAAATGAAAAGACATGAAAAGGAGAGAGAGAAAGTGGAGGCTTGTTATAAGTTTTTCCATTCATTTTCCAATCCATTTCATCCATAGTAACCAAATTTTTAATTCATGTTATGAATAGTTTTCACTAAATTCCTCGTTTGTAAATTTTTCAAATTAAGAGTTTTTTTTTTCGAGTCGGCTATGTTCCTTAGTTTTACTTTCAACTGTCAATAGAGCTTAAGCGAGTCCGAAGGGTGCTTACCCTTTATCCGTTTTCTCAAGGACATAGCCAGCTTATAGTGCACTGTTCCTATCCATATCTTCTTTAGCGCTTCAGTCAACTTATGGAGCGCTATCCAAGTTCATATTTTCATTTAAGGATCTAGCTAGTTCATAGAGCGCAGTCCCAATCTAAAGTTTCTTAAGCTTCAGGTTGGCTCCCAAAACACAATCTCTTAGGGAGCTAGCTAGCTAGCTCGTAGAGCGTAGTCTCAATCCAGAGTTTCTTAAACTCCTAGTAGTATGACTCACAAAACGTTGCCTGACTCAAAATTTCTTCAAGGGATTTAGCAAGCTCAGGAAGAGCTATCCCAATTCAAGTTTCCTCGTTTTTAGGTCTTAGCCAGCTTAAATGATGCTTTGACAGCCTTAGTTAGTCAGCTCATCAAGGCACGACCAAGTTTCCTCATGTTTTAGGTCTTAGCCAGCTCAAAGGGCGCTTTGACCACCTTGGTTAGTCAGCTCATTAGGGCACGACCAAGTTTCTTCATTCTTTAGATCCTAGCCAGCTCAAAGGGCGCTTTGACCACCTTGGTTAGTCAGCTCATCTGGGCACAACCAAGTTTTCCATTCTTTAGGTCTTAGTCAGCTCAAAGGGCGCTTTGACCACCTTGGTTAATCAGCTCATTAGGGCACAACCAAGTTTCCTCATGTATCAGGTCTTAGCCAGCTTAAAGGGCACTTCGACCGCCTTGGTTAGTCAGCTCATTAGGGCATGACCAAGTTTTCTTCATTTTTAGGTCTTAACTAGCTCAAATGGCGCTTTAACTGCCTTGGTTAGTCAGCTCATTAGAACATGACCAAGTTTTCCTTGTTTTTAGGTCTTAGTCAGCTCAAAGGGCGCTTTGACCACCTTGGTTAATCAGCTTGTTAGGGCACGACCAAGTTTTCCTCATTCTTCAGGTCTTAGCCAGCTTAAAGGGCGCTTTGACCGCCTTGGTTAGTCAGTTCATTAGGACACAACCAAGTTTCTTCATTTTTTAGGTCTTAGCCAGCTCAAAGGGCGCTTTGACCGCCTTGGTTAGTCAGCTTATCAGGGCACGACCAAGTTTTCCATTCTTTAGGTCTTAGCCAGCTTAAAGGACGCTTTGACCGCCTTGGTTAGTCAACTCATTAGGGCACGACCAAGTTTCTTCATTCTTTAGGTCTCAACCAGCTTAAAGGGCGCTTTGACAACCTTGGTTAGTCAGCTCATCAGGGCACGACTAAGTTTTCCATTCTTTAGGTCTTAGCTAGCTCAAAGGGCGCTTTGACCGCCTTGGTTAGTCAGCTCATTAGGGCACGACCAAGTTTCCTCATGTTTCAGGTCTTAACCAGCTCAAAGGGCACTTCGACCACCTTGGTTAGTCAGCTCATTAGGGCACGACCAAGTTTTCCTTCATGTTTTCAGGTCTTAGGTCTTAGTTAGCTCAAAGAGCGCTTTGACCGCCTTGGTTAGTTAGCTCATTAGGGCACTACCAAGTTCCTCATTTTTCAGGTCTTACACCTTAGTTAGTCAGCTCAAAAGGCGCTTTGACTGCCTTAGTTAGTCAGCTCATTAGGGCACTACTAAGTTTTCCGTCATGTTTTCAGGTCTTCGCCAGCTCAAAGGGCGCTTTGACCGCCTTGGTTAGTCAGCTCATTAGGGCACTACCAAGTTCCTCATTTTTTAGGTCTTAACCAGCTCAAAAGGCGCTTTGACCGCCTTGGTTACTCAGCTCATTAGGGCACGACCAAGTTTTCTTCATTCTTTAGGTCTTAGCCAGCTCAAAGGGCGTTTTGACAGCCTTGGTTAGTCAACTCATTAGGGCATGACCAAGTTTTCCTTGTTTTTAGGTCTTAGCCAGCTCAAAGGGCGCTTTAACTACCTTGGTTAGTCAACTCATTAAGGCACGACCAAGTTTTCTTTGTTTTTAGGTCTTAGCCAGCTCAAAGGGCGCTTTGACCACCTTGATTAGTCAGCTCATTAGGGTACAACCAAGTTTTCCTCATTCTTCAGGTCTTAGCCAGCTCAAAGGGCGTTTTGACTACCTTGGTTAGTCAGCTCATTAGGGCACAACCAAGTTTCTTCATTTTTCAAGTCTTAGCCAACTCAAAGGGCGCTTTGACCGCCTTGGTTAGTCAGCTCATTAGGGCACGACCAAGTTTTCCTTATTTTTAGGTCATAGCCAGCTCAAAGAACGCTTTGACCGCCTTGGTTAGTCAGCTCATTAGAGCATGACCAAGTTTCTTCATTTTTAGGTCTTAACCAGCTCAAAAGGCGTTTTGACTGCCTTGGTTAGTCAGCTCATCAGGGCACGACTAAGTTTCTTCATTCTTTAGGTCTTAGTCAGCTTAAAGGGCGCTTTGACTGCCTTGGTTAGTTAGCTCATTAGGGCACAACCAAGTTTTCTTTATTTTTAGGTCTTAGCCAGCTCAAAGGGTGCTTTGACCGCCTTGGTTGGTCAACTCATTAAGGTACAACCAAGTTTCCTTATTTTTAGGTTTTAGTCATCTCAAAGGGCGCTTTGACCGCCTTGGTTAGTTAACTCATTAGGGTACGACCAAGTTTTCTTCATTCTTTAAGTCTTAGCCAGCTCAAAGGGCGCTTTGACCACCTTGGTTAGTCAACTCATTAGGGCACAACCAAGTTTCCTCATGTTTTAGGTCTTAACCAGCTTAAATGACGCTTTGACCGCTTTAGTTAGTCAGCTCATTAGGGCACGACCAAGTTTTCCTTTATTTTTAGGTCTTAGCCAGCTCAAAGGGCGTTTTGACCGCCTTGGTTAGTCAGCTCATCAAGGCATGACCAAGTTCTCATTATTCTTTTTAGGGATTTTTGCCAACTCATAAAGGCGCTACCCCTTGCTATCTTAACGTTCCTTATGATAGAGTTATCCTGAGGCAAAAACGATGTCTCTTTTGTCTTTGTGGCAAAGTTTTGCTCAAACTTCACCACAAAGAAAGGCAGCTGTAGATACCTAATTTTTACCCCTCTATCTTCTTAATCTTTATTTTTACAAAAAGGGTACTAATTCCAAAAGATAAAAAATAATAAAAATTAACAAATAATGAAAATACCAAAAAAATAAGAAAAGGAAAAATCATAAAAATTTCGTAGATTTTTAGGAAGTAATTTATATTAGGAATAATTAGTTTTAGTTTAGTTAAAAATTTTATTTTAGGGAATCGGATAGTTTAAGTATAATTTAATTGAACTGAATGTTAAGATACAAGTCAACAGCCTAACGGATAAGTATCGGAGTATTTTGGTTGAATTTAATTTGAGGTCATGGGTTCGAGTCTCAGTAAGCACCTATATCTTTATTTTTCTATTTTTGCAGAAGCGAAATGAAAATGGGATTCATATCTAATTAAATTATATGAATTTAGTTAAATCAGATTTGAATTCATTTGAATCTAGTTTAATTATCGAATCAGATATAATTAGATATGATATGGTTTAAACTATATAAACACATACACGCAGCCGAAAAAAGAAGGACAAAAAACAACAACGCCAACTCCAGTAGTCGGAAAAAGAAGAATAGAAAACAGCAGGGGTCGAAATCCATCGGGAAAGCAGTGCAGCGAACAACAGCGAACAGAACAGCAATGCAGCGGACAGCAGCGAATAGAACAGCGGCATAGTGGACATTAGCGAATATAACAGCGATACTAGACGGACAGCAACGACACCAGGCGAGCAGCAGCGACACCAGGCGAGCAGCAGCAACACCAGGCGGACAGTAACGCCAGGCGGACAGCAGTACGTTCTGTACAACAGCATCACAGCACACGATTCAGCACTGACTGTCACGTCTCTACGCTCGATGAACCAATACTAACACTTCACCGAACAGCCCAAGTCAGGTTCGGTTTTTGATTATTTTATTTTATTTATTTATTTGTCTCTTTATTTATCATTATAATTCCATTAGTTATTTAGTTAAGTTTATGACATGATAGGTAAATAGATATATGTGTATGTATTTATATGCTTAGGTATATTTTTAACATTATGACTATAGGATTTTCTCACTTAGAAAAATTTATTTGTAAATAAATAAAATAAAAAACCCCGTTAAAAAAATAGACTTTTAGAGAGTTTTTATGAAATAAAATAAAAGACATAGTGAATTAGGGCTCTTTTAGAGTTTTCTTTGAAAAACTAAATTGATAATAACGTAAACTCGGTCAGTTTTCAAAATTAAAATCAATCAACACATTAAAGATTTTTTGAAAGAACTACGATCGTTTGATCCCGGCTAGTGGATACGTAGGTACTTTCGAGGCGATAATAAAATATGTAAAAACTTAGGTTCTTTTTTCTTTTGATTTTATTTATTTATTTTTTTAAATATTATAATTAGAAAAATAATTCTAACTTCGATAAATAGATAGTGGTACCCGTTAAGGGTTTAATAGATTAGCTCCTGAACTTAGAACCCTCTAGTTCTTCATTTAAAATTGAAATCAAAGACCGGTAACCAAATCATAATCAATCCACCCAATTGATTACGGTTTCTTTTTCTTTTCCGGACTTTGGTCGGATGACGACTCCAAAAATAATTTTCAATAAAAAAAACCAGAATTTCCTAATTTCTTTAGTCAAAGATTAATCTTAAATGAGTTAGGGTTTAATATTAATTGAGAAATGAGAAATTAATTTTAAATGAAAGAAATCGAAAAATCAGGCTCGACACTCCCCTATTTTCCCACTCTCTCTCTACTAACATTCTCACTACCTTATTCCTTTTCCCATGACCCTCCATCTCTCTATCTTCCTCATTTATTAATATTATAATATATTTGATTATATAATACAATTTTATTTATTTTATACACATACAACACATACATATTATCGACTAATATAATTATAAACACCATCATAATCATATATCTTAAAAAGGGTGGCAGATAATCCTCTATGAACCTACCTGACATATCTTACAAGATCGATATTTAAAGGACATGAAACCAAACATATTCTATTCATGTTCATGTCACATATTGTCATAAGAAATAATAATTAAATTGTCAATATGAAAACTAATAATCTCTTTGTTTCGATCTTTAGTAAAGCCGATGATACTCTAATAAGATGATATATCAAACATATTCTGTTCAAAAATTCAAATGACCACTTAACAATAAAAATCTTATCTAAAATATAAGAAATTCCTATAATTTAATTGAATATTAGTTAAAATATAAAGGAATTTCGATTGGACTAATCTAAAGAAAATTTAACAAAGGTAACTAGACTATGAACAGAGATATAACCATCAAAATATCTCGTTCTATTACCATATAAATATAAAGAGAATAATTATATGTGTGTATTATATATGAAAGTTTATGCACTATTTGAAAAAAAATAACATTTTATATTTTCTTAATTTTTTGAACTTATTTTAAATTTTTTACTAATTTAGCTAATTATGATATATATATATAATTACTAGCAATAACACATCAATTTTTATGCCACATTAGTGTCCAAGTAAGATAAAGAGGTGATATAAAAGTATCTACATCTATAAGAATCCGTTTAAAATCTCTAAATGATACATTAACAACTTAAGAACCTCTTTTTCGAAGAACCTTCTCTACCATACTATATTTGTATAGTTATTTATATTATTTACAAGATTCATAAAATACAAATTTAAACTAACATAACACTAAAAATAAACAACATAAATAATAAAATTTCTTTTTTGAGATTATTGACCATTGGCATGTCTCCATCTATTAAGAACCTCAAAAAAGAGGTTTTTGATATTGATTCTTATACCAAGAATTGGCTAGGGAAGTTCTAACGTTCTATTTTGAAAAAGTTGGTATACATTATATTTAAAAAGTCTATAAAGGTGATTACTTTAATGGACCCTTTCTTTTATTGTATAATTATCAACTATTCAATTTAAATGAGTTAATGTCGTAAATGATATCTCAATTTTATTACGATATATAATTTACTATATGTACTTTAAAGAAATCAATTTACTAACTAATCGAAGTTTTTTTTTTATTATTTTTTTACCATTTGAATTAATCCCATTAAGTCTATTTGTTGGTATAAATATAAAAACGAAACGAGAATAAACTCATGTTCCATAGTTGGTTAGACAATCCACTTTTTGAAAATGGATTGAACTCATTTCGCCTTAAGTTACCATTTTAGCTACCTAAGATTAAGGAATGGTTGATAGTCACTCGGAGGGGGTCGGATAACTTCTTATAGGTGGTTGCCAGCTAACCCATAGTGTTAAGATGGGTAGAATGTCCGTCAAATTTTTAGTTTGTCTTTATATATATATATCAATAAGCAAACTTAATAGTTCGAGTAACAAAAATGATTATGAAATCTTTAATTAGTTAGCAAATTTTTTTTTCTACTAAACTATATATTTTGGTAAAGTTTTGATAATATTTATGATATTAACTCTATCCAAATCTAAAGGAAAAAGTCTCCATCAAATAAAAAAGAATAAGATTTGAGGATTGGTTTTTCTGGTTTTGTTGATTTGCATATACATTTAGGGATTTCTTCATATCACGAGCATGTCCTGCAAGATTTTAATGAAGTATTAGACAATTATATAATGAAAAAAATATAAATCATGTGTCTATTAAAATTAAAAGCATAGGTCAGTTGATTGTAAGCGCCAAAAATAACCATCAAAATACCAATAATAATTTTTCTAAGTTTTCATTTAAAAAATAAAATAAAATCAAAGATACATATTAAAAATCGAAGATGGGAATATTCCTGCCTCATTATATAGTACTATTATTTTATAAAACAACCCCTTATTAAGACAACCTCGAATCTAACACCCACCGAGATTCGCTTTAACCCAAACACCACCGTTAGGACATTGGTGTAGCAGTCAGAGTCGCTCCCCAACTCCTTCCAGGATATCCTATTTCATTTCCACCTCTTCTTCTTCTCCTCCTTCACTTATTCTAAAAATCACTAATTTAAACTTTAATGGCTTCTCTCTCTATTGGAGGACACCATATCTCTCCTTCCCGCAGCCGCCACCAGTTTACAAGAAATTCTATCTCTCCTCTTCTTCGAACTAAACACTCCTCCTCCTCAATTCTCTCTCATTCTTGTACTCCCTTTGGTACTTCACTCTCCACCCAAAGTTCCAAACTTCATGGAAGCACTATTCTTGCAAGAGCTGAAGACAAGGCCAAAGCTTCTTCTTCTCTTGAACAACAACCCAATTCAGAGAAACGCACTAAGGTTCCTCTTGTAATTACTTTTCTATTTTTACTTCAATTTTTCATTTTCCTTTTTTATTATTATTATTATTATTTTTTTTTTTTTAAGCTAAAATAATGTGATTGTGAGAATTGGAGACTTACTCACGCATTAAGGCCAAAGCCTCTCATTGTTCGTTTTCTTTTGTCTGTTATTTAAGCTGTGCTCTCTTAATATATGTATATATTGACATTTGATTGTAATGCTCTCAATGTTAATGATTTCTTGTAGACACAGATCATGGAGATCAAAATAATAATCAAAACCACACGACTAATCCTGATATCATAGGAGTGCCACACGAATCAATGTGATTATATAATAGATTAGTTGTTTTTTGTGTATAAACCGTCTTTAACCAAAGAAATAAAAGCCCCAACACAATTCACAGATACACATTGTCACCTTTGGGAGAAGAAGATGATATTCTTGTGGTGAGCTTGTAGAAATAATGCGAGCTATTGCATCTATTACATAAGGATCCACTCACTTTTGGGCTAGGGCTTTGAGCAAAGCCTGTCAAGTGAATGTGCTAAACATATGTGCACAGATTTGTACTCATGTTCTGGTGCTCTGATGCATGAGGAAGCTAACACCACAGCCATCTAGACGTTGTGATGCTAACCTTAATAGTTATGATGGAAGGAGAAGATTTGAGTTTTTCTTCTCTTTTGATACTTATATGTTTGGTACTTGCAAATGGTTTTGAAGTGAGAGAGCAGTTCACATGTAATAAATCAACAAGTAAACTAACTTAATTAGCCAGCTAAGACAGGTTAATAACAACAGCAGCTGCAGAATTACTCAAGCCTTGGGGATCACTGTATAGATCCTGTTTCACCGTCGGCATATTCTTTTTGATGCCTAAACTCATCATATAATTTTTAATTATTTTTCCTCCTTTTTTCTTTTTGTTGATTTTTTGTTTCCCATGCCCCCATGGTATTTTAGTACTCTCTAAAATGTTGCGATGCTTAACAGGTGCCCTAAATCATGTCTTTGCACATAACTAATCCATCTCAATTGTCCTTTCCTTCTCTTACTTATTGATGGATCTTCGACTTTTTCTTCAATAGATTGATTTTTCATCCAATCTATCCCTGCACGTTTGCACATTCATCTTAATATTGTCAGCTCTGCTGCTCTCATCTTCTCTGCCCATGTACATAGTTTACTGTTCAGCATTGAGCCTCGTAGAGCATCGTTGATCTTATAACTGTCCAATGGAATTTGCCTTTAAACTTTTGGGGCACCTTTCTGTCACATAAAATAGAAATACACCTCTTCACTTCATCCACCCTGCTTGAATTTTATGTATTACCTCTTAATCTAAAGCTACTGATTTCTTAGCTAACATTACCATGTTAAGGTACTAATACATCAAGAAGGAAAATAGATGCTTTGGTATGAGAAGAAAACCCAGATCAAAAGATGCAACCAGAAAATTAGGAAACTCAAATAGGTGAATTATTTGCCCAGGGTGGGGGAGGTGGGGGGTGAGAAAGAACAAATAGATGGACTCCACAAATGGTTTTCTCATATATCTGCTATGATACTTTGAGATAGATTATTCTAAATGAATAATGGCTGTAATGTGGAAAAGAATGAAAGGACCCTTTTCCCTTATAGAAGTGTATTATCCATGTTGTCCTTTTCAACTTTACCAAAGTTTGCCATGACCTGAGGTCATTAAGTTTTTTGAAGACTTCTAGTTGATGAGGAGTATTAGAAGATTGGTAAAAATTGAAATCCTAAGGCAATTGGAATGGAGAGTGAAAGATAGTCTTTGGAATTGGAAGCTGTAGTATAATGGATATTTGTAGGACATGCTAGAAACACGAGAGTAATCTTTATTTACCATGCCTTTGACTTCCCAAGGGAGGACAGTGTTTATTTAACAAAAAGGATTTGATCATAGAATTCCCTGTGGACAGAGATACTGTTTATAACCTTATGAATGTTTGGCTATTTTGTGGTTTTGTCATTTATACACAACCTTTTTCAAGGTATACATGCTTTCATATATTTAATTTGTATGCTAATGATACCATTTATTCTGACCTTTTAGCATATCATCAGGACCTTTCTATGTCTGGATCATGTGATCCTCTCTGTTCGGTTGATGAAGTTAGCTCCCAAGATTATGAAGGAACTTACCAGCCCAAGACTGATTTGCTGAAAGCTCTTGCAATCTTTGCAGCTGCAGCTACAGGAACAGTGGCAATTAACCACTCATGGGTTGCTGCTAACCAGGTCTTCAAATTGTCGTTTTGCTTTTTGAAGAATTCCCTCTCTGCCTAGGTCCATCATATTAACACTGATATCTTCATGCAGGATCTTGCCATGGCAATATTATTTGTTTTAGGATATGCTGGGATAATTTTTGAAGAATCTCTGGCATTCAATAAAAGTGGAGTGGGACTTTTGATGGCTGTGAGCCTATGGGTAATTCGTAGTATTGGGGTAAGATCCAGGTTGAACTGTCATTACCACAGTCTATATCTGCTGTTAGTGTTATGGAGCTTCTGGGTTTCTTGTTCCAATAAATCAGTTTATTACTTTTAGTCAGGAAGACAACAAATCCATTAATTTATAACCCAAATTCAAAGATGTACTTCTCCATTTTCAACATTTGTTTGGACTATTGATGCTAAACTAATTTCAGAAATGTGAAAAGAATGGCTAGTCATTATTTCTCCTTTACTTGATGCGGTGATGATATTCTAGGGAAATGAAGGGCTAAATACTGCAACTTCTTTGTATTTAAGTCACTTTACGTGTGTTGGGGAAATATGGACGAATACTTAATGGTCATTTTACACTACATAGAGGAAAGGGTGATATTTCAAATTAAAGCAATGCCTTGTGTAATTTGAGTAGCAGATCTTTAGCTGAAAGGACAGGAATGCTAGTAGTAGGATGATGAATAACTCTTACGCATTTCATTCTTTCCCTTTATATTTTTCCTTTTCCTATAGACGCTTGAGAAACTGACAAATGTAATTACCACTCCATGCACAATTTCTGTCTTTCCTTTTTAGTTTATTTGCTTCTGATACTTCTGTTTTATACTTCTGAGAAGGCACCTTCAACCGATATTGCTGTTGCAGAGCTCACACATGCATCAGCTGAAGTAAGTGAAATAGTTTTCTTCTTACTTGGTGCAATGACCATTGTGGAGATAGTGGACGCTCATCAAGGATTTAAGCTTGTCACTGACAATATAACAACCAGAAAGCCACGAACTCTTCTCTGGGTGGTATGTGTTATCTGTTGGCCTTACATGGTTCATGGTGGTTGAAAATTGGTGAAACTAAAATCATATCTAATAGCCAGTGAAGAACATGAGCATATTGGTGCATGCCTTCATTGGTTACTGTCTGCTATTGTGAAAGAATTTGGGAAAAGGGGAAATCCAGTAACATTATTCTCCCCGGAAGAGAGATGATTTGGAGTTTGTTTCAGTTAGTTAGTGATGCATCAACGTAGTAGAAAAGATTGAAGCACCCATGTAAATGCTTCTTGTTGTTCTTTGTAGCCAGTATGCTGTGTGAAATGCCTGCAAATGCACATTCCTTGCTGCTAGTAACAAATGGGCTTACAAAAGGCCAGAAGTGTTGAATCATAGATAATGATTTACTGATTATCAAGCCATGCCATAGCCCGATTTTATCTGAAACAATAGAGGAAGTAAAATTCAACTCAAAAGCTAGTTTAATAAACTAAAATTAAGCCAACAAAACTGAACTACACAGCATACAATATAACCTCATAAAGGGAGAATAATAACAAAATCTACAAATAGTCATGCTGATAGATGAATTCTGTCATTCCACTTATTGTCTTATATTCATTCTTTCTCAATGTTATAACTATTGAACATTAGCCCAGGAATTTCGTTTGAGTGAAGTTCTTTGTGCACATTTTCCACTTTTCATGTGTCGGCTTGATTTTTTAGAAATTTTGTTGCATTTGGTCTTTTGACTTGCATAAATGATTAAAATAAAATCAATAAATGTCCCATGTTAAGAAAGTATTTTTGCTGTTCTTCATAAAAATCATCTGGACAGCTAAGACACTTCTTTAGAGAGACATTGTTTATTCATTTACTTGACGAAAAAATAAGGCAATGAAGATGATTATATATATATATATATAGAGAGAGAGAGAGACAGAGAGAGAGAGACAGAGAGAGACAGAGAGTGATGCAATCCTTGTTAGTATTATAGTGTTGGTGAATAGAATAAGGGAAGTGGCATATTTGTAGATAGAAGGAGGTGGAATATTATAAATAGGGGGTGTGAATTAAAATAGGAAACTAGATATTTGGTTAGAAACTTGTGAGTTAGTTAGTGTGAGCAATTGTGCTCATGAGTGAGTCTTGTACTCGTGTGTGAGCTTTTAGCTTATGGATCTCAACTTGTAAGATATTAGAATTCTTGTAATCAATTTTCACTAGAAATTATCGATAAAAATCTTTACTTTCTGTTGTTGATTTTTTAGTTCATATCAGAGAGGGAGAGAGCTTTTGCTATTCCATGGTTCTATTTCATGTTTAGTAAAACTTGATTAGATTAGATTAGGCACTGGGCATGCTAATTAAAGAACAGACATTATTGGTCAAAGGAATTTAGAAATTCTTCATAACTAATCCTAAAATGTGTTTTTGGAAATCAGACTGTTTTTTTGTCTGCTGTAATGTTTTCAAGATCAGACCACCTTTTCTTGTTCTTTTGGGCTAGGGAATACCTAATATCCTTCTTGTAGTTTTTCATATTATGTGTTTCAGCAAAATTCTTGCTTGCATTTCTAATAATTATTTGAGCAATATGCATTCTTGTAATTTTGTTTCCTTAAATCTTGTGAAATTTTCTGACACATTGAAATTTCAGATTGGTTTTGTGACCTTTTTCCTTAGTGCGGTCTTGGACAACCTGACGTCTACAATTGTTATGGTGTCATTGCTGCGGAAACTAGTTCCTGGTTCTGAGTATAGAAAGTATGTGCTAACATCTTATTGCTGTAAACTAACATCTCTGCATTTGCTATGAATTCCTAGATTATGTAAATTACAGCTTACTGGGGGTGGAAAGAAGCTGTCAGAACATTAAGAGAATGGTTAAGCCTAGGGATTTCTCACGGAGAATTACATGAGCTCCTAAGTTTAATATTTCACACAGGCTGCCCACACAGCTTAAGCTAGATGTAACTGATGGTCTTAAGTTTATGAGGCCACAGATTATTTCTGTGTCTCTTCATTAACAAGAAAACAAAAAGAACTACTACCATATTCTGTTTCAGTTATTTCATTTAGTAACTCTTCTGAATAAGTAGATGTGTTAAGATAACTTATACTCAGGTAAATAGGTAGCCAAAATTTTGTCAACGACGTAAGAACCCTCTTTTTTCAAGCAACCTCTAAACTGTACCAGAATAAAATCTACCATATTTACATTTAGGAGTGTGTGAATGAAGTTTAAGAAGCTTCTAATGCTTTTGGCAGTAAATTTGTCCTTAATAATCCATATGTAAGCAAGCTAAATAGCCATTTCTTTTTATGCTTGGATATGTTCGTTTTGCTTTCCTCATTTCCCTTCCCCACCCCACCAACACCCCCCCACCCCAACCCTCCCCTCTCCCTCCCTCCCTTTTCTATTTTTACAATTGATGTTAGAGAGTTTTCACTTATGTGGCTTACACTTTGGGTAGACTTCTTGGAGCAGTTGTGGTTATAGCAGCAAATGCTGGTGGTGCTTGGACCCCAATAGGAGATGTAACCACAACTATGCTATGGATACATGGGCAAATATCAACGTTGCCTACAATGAAGGTACTTTTGTAATCATTATATCAATCAAGATAATAAATTCATCAATTGCAGTACATTGTATCGCTATTCATTTGGTCACAGATGATGCCATGGCAATACATGCATTGTATGCATGCTAATAAGTACTCTTATCATTTCACTTGTTATTGTTTTTCCATGTAAATTTTCAACTTTTTTTTTTCCTTTTTTTTTTTTCTTTGAAATATTCCTCTCTGCTGGCAGGACTTGATAATACCTTCAGCTGTTTCTTTATCTGTCCCATTGGCTCTAATGTCCCTTACTAGGTATTTCTCTTGCTTTTATTTATCTTGCACTGTTATTTTTCAAGATAGCTCACTTGGATTGATAGTGAATTCTCACACCAAATACAGTGAAGTCAATGGGAAAGGACAGGATTCTGCCAATGTTTTGGCATCAGAACAAATGGCCCCTCGTGGACAGCTTGTCTTTGCTGTCGGTATTGGGGCTTTGATTTTTGTTCCAATATTCAAGGCCTTGACTGGTCTTCCCCCTTTTATGGGCATGTTGCTTGGACTAGGAGTTCTTTGGATTCTAACTGATGCTATCCACTATGGGGAATCTGAAAGGCAAAGATTGAAAGTGCCCCAGGCTTTGTCTCGGATAGACACTCAGGGAGCGCTTTTCTTCCTTGGAATTCTTTTATCTGTCAGTAGGTAAACACAAACATTGCAATTCTATAGTATGATGAACATACAGAGTGTCTGCTATCAAAATTTGGGTTTCATGCACATGTATGTGACATATTATCCATTTTGTCTTGTTTCTTCAGAGACATGTCTCCTTGCTTTCTATAATCTATCATCAGTTTTACTCTCTCACATTTCCATTTGAAATCCTATGAATTGTCTGGAACAGAAGGCGTACCTATCCCTATCCACCACCTTTACATCTTAGATGCTTCTACTTGAAGAAATCCTATTTTATACTATTACGAAATTGTCTTCAGATATAATACGAAAGAAGTCAAGATATTTTGGGGCACTTTTTGCAACATGTAATTTATTATGCTTCCCTTTTGTAGTCTAGAGGCTGCAGGAATTCTTCGGGAACTGGCAAATTACCTTGATGCCCACATCCCCAGCATCGAACTAGTAGCTGGATCAATAGGGGTTGTGTCTGCAATCATAGACAACGTCCCACTGGTTGCAGCAACCATGGGAATGTACGATCTCACCTCATTCCCTCAAGATTCAGAGTTTTGGCAGCTGGTTGCATATTGTGCTGGAACCGGTGGATCAATGCTTGTTATTGGGTCTGCAGCTGGTGTTGCATTTATGGGAATGGAAAAGGTGGATTTCTTTTGGTACTTGCGGAAGGTAATGCTGCTGTTTCACTGGCCCATTAATCAAAATTCTAATTCAATATGTAATGTACTCTTCTCCCATATATACAGGTCAGTGGTTTTGCTTTTGCCGGTTATGCTGCTGGAATCGTGACCTATCTAGCAGTTCATCACTTCAGTATCTCCCTGCCAACAACTATGGCTCAGATTCCCTTCCTTTCTGGTTCGTAAGGATCCTATCGTGACCTGGTAATTTGCAGATTTTGCTCCATTTCAGACAGAAGACGTAAACTCATTTGAAATTAGTTAGAAGAAGCAAAAGTTGCCGGCGAGCACATGGGTGATCCGAAAAGCAAGGAATATCGTATCAGCACGAGTTGAAAGTGGTTGATGTCTAAGGCCCTCCAACTCAAGATTATAGAATAAACAATGCTCGAATTGTTCATTGTTTCACTTCCCTTTTTCTCGGTGTATTTAGACGTAGTAGAGTGGAGGGTAAAGCATAGAAGGGAACTATCATTGGGTGGAATATGTTGCAGAAATTACACACAAAAAGTTACCATTTTGTAGTGCAAATATTGAATTTAGGGTTACTTACTATCCAGTCTATCCAAGCACTAATTCAGTTTTGGGTTTTAGCGTGGTCATGAGATATTCTTGAATTATCAAGACATCCTATTTATTGCTCTTTCTTGTCTTTTTTTTTTTTTTTTTCCTTTTTGAATTAAAAATAAAATAAAAGGACAGAATGTAAATAAGCTAAGCATAGCATTTCGCAGTCTCCATCCAATCCAGGTACAGGTGCAATGCAATAAACAGCAGTGGTAAATTCAGCTCTGGAAGAAGCGATGATGAGGAAGCTAACGAGGTTGCAGTCATTCCTCGCTATGAAAAATATGAAGGTCCAGCGTCTATGTGACATAACAAGTAGCCAGGCAGGTTTAATTTTTTAGGAAAGAGAGCGGTCGCAAAAAAGAGTCTCGTGATTTTCTAAAACCAGTAATATTTTTATTACACATAACGAATGCCTCCAAGTCAGAAGCTTATCGACTCGACTGCTAACATAAAACTAGGTTTAAATTTCAAGCCAAGTTTTCTTTGAAATTGAACCTAATCTCACTCAAATTACTTGTTGAATCTTTTATCTGCAAGTACAACCAAAGTTGTATTTTGGAGCTTCTTCAAAAGTTAAAATGTACGATTATTATTATTTTCTTTTAAGAATGAATTTAATTAATTTGTACTGCACAGGGGGGAATACTAGGCGAAGGGTAGTGAGCCCTATCGTCCATACGGTAAGATTTATACTTCTAAATAGAAGAGAAGTCAGGTTACTGGTTGGACAATAGGCAGCGTCACCATCATCCCCATCCGAATGATAGCTGATTTTGACCCTTTTACCATCCTAACAGTTGCAATGCTAGCACCCTGTTAACCCCTGAATGGATACTATTAAGACCACCATCCGAACGGTAGGCACAACAATCTTAGATGGTAGAAACGAATTCTTTTTCTGCAGTTTGGATTCTAAAGACCCTTTTTACCTAAAGAGAAGCCTATAAATACATAGTTAAAGCTGGATTCAAGAATAGAAGAGACCTCATGATTGCTATTTATTAACTACTTTTGTGTCATTTTTTTCATTACATCAGTTGTCCATTATTCAGTAATTTGCAAAATGTTGGGTAGGAGCTAAATAATGCAGTGACCAATGAGCTTATATTTGCCGATCCTCTATAAAGTGCGCTACACTTGGTATTTGTGGTGCGAATCATTTTTGCCATTTGGCTTTTGAATTTTATCCGTGTGGTGATTAGCAAAAATCGTGTAAAATCCTTATTTCGATGGATTGTATGGTCGTGGACAGTAATGGGTGATCCAAGCTCCATGTTAAATTCATACTCAGAATTATTTAACCTTTCCTCTTTCACTTTACTATCAATTTATTTATTGTTTTGTTTAATCATTCATTCGTTAAATTAAATCGATCGTTCCTGGTTCATTTCTTTAATTAATATAGGAGCTAGTCCCTAAGTCTTACTGTGCACTTAATTGCATCTTGGAGCAAATATCATGGTAACAAACGGACTACCACTAATCGAAAATAGTTATCCTTTCTGGAAATGTAAAACGAAGGCATTTGCTAAGGCTCATAAAAGAACTTTATGACAAATTACTGACAAAGGAAGGAAATATAGAAAATATGAAAAAGGATCTTTCTCAAGAAAAGTTAGATACTTGAATAAAGTTGTAACGAATATGTTTTGAATATAAATAATTTTAATAGAACTTGTATGTGTTCTAAAGATATTTGAGATGATCCTAAATACATTTATGAATAAACATTTTATCTTAGAGGCATAGAAATAAACCTTATTTGTGGATATCTTGAAAACCTTAAAATAGAATTTAATGAGACTATTGATCAAATGTATAAAAGATTTATTTATATCATTAGTCCTTGGATGATACTTCACAAACACTTTTTCAAAACTTGAAATCATTTATAAAACTCTTAGGTCTTTGTCAAAGGATTAGAAGGCCAAGAGCATTGCAATTGAAGAAGCCTATTTTCTTTTAAAAATGAAGAAGGAATGACTGTTAGGACCCTCAAGACACATGAAATGGTTAATGAATAAGGAGAATATTCTAAGGGAAAAAAAAAAAAAAAAAAAACAAAGGCATATGATTCAAGCTTAAGTAAAGAGGAAAGTGATAAGGAGGAGGAAGGACCATCGTAGCAAGAAAATTGAAAAAATTTATGAAACTTAATGAAAAGTTGAAAGAATAAGAATCACCGAGCTCCTCAAAAGTCAAAGCCAAGAAAGGAATAAAAAAAGGTTCTTAAGTGCTAAACATGCCAAAAGTTAGACTACAGCCAACGGTATTACCCAATACTCAAGAAGGTTGGCAACTTCTAAGGAAAGAAGCAATTGTGACAATTTAGAATGACAATGATTTGAGCACTTCCATTGAGGAGGCTGTGTTTCATAGCTTTTGATGATAGGTTATGCTTAACTTCCTCTATTATTTCCTATGATATGATGAATGATGAGTATCTATGATGAATTATCTAATGAACTATGTAACACTCATAGGAAGAACACAAATTTGAAAAATATAATGAAAGAGGTCAGAAATGAACTTAATGGTTTTAAAAGTCAATTTGATAAGTCACAGGAGAAAAGGAAAGATCACAAGAGGAAAATAAGTATTTGAAGATTGAAAATGAGAGTTTGGAAAATAATTGCAATGAATTGAAAAATGGCAATGCTCTTATATAAAAGCTAGAGGAACTTGAAATGGAAAATACTGTTTTGAAGTCGAGCTTAAAAGATTCACCAAAGGTCAAAAGAATTTAAAATATTCCTAAGCCAACAAAGGTTAAGATTAGCCAAAGGTGGAGTTGGTTATTTGTGGAAAAAATAAATACAAGTTCTATAGAAATCATTTTGCAAAAACCACAAATAAGGCTTGTAATTATCATGGAAAGTACAACAACATTACACGCACTTGTGCAATAAGGAAGAATGAGAATATTTTTCATACTAAGTGCTTGGTTAATGAAGTTACGTGCAATTATAGTTAATAGTGGAAGCTATGCAAACGTAGTAGGTTCAACTTTAATAGGGAAGCTAAAATTACCCACAATAGATCATCTTCAACCATATAAAATACATTTGCTAAATGATAAGACTACAATGCATGTAACTAAGAGGGTATCGATCCCTCTAATCTTTCTTGGGAGATATTCAAATGAAGTGGAATGTAATGTCATTCCAATGAGTACCATCTATATCTTATTAAGCCGACCTTGGCTCTTTGATAAAGATATGACATATTGAGGTAAGAATAATACTTATTCTGTTTTAAAGGATAGGAAGAAGCTTTGGTTGTTACCCATGAGTGTAGTTGATGTTAAGGCCACTCGGCAAGCATTACAACCTTCAAAGAAGGAGAAACTATTATTAACTCAGAGGTAGGTTAAGAAAGAATCAAATGTAGAGGTTAGAATATCTATTGAAAAAAATGAATGTTAGGAGGAAAATAAGTTTGCTATTGCAACATAAGGATTTGTAGCTTGAGCAACACTATGAGGATGATACTACAAGATTAAAGCTGGGAGGTTTTGATATAAAATTTTCTTAGACTTGGGTGTAAGCTACTCTAAGAGTTATTGTTTTCATGGGGCTTTGATAATTATACGCTACAGGAGTTGCTAAAGACAATGCTTGGGCTAAAAAAGGTTCAACATCAATGCTTATTGTCTTTAGAGTTTTCTTTTTACAGATCCATGTTGATGATACATCCTTGAATTTGTGCTGACTATGTTGTTAAAGATTTGAAGGCGAATCTTTGTCAACCCAATGGTGATGATTGGAATCTAGATTCTCACACTTCCATTTTACTAATATAAAAGGATTATTTGATCACTTATAAATTGCATGGCTCATGCAAAGGTGGCAACAGCATTACATGGCTCATTTGAAGATGGCACATATACCCCTTTCATGTGATTATTATATATTATATTAGTTTTATTAATTACAAACACTTTATTAACAATATTTTATTAGTTAAAATTATTAGTATACTATTAGACATTGTTGCCAATATGGGTAAGAGTTCTCTTTTTGTTTTATTTACATCTATGCCCTTAGGATTGACAAGATAATACTTTAAACACTTGTTTTTTCCATAATAGAATCGGTTGTTAGAGTTTGCAAATTAAAAAAACCCTATTGTGTTCTTTCTCTTTACAATGGCAACAACAACTACAAACACTCTAACGATTTGATTAATTGTTTCCAATAGTTGTAGCAATCAAACCCTGAATTCCTTCAACCTGCTTCCATCTTAGTATGGCACTATATCTAGTTTATCATTCAGATTGAACCAGATAGTTTGGTTCTTTAATAATCATTCTCCAAAAGTTCTAAATTTATCTTTTAATTTCTTGTTTATAATTCCTAAATAAAAAAACCATAAGGCATACATTATCTTTCATAGATTTTGTTGTATCAAGAAAGTGACAATCTTGGGTGAATGTAATATTCTTATCAATATGGATTTGCAATTAAGAATATGTTACTTATTACTAACTTGAAAACATAATTTACTTACTGTTAATCAATTGCATGATGTTGGATACAAGATCACACTCTTTGTGTCCAAGTGTTCTATTAAAAGGATTGGCAATGATAAAAGTTGTTTCAAGATATATATATATATATAAATAACAAAATATCTATAGAATTAATTTTGATAATTTTTCAAATTTTAGTGAAACTTATCTATATGCTCAAGATATTGGCTATTGAAGGAAAAGACTCAACTCTAACAGTAGGCCCTCTCAAGACAAGTGGAGTAGACTAAAGTTAAAAGGTAGGGCTAAGGGATAAATAAAAGGGTGCAAACATGGCAAACGGATTTTAGTATGTATAATTTGTTTTATGGAAGAGCGGTTTTGCTCTTACAGTCATTTAAACTTCAAAGGTTTGTTTCCAAAAGATAAAAGAGAAAAGAGAGAACAATTAGTCATTTTTTACTTGCTCAAGATTTTACGCTACAAAGGTTTAGGTTGCAACCCTAGGAAGACAAAAGTAAGGTTAAAATTTATTAGACAAATTGTAAATAGTCTCTCTCAATTTTGACTTAAGTGTAATTTTATTCCTTAAATTTTTAAATATTGCAAATCACCTTTCTAAATTTTAATAAATTAATAATATAAAAGACATTCATTTTTTAATTAAAAAAAGGTTATACTATGCTAAAAGTTTAGGAAAGTGTTAAAGTACACATCAACAAATTCAAAGAGTATGTCTTCACTAAAGTCAAAGTTCAAAAAAGTTTAATAACCTAAGGATTATTTGCTATTTTATTAAAGTTTAAGGGGGTGATTTATAGTATTAAAAAATTAAGGGAATTATTTGCATTTTTACTAAATTTGTTTAATGTAAAGGAATAAAGGGTTAGGTTACCAAAAATGAGGTCAACTTTAAAGGGATTAGGTTCGAAGTTTCCCTTCTAAGCTAAAAAAGGTCTTGAGAGAGAGAGAAAGCAACATTGGTTTTTAACCTAGCCTGTTAGAACTTGGAAACAACAGCTTCTCTAACCTAAGTCTGGTTTTTGGAGAAAACCTGGAAGGAAGTGGGCACCAACAGTGAGCACAACCTCTAGAGTGCTAACGACAGGCATCACCTTCCATCAGAAAGCACGGGAGGAGGAAACTACCAAAAGAGAAGGAAAAACGTGAACGAAACAGATCAGAGTAAGCTTTTCTCTTATCTAGAATGAAAAGTAGAGAATCCAATTTCAATCCACACAAGCAAAGCTTTTTCGCACCATAAATTGCATAAGATTACATTACAATATTCATAGGAATTCACCATAAATCTATAGAACATGAAGCCAGCTTTCAAGCGATCTTTACTCAACCATGCTGTGTTTTATTCAGAACAAACAGACATTTTACAGACGTACAAACCTCATCTTAAAGCAGGATTATTCATCTCCCCTTCCTAAAACAGTAATACTATCACATGAAATCAAAATTGGGGCAGCAAGCTATCTCCTAAGAAATATATTAATCAAAAGGGACAAAAGAGCAAGAAGACAGAAGCAGCAAATGACTTCTTTTCAAGTAGGAACATTACAACTTCAAGAAAACAAATTCTTCAATAGCTGGAATTTCACCAATTTTCTTGAGGGTCTCCTTTGCAGGTGGCTCATCAACTCCAATTGCCATCACAGCATGCTTTCTTGGAGCAATCCTTCCGACACTCATAAAACTCACATTCACGTTGTCCCCTCCCAAAACACTTCCAACCTTTCCAATCATACCAGGTTGATCAACCTGTCTGCACAGGATGATGCTGCCTTCCAAGCTCACATCCACTTCAAAAGATCCTACCCTCGTCAGATGAGGAATTCCATCCTTTACCCTTCCCTCGACTTTGATCTCCCCAGAATCAGAAATAGCACTTGCAAATCTTGACTCAACGTTTGCAATCCGAACCTGAATGTACTCAAGGGGACTCTCAGGGGAACCATCTAGAATAACCCGTTCCTCAGTGATTCTAACACCCCTCTGTTTAGCAGTGAAATCTGCATTTACCAAGTTCACAAAGACACTGGAGATGGGTTCAATGAGACCCTTGGTGATCATTGCTCGGAGCAGTCTAGTGTCAAGATCATCTGGAGCTCTAGCAGATGCATATGTAACTTTCACAGATTTCACTCCACTTCCTCCTGCTACTAACTGAACAGCCAGCCTCCCAAGTCTCTCAGCAAGTATAACAAATGGTTTAAGTTCAGTGAGAACCTGCAGTATTAAGTAAGGAGAGTAAGACT
Source organism: Lumnitzera littorea (assembly GCA_024138015.1). NCBI lineage: Eukaryota > Viridiplantae > Streptophyta > Magnoliopsida > Myrtales > Combretaceae > Lumnitzera > Lumnitzera littorea. The sequence goes on from JAMXBB010000010.1 coordinate 100,729,228, forward strand.
CCACATTTTACCCAACTTTTGGAGGCCTCTTCTATGGCAGCTAATAGAAATCACATGATAGAACTTGTTTGTTGAGATTCTCGATTTGTAGGAGACCAACAAAATATGAAAAGATAAATTTAGTTACGATCACTGCATCATTGATACACATGTGGAGAAAGTTCGACTTAAAAACACAGAACCCCATAAAAGAAATAAAATTTTAATTGAATTAAACATTCAGCATTGGTATAGACTCAAATTATTTATTTCTGCATGAACCTTAACATCATAAAAATGCCACCTCCCACAACCCCACCCCCCAAAAAAAAATAATAAAGATTCTCAGGAAAATACAAAGCCCAATGAGTTGTTGTAACAAAACATAAAACCTAGCCTTCAGTACCAGGTAATATTACATCACACCTCCTTCAGGTACCTACTCAAAAACCATAGCTAACATTCCACAGTACATTTATCACAATGCAGAATATCAAACTTGCAACACAAACTAATACATAACTATAAAATTCTAAACCACATTAAGGATGTTTGGTAATTACAAAAACAAGCATTAAGAGGAGGTGTTTGGAGATTGAATGAACTGGAAAAATATCACAGCACAAAGCAAAGACAATATGCATCATGAGAAAAATATGATAGATTCTAAGCATACTGAAGAGGATCTCAAAATTAAAGTTTATGATACCTCAGCTGGAACCATTGGAGCATTTACTGCAGTAGCAGCAAGCTCTCCTTTTAGAGCTCCAACAACAGCTTCGGCAATTTCAATAGCCACTCCTTCCTGCATAAAATTAAGTCATGATTAGATAAAGAAAAATCAAGTGAATATCAATACATTAACTTCTTGACCACTAAACAAACCTGAGCTTCCATAGTACTGGCTCCAAGATGTGGAGTCACAGTAACTCTCTCATGTTGAATTAACTTGCTCTCCTTTGGAGGTGGCTCCACAGTGAAAACATCAAGCGCTGCCTGTAACCAGAAAAAATAAAATATGTAAGTATTTCAATGTGGGGCGAAGAAAAATACATCACATACACCTAAAACGGGATACCTGTGCCACTATCCCAGCATCAAGTGCCCTCACAAGAGCATCTTCATCAATCACGCCACCACGGGCAACATTAACAATTCTAACTCCTTTCTTCATCTTTGCAAACGTTTCATCATTAAGCATCTTTGAGGTAGCAGGGGTTAAGGGCATGTGTAAAGAGATGAAGTCTGCAGTTGCTATGGCTTCATCAAAGCTGACTAGCTCAACACCTATTGCACGTGCACGATCTGCCGGTGCATAGGGGTCATGAGCAATGACATGCATACCAAGACCTTTGGCACGACGAGCAACTTCTGATCCAACCTTTCCAAAACCCATCACAGCTAGTGTTTTCCCCACGAGGGATACACCTACATATTTGTTTCGCTGCCACTTTCCTACATATACAAGTTCAGATAAAGTCAGATGCTTTATATCAAGAATTGCACATACTCTAGCATCTGAAATTTTAGCTAATTTTGTAAATGATAAAAAAAATAATAGAACAAATTCCAATAAAAATAAGTCGCAAAAAACAAAGGATGGATAGAATGTATTAGTTGATGACACAAGATCTTTTTTTGGATTAGTAGATGACACAAGAATTTGAATGTTCAGTCCCAGACATGTTAGCATTTGCAGTAAAGCTAGTTCATACTTATTTATGGATTTGAAAACAAATCTATATAAATGTTTAAATATCCTTAACTTCACCTTTTGGGCCATGTTGATTTGGCAAAAGAAGTTACAGGAAGCCACTCCTAAAACTGCTCTCCATCGCTCCCTCACAAGTAGATTTTGTTACTTCATACCAACAAGGGCATCCAACAACTGAGATGTTAACAACCCTAGTCTTTGGTTTATCTGGTATCTTACTACATTTGACCTCAGAATACACAAGAAGCACTCAGGACTTCAACGACCCAATACCAACAAAAACAGATATAAGAAGAAAGCCTCTCTCTCAGAACCATTAGCCACCTTAACATGTTCAAAGGCTTTTTTTGTTTCCCCATCGAAGTAATAGTACATCCAGAAAGGGTAGAACTTCTCTACTTACAATTGAAAATTCAACAAATACTCCAATTATTTCATCATATTCCCATTTCCACCAACCAATTGCAGAACCAAGGAGGGAAAAAAAATTAATATTCCACATCTCCCATAAGAATATACCCTATTAAACGAAATTCCCTAGTAACCTTTCAAACTAAAGTACAATAAACCAGCGACACTGGAAAGCATCAAACACAAAGCTTAAAACCTATATTCACTTTCAACCATTCCTGCGAACAAAGCATGGATCCAGAGAAAGTAAACAGTACGATCACCTCATAAGTCATATCCACAACGTGATCAACGAAATGCCCCAGAGCACTATTCAAAGCATAACACAACAAAATAATACCGTCCCATCACTCTAAACGATAAACCCACTAGCCCAAATTACTTATCTAACATTAAGAACCGCAGATCGAAAACATATGCAAAATTATGGCATCGAAAAACCCGTTCCACGAAATGCCTAAAAGAATAATTAGAAAATATAAATAAAGAACCACCAACAGAAGTACCAAAATCCCAAAGACTAACCAGCCTTAACAGATGCATCAGCCTGAGCCACGTTCCTAGCCATGGCAGCCAAAAGAGCGATCCCGTGTTCAGCGGCCGCAACCGTGTTCGCGGTCGGAGCATTAACAACCAAACATCCATGTTCCGTAGCAGCACTGAGATCCACATTATCAATCCCAACACCAGCTCTTCCAACAACCTTCAACCTCCCACCGGAAGACTCGAAGACTTCCCTAGAAACCTTAGTACCACTTCGTACGATCAAAGCATCACAAAGCGAGATCTTGGTGCAGAGCTCTTCCGGGGAGAGGTTATAAGAGCAGTCGACATTAGCGAATTCTTTGAGGAGAGAAAGACCCGCCTCACCGAGCTTCTCCGCCACCAGGACAGTGGGTTTGGCGTCAAGAGATGCGCGGATGGAGGAGAATTTCTGAGTATCAGCTGAAATGTTGGAGCTGAAAGAGACGGAGAAGGAAGAAGGGACAGGGACTTTGGAGGAGAGAGAGAGCTGGGAGGGTTTGAGGGATGGTGTGGTAAGGAAGGAGGTTGGGTTGGTGGCCATCTCGGAGTGGTGGTTAGATTGAGATATTAGTGTCTAGTGTTGTGTTTTGTGTAGCAAAGAGTGGGGCGCAATGTAAGGGGCGGAGGTCAGGAGGTATTTATAGTAGATCTGGTGCACTTTGGAGTTGGTGTGCGCGGGTAAATGGGCCCCACTTCCCCAATCAAATTTTTATCCTTCTTCTTATTATTATATTTTAGCCTCGAAGGAAATTTTTATTCTTTTTCCCTCCTTCCCGAAAAATATTAGATTTATTGCCAACTTGGTTTTTCTTTTTTTTTTTAATGTGTTTCAAGGCCATGCCTTGGCGATAGCATGTGAAAGGTTAAAAATATATATATATCTAAAGAATCAAATTAATTAAAAAATAATTCTCAAAATAAATAAAAAGAATAACTTTAAAAAGAAAAAAGAAAAAGAAAAGCCTAGATCTGTAATTGTAGGCAACTAGCCACCAAAGGGGTGGTATTACTGATCGTTCCATATGGTTCTCGTGACCAAAAACTTTGGGGTTATTGTTTAATACTACACTTAACTACATCATTCATAATGATAAATGTGGTGGGTTACATAGTAATCAATAAAGTGCTTATGTAACCCATGTTTTAAAAACAAAATAAAATGGTAAATTTCAAATATTATTTACATTTGCTCCATGTGCGCTTCCTTCTCTATGTTTGAAATTAACTATTTCAACCTTTAATTCTTTGAAATGATTTCTTTTAAACTGAGCGTGACTTTTTGCCCCTAATGTAATGTACTTATTGCTGGTGTGAATTAATTTTATCTTATATAACTTTTTTTTTTTATTTTTGATGACAAATGGCACATCAACCACCCTACAAGACTCATGCAATAGGTAGAAAGACCAATGCACCAAATAGAAAAGAAATAATTTACAATAGTAAAGTTATAAACCAACAAAAAGAATATTCAGTGATAGAAAAACGATGGTATGAATGTCAAAAAAGCAGGGTGCATATCAGTTGTCTATTATGTTGTTTTCTAAGCAGGTCAAGTCAACATTGAGTCCTCAATAGCTCGAATGTTCGAGATTGAGAAAGGATTGGTCCTATAGGTGTCCCAATGTATGGTCAACCTAGGCAAGTTGGCTCGAAATCAAGGTTAGCTCAATCTCAGTAATGTATTAGATCAACAGTATGTCAATTCTGTACTTAGCCTTAGATAGATGTATCGAAGAGGGGTCGGCTTAGCAAGAGGTTGGTCACCTTAGTAGCTTCTTGAATGAAGTTGAGAGTAAAGTAACTCGACAAGTTAGATTGAGGAATACATTACTCTTCTGAGTTTAACTCTCTTCGGACAGTTGGATGTACCATATGAGCGAGTCATTGAGTCATAGAGTGCATAATTAGTCCGTGATCCCTATTAATAAAAGAGTTTCTTGAGGACACTGAACACATTCGATGACTTAAGCTTGAGCCTTCTGACTGCTAAGCCGAAAACAGACTATTAACATTATGGAAATGTATGACACATTGCAACAGGACAATTGTTCTTTTTTCATTCTATTACCCAAAGAGTAAAGAGACAATTGTTCTTTTTTAAAAAAAAAATTTCCAACATNAAAAAAAAAAAAAAGAAAGAAAAAAAAAAGTCAATTAAGGAAGAGCTAACAACTTGACAAAAAAGGTATTATGAGAAGAAAAGATGTTGACAAAGAACTTAATGAGTATCCTAAATTTCTATATGAATTTTAAAGCATTACTTATTCAATCTTTTTAGAGATCGATCTTGTAACCTTTTTTATTATTTTTTTTAACTTATAGTACCAGTAACTAATCCATTTGATTTACATGCACGACTCTCTTTCTAACCTCTAGCTCTAACCTTTTAGAGAGAGAATATTCTCTCATTTGAAGAGTCCTCATACCACATGGTTGTTTGAAAAACTTCTTTCTTATCTTCATGGAATCACGAAATTAATGAATTGTCTGCATTATTTCACCTATAATGAGCACTGATTTTTTAGCCTTCACATTCCTTTAATTCCTTTCTTGATCTTTTTCTCTTAGTTATTAATCTAGCATTTCATTTCATCTATTATATTAAAAAAAAAAAAAGCGCTCAAAAGAAGTAACTCAATTCTGATCTTCTTCTCTCATTGATACTCTTTGAATTATCTTCACTTAAGGTTTCTTTTCTTCTTTCGTCAGTTTCGTTTGTTATCTACTTTCTTTTTTAATTTCTAGTTGATTGTATTGCTTATTTCTTTGTACAACTATAGCATCCTCTTCTGGTACTGCTTTCCCTCATAACTCGGAGGTTGATGATGTAAAGGATTGTACAGCTTATTTAACACGTATTTTACTTAGTTGGTTAAGTAATTAGTTTTCTGTTATATTCACAGTTTCAAGCTTTGTATAAATATTGAAGACTAGTAGTAATAAATCTGATCTGATTGTTGAACTCATATTCTCTTTATGTCCATATATTTCATCCACTTCAATTTGTTCGTCAGTTAAATCAAGAACCAAATGTAAAATCATCAATTCCTTCATGGTATCAAAGTAGGTCAATCTAGGTATTGTTGATTTCGTAACTCTATTGTAGTGGTTGATATCTGTTTGTTCCGCACCTTTGTTCAAGTCTGGCGAAGATGAATAATCAACAAGAATTAAGGTTTACTGATCACTTCTACTTATCTGGATCGAATAGCTTAGGTATGACTATAGGAAGCATTATTTTTAATGGTTCCAATTATATTTCATGGAGTAAATCGATTGGGTTAGGGTTAGGGGCTAAGATGAAAATTGGATTTGTTGATGGATCTATTCCTAAGCCAGAAGATAATACAAATGATCAAATCAAATGGAATCGATGTGATTATATGGTTCAATGCTAGTTGCTTAATTCTATGATAAATGATTTAGCTCAAAATTTTCTTTACACAAAATCTGCCTTTGAGCTTTAGGAAGAAGTCAAGGGGCAGTATGAGGTTGCTAATGGTCTATTAATCTTTCAGATACAGCACGAGATAGTCAACCTTAGGTAGCACAATCAATCAGTTAGTGCATATTACAATAAGCTTTGCAAATGCTGGGATGAATTGCAGGAGTTGCATCCATTTCCTAAGTGCGATTATGGTAGATTGGAGTTATGTACGTGTGCCTTTAAGTAGAAGATTATTGAATTTTATTCTCACAATAGATTGATACAATTTCTAATGGGTTTAAATGATTTGTTTGAAGCCATTAGAAGTCAAATTTTGTTATTAGATACCATGTCGTCGGTGAGCAGAGCATATTATCTAGTGCAACAGATGGAAAAACAAAGATTAGTGACTAGTTCTATGGGTTCAGAAGTTAAAGCTTCTGCTTTAGTTTCAACTAACTTGGGAAGTGTTACTAAGAACTATGTAGATAAGAAAAAACAAAAGAGAAATTTATTTTGTAAGCATTATAGGTTTGAGTGACATTCAGTTGAAACTTATTTTCAACTTGTTGGGTACCTTAATTGGTACAAAGGGAGAAAGTTAAATGCATGAAATAAATCCATCGGTTTTGCTAACAATATCTTTATTCAAACTCCTCTTGATGTATGGAATTCTACAATAAATCGAGCCAATATTGGTGTGCAATCATCAAAAGGGTTTGATAGAGAAATACTTCATGATGTTTGCCATGAAGTTTATAAAATGATGAGAGCACAAGAAGATTCTATAGTAGATCAAGCAGGTACACTTCAAATCCCTCATGTTGCTTTATCCGCGGTTAATAATAGAATGGCTCTTTGGGTAGTTGATACAAAAGCTTCTGACCATATGATACCTTATTATCATCTTCTTGACAACCCTGTGCATTTAACTAAACCGGTTCATACATAGTTATCAGATGGAAACTGTCTGAAATTTGAGTTGGCCGGTAATACGCGACTCAATGATCAAGTTGTTCTATTACATGTTCTTTTTGTTCTTAAGATTGCATATAACTTACTTTCTATTCAAAAATTTATAACCTTACACTCATTGCAAGCAATATTTGACATTGAATCTTGCAAATTTCAAGACCTAAGTAAAAGTACTATATTGGCTTCAACAAAGGCATAAAGTGGTCTATATGTTCTTAGATTTGTAGCTCATTCTGTTTCTTTCAATAAATCTAGTTGTTTAGGTCATGCTGCCTTGTACACCAAGAGTATAAATACGATTGATTTGATACATAGTAGGTTGGGCCATGCATTTGTTTCTAAGATAAAACAATTGCTTATTTGTAAGAGTTTAAACTTGAATAAGTTGCTTTATAATGCTTGTCAACAGGTAAAGTTCCATAAATTGCCCTTTTTTGATAGTTGAAGTGTCTTTACTTTTATTTTTGAGCTTCTTCATGTTGATGTTTGGGGGCCCTATCATGTTGTTTCTATCACTGGTGCAAGATACTTCTTAACCATTCTTGACGATTTTTTAAGAGCCACTTAGACAATTTTAATGTCACACAAGTCTCAAACTTGTTCTATATTGACCAAGTTCATTTACTATGTTAAAAATCAATTTTCTACTACTCCTAAGACATTCCAAAGTGATCATGGAAGGGAATTTATTTCTAAGGATTGTGAGCAATTATTTCAAACCTAAGGTATTATACATCAGTACACTATACTATATACACCACAACAAAACGGGCGAGTAAAGTGTAAACACAGGCATTTACTTGAAACTTTAAGAATACTTCGACTTCATGCCAATTTACCCAAAGCCTTTTTGGAGTAAGTGTATACTTACAGTTACTTTCCTTGTTAATAGAATGCCAATGGCCGCATTAAATTAGAAGATACCCTATTAAATTTTGTTAAAAAAAAACTCCTTCTTAGGGTGATCTACAAGTAGTAGGTTGTCTTTGTTTTGTTGCTGATCTATCTCCAAAGATTGACAAATTTGACCCAAAAGGAATTAAGCGTATTTTCCTTAGCTATGCAAGCAATCACAAGGGATATCGAGTCTATGATATTGATTCTAAACGAGTCCTTATTAGTAGAGATATCCAATTCTTTGAGGATGTTTTTCCTTACAAAGACAGTTCTGTTGTACAAAAGGTTTCAGTTTCTATCGTTTCTCTTGATGCATTGCCTTCAATCATGTTTGAAACAAGTTCCTATCCTTTTAATATGTCTACTCTTTAAAGTTCTAATTCAATGTTTAATGTTCAGGATTTTACTATAATTCTTGAGTGTTCAAACACTATCGCTCTTCGTAGGTCCAATAAGGCAGTCTCTTGTTTGCCTATAAGATTTTGTCCATATGATATTTACTTTCATGCCTAATTATCATTCTTCTATTCATTCCAAGTCTTGTTCTTCTACCACCATCAAATATCCCTTATTTCATAATAATCTTTTTTATTCATATCCAGATGATTTTGTCTACTCTTTTGCTAATGTATTAACTATCAAAGAGCCTAGTAATTACTCTCAAGTAGTTAAACAACAAGAATGAGTAAAAGCCATGACCAAGGAACTTAATGCTCTTAGTCCAATGGCACTTGGACTCTTATATCTTTACTTAAGGGTAAAAAGGTGATTAGATGCAAATGGGTGTATAAAGTCAAGTATAGACCGGATGGTAGTGTAGAGAGGTATAAAGCTCAGCTTGCAGCTAAAGGTTTTACTCAAGTCTAAGGAGAGCATTTTCATGATACTTTTTCGCCCGTTGCTAAGATGAATACAGTTAGAATTTTAATTGCTTATGCGGTTGCTCATTCATGGCCTCTTCATCAAGTTGATGTCAATAATGCCTTCTTATATGGACATATTGATGAATAGATCTATATGATGCCTCGCAAAGGTTATAACAAGGCTTGATAACATCAAGTTTTTCGTTTAAATAAATCCTTATGTGGACTTCAACAAGCTTTACAATAATGGAACGTTGGTATTTCTCAATTTCTGTTATCTCTTGGATTTATTTGGTCCAAACAAGATTATTCTATGTTCACCAGATGCTTTGATGGTGGTTTTGTTGTAGTGCTTGTATATGTGGATGATATTCTGTTGATAAGGACAAGTGAAGATCTCATTAATGTTGTTAAGAAGGAGCTAGATGTCACATTTACAATCGAGGATCTTGGCTAAGCCCGTTACTTTCTTGGCCTAAAGTTGTGTCGAATAGCAACTGGTTGTCTACTTAATCAAAAAAAGTTTCTTATTGACTTACTTGAAGAAACAGGACTTACAGCAACCAAACCTTTTGTTACTTTATTGCCTTTAAGTGTTAAACTAACTCATGATGATAGATATTTGTTATCTAATTCCACTGTGTTTCAGCATTTGATTGGTCAGTTATCTTACTTGAATCTCACGTGGCTTGACATTAGCTATGTCGTTCATCGTCTCAGCCAATTCTTAGCTACCCCCCTGTACTTCTCATATGACAGCTGCTTTACATATTCTTAAATACTTGAAAGGGGCTTTGTCATTCGGACTTTTTTATCCTGCCAATAATGATTTAAATTTACAAGTTTTTTCAAATTCAGGTTGGGCTACTAGTGTTGTGGACAGGAAGCCCATCAGTGGTTATTGTGTCATGTTGGGGTCGATGCTAGTTTCTTGGAAAACTAAAAAACAAAGCACTATCTCCACATCCTCTACTAAAACAAAGTATAGAGCCCTTGCTATAGCTATCAAAGAAGCCTTATGGACAAGTTATATTTTATGTGATTTACGTATTCAAGTTTCTATGCCTATCACCATGTTTTGTGACAATAAGTCTACTTTGTTGATTGCATCTAACCCTTGTCTTTATGCTCGCACGAAACATATTGATATTGATGTTCATTTCGTACATGATTATATTGCTTCAAGTTTTCTCTCTATTCAGCATGTTTCGTCCAAGTTTTAGCTTGTTGATCTTTGCACTAAGAGCCTTGCTGAGCATCAAATGTGCTTTTTATGTCACAAGTTGGGGCTTCTTGCAACACCAACTTGGGGGGGGGAGGGTGATGGGTTTGTAAAGGATTGTACAACTTATTTAACACGTGTTTTACTTAGTCAGTTAAGTAGTTAGTTTTCTATTACATTCATAGTTTCAAGCCTTGTATAAATACTGAAAACTAGTAGTAATAAATCTGATCTGATTGTTGAACTCATGTTCTCTTTATGTCCATATATTTCATTCGCTTCAATTTGTTTGTCATTTAGATCAAGAACCAAATGCAGAATCATCAATTCCTTTAGATGAAATATTCATTGAAGATTCCCTTGACGACAACAAATCTAAAGCATCCCAAATGAGAGATATATTGGTAGTGATAAAAATAGTTATAGATAAGGTGATTAATAAAACTGCTACTGTTAATATAATGAAAAGCATTTGGAAAGGATATGGCTTAATTAATGCTTCGTGTATTAATGCTAACTTGTTTCTATTGTACTTCACTAGGGGTAATCACTTACAAAGAGTACCAGATGAATGTCCGTGGCCGATAATGGGTCATTGTTTAATTATTGAGGAGAGGAAGAGAGACAAGAAATTAGAAGATATTCCACTTAATACCCTTGTCTTTTAGGTACAAATCCATGGATTATGTTTGAATCACATGTCAACCTATGTTGCAAACTCATTAAGGAAGAAGATTGGTGAAGTTTTAGTAGCAGAACCAATTATTTATGAGAAAGGGGAACATAGAGCTTTTCTTAGGGTAAGAATAAAAATATTTGTAAATAATCCTTTAAAATTGAGCATTTGGGTAAACAATGGGAGAGGTCGTAGGTATAAGGTTTTCTTGAAGTATGAAAGACTAAACAATCGGTGCTTTAATTAAGGAAGAGTGGGTCATCTTAGTAAAGCATGTGAGTTTGAAAGTATTTGTGATGAGCAATTGGGTCTTGGTTTCAGAGCCTCAGTGGCTAAGAAAAGGGAATTAATTGATGTAGAAAGGAAATCAACTCTAATGTTGAAAGAAAATAGTAACCATGATATATCCAACACTAATGATCAACCCAAACCTAAATCATCCTTCACAAAGAATGAAACCACTAAAGAAACACACCCTTCCTAACCCCTCAACGAAATCACCAATACTAAAAAACATTCAATCTCTCCACCAAATTAATTCTAGTCACAAAACACATACACCAAAAACATACTCAGCAGAATCCCAAGATATCAAATATAAAAAAACCTTTGTGCAACACCATAAACTTAGAATTAAACTACATTTCCAGTTTTACCTTGTGTCATGTAAGTAATGAAACCTTTAAAATTGGACCTGAACCAAGCTTACCTCATCCCTTAAAATTAAGCCCTCCTTATTCAACATCATTAGACTTTAAGAAATCCCTATCAACTTTGATGTTGAATCTTGTAGATCTCATAGTGGCAGTAAAGAATTTAAACCTAAAAAGAAAAGAGAATCTAGGTGAAGAAGCTCATATGATGAAAAAGTTAAAATTAGAAGAAGAAAAGAAACTTGCAATAAATTTAGGTTGTTTGCAAGCTGTTGTATCCTATGGGAAAACAAGAGGGAAAGATCCTAAGAAAAGAAGCACATTGTGAAGGGGGGATGGTAAAAATAAGGAGACATTAAAGAGCATTAGAAACAAAAGGAAGGTTCAAGTAAGAACAATTGTGGAGGAATTTTACACTAAAAGTGAGTACTTTAAGGATCCTGTTCAGTGTGGTGACTTTGAGGGCGATGGTGACTAACCTTTAATAGCCATAAGTAATCCATGAGTTTTTTTATGTTGGAATTGTCAAGGGATATCACCTCCCAAGACAGTTTGAAGTCTTTAAGGCTTAAAAAATAAGTTTAATCCACATGTTATTTTTTCAAATGGAAAAAAAAAAAAAACCAAGCCTGAAAGATTAAAGAATAAATTGAGATTTACTTAAAGCTTTTATGTTAAAAGAAGAGGCATAGTTGGTGGTTTGTCCTTATCGTGGAATGAGGATGTAGATATGGAAATTTTCATTATTCGGATTACCTAATAGATTTGAAAAGAAGTGGACAAAGGGGGAAGAAGTTGGTCATATTTCTTAGATTCATTCATTAATAGTTTTTGAACAAAAGAAGAAGCTCTAAAATCAACTTAAAATAGCTAGCAATTCAAAGAAGTAAGTGGCTATGCATCGATGATTTTAATGCATTACTTTATGAGCTTGAGAAAGAAGGCAAAAGAGGAGTGGAGCAAAGAGTGTTGAAGGGGCTTTAGAGACATGGTAAAGGTGACTTGCTTACAAGACTTAGGTTTTTTGGGTCTACAATTTACATAGACCAATAAAAGAGAGGGAAGTGCTTTAGAAAGGGAAAGAATAGATAGAGGGCTTGCTTCAAAAGCTTGGATTGAAACACTCGAATTGTAATGTTGAACACATTCCTATCTCTGCTTCGGATCATATAGTCAATCTTTTGCAATTGGTAGTAAAGGATAAGAAGGGACAAAAAATATTTAGATTTGAAAATATGTAGTTGACATTAGATGATTGTGGAAATGTAATGGATGTAAGCTGGCAGTAAACTAAAGACAAGACAGAATAAGAAGTAATCATACAGAATTTGGACTTATGCAAGAAAAATCTTGAAGATTGAAGCAGAAAGAATTTTCTAAACAAGAAAATACAGATAGATAAAACTTTGCAAGAGTTAGTCAATGTGCAAAGTAATCCAAGTAACCTAAACATAGATAAAGACAAAAGACTATTTAGGTGCTTAATGATTTGTGGGAAATGGAAGAGTGTTTTTGGCATCAAAGAGCTCGTATAAACTAGTTGAATTTTAGAGATAGAAACACATCTTTTTTTCATTATTCCACTATCAATAAGAGGAACAAGAATTAGGTATTGAAGCTTCAAAATTCAAATGGAGATTGGATTGAAGATGAAGAATTAATTGTCAAGGAGTTTGAACATTTTTATAAGGATATTGTCGAGCTCGGTTTTCTTTTTTAGTTTTTATAAATTAATCTTTTTTAAACTGATCAATATTAAATCCTACCTGTTTAATACAAACTATCAACTAAGATTTAAAAAAATTTAGTTCTTTTAACTTCGAAAACATTTTGGAGTCGCTACTCGATCATAGTCGAGAAAGAGAGTTAAATTACAACTAAATTACAATCAATTGGATATATTGGATATATTGTTTATAACTTAGCTACTAGTCTATTAATAAAACCAATTTTTAAAATGATTTTTTAAAATTAGAGATCTGGATTTAAGGGTTATCTTATTAAACCCTAAATAGATACCACTTTTTAACTTTCTGAATTTAATTTTTCTTTTCAAATACCCTTCCAATAATATTTATTTACAAACAATAATTGAATTTATACTTATTTACAAAAAATAAGAATTTAAAGAATTATCTACTAAAAAGGGAAAATAAATTTTTTCCATATTTTAAGTCGCATCATACGTACGGATATCTATGTACCCACAATTCAAGATCAAGCTTCCATAGTTCATTCCTGAAAACTTTAAATGAGAGAGTTGATTTTAATTTTTTAGAAACAAGATTAGATTTATATTTTTATTCGGTTCAATTTATATTTTTATCCGATTCAATTTATTTAAGGAGATTTTTCAAAGGATCCTAATCGTGATGTTATTTCTTAAAAAGTAGTCTTAATTTGGGAAACAAATCAGTTTATTATTATATTTTTTTTTTATTTGTCAATAATAGGTTTTCTAAGTTATAAAATACTTTCCTTTTTTTATTATTATTATTATTTTCTTTACATTATTTCCCTTATTTTATTTTATTTTTTATGATTTTTTCTTGTTTTAGTTTCAATCGGGGAAAATAAACAAACTAACTAAGCTACTCTATCTTCTTTTTTTTCTTTTTCTCTTTTATCTTTTTTTTTCACTAAATAATAATTAAAAAATACACAAAAATTTGGAAGTGAAGCGCGTGCGCATGTCTTGAAGTCAACCAGGTCAATACACGAGTCATAAAGCGAATCAAAGTGAGGGTCTTCGGGTTATCTAATCTGAGCACGTACTACGTGTCACAGGCCGATTTAAAAGGGCCCAAAATCATGAGGTTTATTCAAGTCCAAGAGAAAATAATTCAGAATATTCTAGAAAATCTAAAAGGTTCCAGAATAGGTAGTAGGTAAGGTAGGTAGATGCATTTAATATAAAGGTAAGTGGGGATTCATTTGTAACCGTTAAATCGAATTGATCTTAACCCTCCATCTTAAGAGACCTCTTGTATATATAAGGAAGATCCCCTCAGTTGTATCAGGAAGTTATTTGAAGTGAATACTATTTATATCAGAGTTTCTCTCTATATATTTTCTCTCTCTAGACATTGTGAGTTGATATTGGCTAACTTAGCCTTTCTTAGTATGGTTAGGAACGTTAAGTGCCACACAGGTTCGAGTAAGGAAATCTGCCTGTGACAAGTGGTATCAGAGCCAAGTAAAGAGATTTTATATAGAGAAGATGTCCTCTGGAGGAGACAACAACACTTCGATGGTCGAAGAGTTAAGTAATCAAGATAACCGAAGAGTCACCAAGCAGAGGGCTAGGTCTTAGAACTTGCTAAACTCCCTCCTTAATAGGATGGATAAAGCGGAGTTAAGCATTGCTAAAGCAAAGGAACAATTCGATGAATCACAAAGCAGCCTTGAAGAGATGGAGGAAAAACTTCGAGGTGAGTTGTAAGGAGCATTGAATTAAGCCATTGAGGAGCTAAAGCAACGTAATGAGACGATTGAAGGGAAGAATGAAGTACTCCAAGCTCGAGTTATTACTTTAGAAACTAAGGAGAAAGATTATGAAGCCAAGATGAATGCTGTAATGGTGGTCATGTGCCAAGAGATTATAGAACTTAAGAACCAACTAGCAACATGTCGAGCGATAATGGCAAATGGAGTGACCATCTAGTTTGCTCATAGGATCGATGTACCCAAGCCCAAACCTTTCAATGAGATACGAACCGTTCGAGAGATAGACAACTTACTTTGGGGAATAGAACAATATTTCAATGCTATAAGAATCTTGGATAACCTCGAAAATGTACATACTGCTGCTATGTATTTGAAAGATTCTGCTATGGTATAGTGGTGTAGGAGGGCAAACGAAATCAATACTTGGGCTAGTTTTATACATGAAATCAAGAGGCAATTCTCTCCCAAAAATACTGTTAAAGAAGCAAATGTGAAGTTACGTCACCTAACTCATAAGGGTGACATTAAGCAATATGTGAAGGAATTCTCAGAACTAATGTTGGAGATCCCAGACCTTAACCAGAATGATGCCCTAGTGATGTTTTTAGATGGTCTGAAACCTTGGGCAAAGTTGGAGCTAAATCGAAGAGAAATAGAAGACATCTCTAAGGCCATAGTAATTGTTAAAGGACTAACAGAGTTCAAGAAGATAGAACATAAAACCCTAATGGGAAGGTGGAAGGGGGGAGTTGAGAAGGAAAGGAATGGGAGTTCCTCAAGAGGGAAGCTTAAGATGGAAGATAAAAATAATGATCGGGGAAGGACTCATGAAATAAAAGATGGGGAACGACGAAAGCCCCGAGAATTGAAGTGTTATTTCTACAATGGGCCCCATTATGCTAGGGAATGCCCAAAGAAAGATCGGTTGGCAGTAATTATGACAGATGAGAGCTCCGATGAAGGGGATGAGGCTAAACTGGGTTCGGTACGACTACTTAGTGCTATGAAGATACAGGAGAAGCGAAAGGAGTTGATGTACACTGAAGTAATAATTGTTGGCAAGAAGTTAAATGCCCTTATTGATACAGGGGCATCTCATCCGTTCATCTCCGAGGTAACAGCAAGTAAGATTAGAATGGAAGTAGAGAAAACCAAGACATGGCTCAAGACGGTAAACTCAAAGGAAATCCTTATTATTGGAGTCGCCAGGGAGATAGAGCTCTATGTAGGAGGGTGGAAAGGGAAAGAAACCATCGAAGTAGTACTTATGAATGACTTCGAATTTGTGATTAAGATGGAATTCCTAGATCGTATTGACACACTTATTGTTTTTCGTGCAAATTGTATATGTATACTCGAGACCAACTCTCAATGTGTGGTGCATGTTACAAGGAAAGCTGGTCAAGCCACAAAATTCCTTTCCGCTATGCAACTAGTGAAGGGCTAAAAAAGGAATGAAGTTATGTACATAGCTACATTAAAGGGGGAAAAAGAGATGGGGAGTTAAGAGGTAATTCCACATCGAGTAGGGGAGTTACTAGAAAAATTTAAAGACATCATGCCTAAAGAGTTGCTAAAGAAGCTACCACTAAGAAGGGAAGTGGATCATGCGATTGAGCTAAAACCAGATACAAAAGCCTCTATTACAATTCCTTATCGCATGTCCCAAAAAGACTTAAAAGAATTAAGGCAACAATTGAAGGAGTTGTCGGAAGCTAGATTCATCCAATCGTTAAAGGAACCTTTTGGAGTTCCAATTCTCTTCCATTACAATGGGTCCCTCCAGTTGTGTATTGACTATAGGGCCTTAAATAAGGTCATTGAAAAAAATAAGTACCCTATTCCTTTAGTATCAAACTTATTCAGTCGATAGAGAGAGGCAAGATATTTTTCAAAACCGAATCTACGATTGAAATATCATCAAGTACGGATAACAGATGGAGATGAGTCCAAAATCACTTGCGTCACAAGCAAGTCTATGGAAGAGCACTTAGAACATCTTCATACAGTTTACTTAACCTCAAGGGAAAACAAGTCATATATAAAGTTAGAGAAATATGCATTTGTAAAGGAAGAATTGACCTTCTTAGGGCATGTAGTGGGACAGGAGAATATCAAAATGGACGAAGGGAAGATACGAGCCATTCGAGAATGAAAAGAACCTACTAAGCCCACCGAATTGAAGTCATTTCTTGGCTTAGTAAATTATTACAGAAATTTCCTACGTGGATACTCTCGATTGGCTGCCTCCTTAACGTATTTACTCAAGAAAGATATTCTATGGGTATGGAGGGAAGATCGACAAAAGGCATTTGATATCCTGAAGGAAGCAATCATTAAAGAACAAGTTCTGGCGCTCCCTAATTTTGGTGAAGTATTTGAAGTATGCATAGATGCTAATGATTATGCCATTGGTAAGGTTTTGATGCAAGAAAACCACCCAAGCCTTTGAGAGCCGAAAGTTGAATGATACGGAGAGGCGATACATAGTACATAAGAAGGAAATGACAGCTATAGTGCATTACCTTTAAGTTTGGAGGTACTTTGTAAGTACAAGTCAGTGGGACTGGTCTAAGTTATTGAATGTCGTACAACTCTTTTTCAATCTACAGAAGAATGAATCGATAGGGCATAGTCCATTTGAGTTTGTCTTAGAGAGACAGCCGCTAACTCTAAATATGGTAACCATAGGACATACGTGGTCTAGTTCCCCAACATATAAACTTACAAAAGAGTGGCAAGAGAGCCAAGGCTTAGCTCTGAATTACTTAGACAAGGCTATTAACAGAATAAAGGAAGTTGCAGATAAAAAGCGTCGACTAATGGAATATCAAGTAGGGGATCAAGTACTTGTGAAGTTACACCTGATCCAGTGGACCAAGGGCCAATTGCACAAAGGACTAATGAGGCGTTATGAAGGACCATTTCTCATAGTAAAACGAGTTGGACGAGTATCTTATAAGTTGGAGTTACCTCCAAGATTAAAATTCCATCTAATATTTCATGTTAGTATACTTAAGCCATATTTCATGTTAGTATACTTAAGCTATACCATAAGGATGATGATGACCTTAGTAGAACAATATCATAGAGGGCTCCAGTTGGAATTCAAGAATCATACGGAAAAGAAGTTGGAAAAATTATTGTGGATAGATATGTGAGAAGATGAGGCCACTCCCCTAAGCATAAGTATACGGTTATTTGGAAAGGAAAGCTGGAAAGTGAGGACAGTCGGGAACCTACTGAAGCTCTATGGCAATTTTTCCATACAAAATTCAAAAGTTCTACGGAAAAAATACGACGAGGATGTCGCCGGAATGAGTGGGAAAGAATGTTACGAGCCGATTTAGAAGGGTCCAAAATCATGAGGTTCGTTCAAGCTCAAAAGGAAATAATTCAGAATATTTTAGAAGATCTAGAAGGTTCTAGAATAGGTAGTAAGTAAGGTAGGTAGATGCATTTAATATAAAGATAGGTGAAGATTTATTTGTAACCATTAGATCGAATTGATCTTAACCCTCCATTTTGAGAGGCCTCTTGTATATATAGGGGAGATCCCCTTGGTTGTATCAGGAAGTTATTTGAAGTGAATACTATTTACATTAGAGTTTCTCTCTCTAGACATTGTGAGTTGATATTGGCTGACTTAGCCTTCCTTAGTATAGTCAGGAACGCTAAGTGCCGCATGAGTTCGAGTAAGGGAATCCGCTCGTGACACACGTACATGCGTAGCTTAGGGAAGAAATGAGCAACTCGTCAATAACTTTGATTAGAGTCATTTTGGTGGGAATTTCACACAGGAAGATACAATTTCATGTATTTTGGATTGGGATTAAGGGGTATTTTTAAAATGCCACCACATTTGGTAACCATTTGGACGATTGTTAAAGTTGGGGAAGGTGGTGGTGGTTATTTGTTGGCTGCGATTAAATGTCGTCGAGGTATAATAAGGGAGTTTTTAGGGATTTTTTGGGGGCAACAAAGACAACTAAGGTGCTAGTTTGAGGAGACAACCACCAAAGAGTGGTGGTTCGTAATGGTGGCCGTGATTCCAAACCTTAGGATGTTAACTCTTAAGCTAAGGGGCACGGCTGAAGAAGAATGAAGTTAGGTTGGATAGCTGGTGGAATGGGGAACTTAACTAAGGTGGTGGTATAACTTGAACTTGGGTAAAGAGAGAGAATCGAAGAGAGACAGAGAGAGGGTAGCCGTGAGTTGTGAAGAAGGAGAGAGATTGAGATAGAAATAGAACTAAAGCTATTTTCTTTTTTATCCATGCCCTTAAAACGATGCCAATTCAGCTTAGAATTTTTTAAAAATCAAAATGAATGTCATTGAAGAACTTTGCTCCAAAGCTTTTTCCTTATTTTTAATCCAATTTTAAATATGTATTTAACTGAATCTAGACAGGACTTTGGTTAAGATTGAAACAAGGCTATGCCTAGTTTGCAAATACGCTAATAATTTTGTCGAAACTATAATAAAAGAGGGCTAATTTTGTTGTTAAAGAAGGCTAACCAACTTAGTTTACACAAGAGAAATCTAAGTAAAACAAGGGAAACGGGGAGAAAGAGAAAGGAAAGGGAGAGAAAGGCGGTTAACATGGCGCTAACGTGACACCACATTAGCTGTATCATCCAATAGAGAACGCTATGCATCCTGTCATGATACGTGGCAATTGATGTGATGCGTCAAGAAACATATATGCCACGTGGCTTGATACGTAAAGCACTACGTCAGCTTGGTTCGCTTATTGAATGCCACATGTCAAAACACGTGATATAATAAGATCCTAATACGTAAGAGTATAGTGTGTGTTTGTTAAAAAAGACAGCATAAGACATTTTTATGCTATTGGTGAAGTTTGAACTCAGGATCTCATGCTAAACTCCAATGCAATGTATAAGTGCTTATCCATTAAGTCGTTAACCTATAACTTATCTATATATATAATCAAATTGTACATATGAACTAAATCAACCTAAATTAGATTTAAATTTAAATTTAGATCCAATGGCTCTCTCCTTATATTAAAAAAAAAATCTATTCTAAAAAACTTTATTATTTTCTAAATTTCCTAAATTCTTATTTTTCTATTTTTTGTGACTTTTTAGTTTTTTGTAATTTTCTAAATTTTCCATTTTTTTATTTCTTATTTTTGGCATTTCCTAAATTTCTTCTTCTTTTTTGCTTTTCCTAAATTTTCTATATTTTATATTTTTCTAAATTTCTTATTTTTTTTACTTTTCCTAAATTAAGACCATTTACCCTATCTTAAAAATTTTGATTAAAAAATAAAAAGAAGACAAAAAATGAGGTGTCTTCAAATATGTTCGCTTCTTGAGGTGATATGGATAATGAAGCTTGTTCGAAATGGGTGTATAGCAAGATTAGTGATGAGATAAATGTTGTCCTTAATGTTAATATAGATGAGAAGGAGGTGAAGGAAGTTGTTCTTCAAGATGGTGGTCTTAAAGCCCCCGATCTAGATGGATTTTCAAGAATATTTTATCAAAGTTTTTGGACTGTCACAGGAAAAGCAATAACAGAAGTAGTCACTTCCTTCTTTGTAACAAGTTATTTTCATCCCTCTCCTAATTCTACTAATTTGATGTTGATTCCTAAATGTCCTAACCCTCATAAAGTGTCCCAATTTAGACATAAGCTTGTGTAATTTATATATAAAGTCATCTCAGAAATTATGATCAATAGGCTAAAACCCTTCTTAGAATAGATAATTTATGAAAATCAAAGTACTTTCCTATTGGGAAGAATGATTCATGACAATGTCATTATTGCTCATGAGGCATTCCATTTCCTAAAAGATAAGGAAAGAGGAAAAAGAGGGTTTTATGCATCAAAGATAGATAAGAATAAGCCTTATGATCTCGTTGAATAGAATTTTTTGAGAAAAGTTCTTATGAGATATGGTTTTCAAAACAAGTGAGTGAATTGGGTTATGAAGTATATATCCCCTATAAAGTTCAGTAATCTATTAAATGGGAAGAGGTTTTTGTCTTTTAGACTTAATAAGGGTTTAAGACAAAGTGATCCCCTATCACTTTATCTATTTATTCTTATGGCTAATATACCATCTAAAGGGATAGAGAAGAGTTTCAGGAATGGATCTTAATCAGGACTAACTATTAAAGCTACATGTCCTACTTTACTTCATCTCTTTTTTGCAGACAATTATCTATTCTTTCTTGAAGCAAAGGTAAGGGAAGTAAGGAGATTGATGGACATCATGGATACCTACTGCCATGCATTGGGCCAAAGAATCAACTTTGAAAAATCCATTATCTACTTCAGTAGAAATACGAGAGAAGATACCAAGAAGGACATTGGGCAACAATTAGGTATCCCTTTAACAGGAAATCCAGGAATGTACTTAGATCTTCCTACTATTTGGGGCAAGTCAAAGTACAAAGTTTTGGGTTTTGTCAAAGAAAAGGTGCTAAAGAAGCTAAAAGCATGGAAGCAAAGGCTCTTGACTGAAGCAGGGAGTGAGGTCCTTATAAAATAAGTGGTTATGACTACCCCTAATTACTCCATGTCATGTTTTAGTTACCTATTGAAGTGGTGCAATGAAATTAATTCAAAGGTAGCAAATTCCTTTTGGGGTAGAAAAAGGAGGAGCACAAAATTCATTGGTGTAGCTGAGGCAAACTGACTTTAGCTAAGGAGCATGGAGGAATGGGATTTAAGGACTTGCATATTTTTAACGTTGCATTACTCACTAAAACTGCCTAGAGACTAGAGGCAAATCCAACAAATCTCTGGGCAAGAGTACTAAAAGGGATTTATTTTCCTAATTGCAATTTTAAGGAAGCAACTCAGGTAGGAAAGTCGTCGTGGGCTTGGAGTAGTATTTTGCAGGGTAAAAAATGTATGTTCGAGACGAGTTTATGGAAAGTTGGGTTCGGAAAAAGGATAGAGGTTCTAGTAGATAAATGGATCCCTCTATTAGAAACTTACACACCTAGAAGGAATGACAATGCATAATTACCAAGGATGAAAGTGAAAGACCTTATCAGACGTCAGGTAGGGAGTGGGATGTATTGAAACTGAAGTAGCTAACGCAAGAAAAGGAGGTGGGGAGCATAAAAGACATACCTTTAGGGGTACTAGGACAGAGGGATACCATCATCTCGCCTTACAAAAGATATGGCAGCCTTATGGTCGAGTCAATATATCATCACTTGGAACTTGAGAAATCACATATTCAAACATCAGTTTCAAACCCTACGGACTGTATTTCAAAAGATCAGCAGAGAACTAATTTGGAAACTATATCTACTTCCCAAGATTAAATATTTCCTATGGTGAATCGGAAGAAATACCTTACTGACAGTAGCAAATTTGGAGAGATGACACGCATCCCCTACAACAAAGTGCAAGATTAGCGGCGAAGTTGAAACAATAGATCATGCCCTGTTACTTTGCGAATGGGCTACAGCAGTGTGGTTTGGTTGTCTTAGTGTGAGAGTGACCAGATCTGAGGATTTGAAGTTCATGGAGTATTTTGATCGAGTTCAGTTGTGAACGGAAGGAAAAGTTCAAATCTTGAAACTGCCATTAATGTCGTAGCAATATTTAGAAGATGAGGTGTCGGGTGGTTTTTGGAGATGAAAAAGCTAATATTGAAGGCGTTATTAGAGCATCCAGGATTTTGATAAAGGAGTTGAGCGAAAGAAATGTAGATTGTAAGGAGCAGATGGGAAGTAAAGCTGATGTCTGTTTATGGAGATGTCCGAGAAGATCAACAGTGAAGTCGAAAGTAGATGGTGCGTATGTTACGGACCTCCCGAAGTGGGCCATTCTTAGGAGGTTCCTAAGGCCCAAAGACGAAAGCCCAAGCCCACTAAAAGCTTATAGATGATGAAAAGCTCTAGAAGGTTCCAGAAGAGTCCAGAATCTTGTATAGTAGTAGGTGGAGGTAGGTGAAGGTAGTAGTTGGGAATCAATTGTAACCATTAGATCGAATTGATCTTAACCATTAGATTGTAAAGGCTTTCTGTATATATAGGGGTATTCCCCTCAGATGTAACACACAAGTTATTTGAGTGAATACAGTATACTATCAGAGTTTCTCTCTCTACTTTCTCTCTCTAACATTGTGAGCGTATTACAGGCTGACTTAGCCTTCCTTAGTGAGGTCAGGAACGCTAAGTGCCGCACGGGGTCGAGCGACGGAATCCGCCCGTGACAAGTGGTATCAGAGCCTGAAAAAGAAGCTGTTTGTGGAGAAAATGTCATCCGGAGGAGACAACAACACTTCAATGGTCAATGAGTTGGCTGACCATGATGATCGCCGTGTTACCAGGCAAAGGACTAGGTCCCGGGACTTGCTGAACTCCCTCCTTAATAGGATGGATAGAGCGGAGTTGAGCATTGCTGAAGCGAAGGAACAATTCGATGAATCACAGGGCAACCTTGAAGAGATGGAGGAAGAACTTCAAGGCAAGTTGCAAGGAGCATTGAATCAAGCCATTGATGAGCTGAAGCAGCGTGACGAGATGATTGAGGGGAAGAATGAAGTACTCCAAGCTCGAGTCATTGCTTTGGAAACTAAGGAGGAAGGTTATGAAGCCAAGATGGATGCTATAATGGCGGCCATGCGCCAGGAGATTGAAGAACTTAAGAACCAACTAGCAGCATGTCGGGCGATAATGGTAAGTGGAGTGACCATCCAGTCTGCTCATAGGATCGATGTCCCCAAGCCCGAAACTTTCAATGGGATACGATCCGCCCGGGAGGTAGACAACTTCCTTTGGGGAATGGAACAATATTTCAATGCTGTAAGAATCCTGGATGACCTCGAAAAGGTACGTACTGCTGCTATGTATTTGAAAGATTCTGCTATGGTATGGTGGCGTAGGAGGGCAAACGAAATCAATACTTGGGCTAGCTTTGTATATGAGATCAAGGGGCAGTTCTCTCCCCAAAATGCTGCTAAAGAAGCGAAGGTGAAGTTGCGTCACCTAACTCATAAGGGTGACATCAAGCAATATGTGAAGGAATTCTCAGAACTAATGTTGGAGATCCCAGACCTTAACCAGGATGACGCTCTAGTGATGTTTTTAGATGGTCTGGAACCTTGGGCAAAGTTAGAGCTAGATCGAAGGGGAATAGAAGACATCTCTAAGGCCATAGCAGTTGCTGAAGGCCTAACGGAGTTCAAGAAGACAGAACATAAGATCCCAATAGGAAGGTGGAAGGGGGGAGTTGAGAAGGAAAGGAATGGGAGTTCCTTAAGAGGGAAGCCTAAGATAGAAGAGCGGAATAATGATCGGGGAAGGACTCGTGAAGGAAAAGTTGGGGAACGATGGAAGCCTCGAGAATTGAAGTGCTATTTTTGCAATGGGCCCCATTATGCTAGGGAATGCCCAAAGAAAGAGCGGTTGGCAGCAATTATGGCAGATGAAAGCTCTAGTGAAGAGGATGAGGCCAAACTGGGTTCGGTACGACTACTTAGTGCTATGAAAATGCAGGAGAAGCGAAAAGGGTTGATGTACACTGAGGTAATAGTTGCTGGCAAGAAGTTAAATGCCCTTATTGATACAGGGGCATCTCATCTGTTCATCTCCGATGTAGCAGCAAGTAAGATTGGAATAGAGGTGGAGAAAACCAAGACATGGCTCAAGACGGTAAACTCAAAGGAAGTCCTTACTACTGGAGTCGCCAGGGAGATAGAACTCCATATGGGAGGGTGGAAAGGGAAAGAAACCATCGAAGTAGTACCTATGGATGACTTCGAATTTGTGATTGGGATGGAATTCTTAGATCGTATAGATGCACTTATTGTTCCTCGTGCAGACTGTATATGTATTCTCGAGACCAACTCTCAATGTGTGGTGCCCGTTACGAGGAAAGCTGGTCGAGCCACAAAATTCCTTTCCGCTATGCAACTAGCGAAGGGTTTAAAGAAGAATGAAACTACGTACCTAACTACATTAAAGGGGGAAGAAGAGACAGGGGATCAAGAGGTAATTCCACATCAAGTGGGGGAGTTGCTAGAAGAATTCAAAGACATCATGCTTAAAGAGTTGCCAAAGAAGCTATCACAAAGAAGGGAAGTGGATCATGCGATTGAGCTAAAACCAGGTACCAAGGCCCTTGCTACTGTTCTTTATCGCATGCCCCCAAAAGAATTAAAAGAATTGAGGTGGCAATTGAAGGAGTTGTTGGAAGCTGGATTCTTCCAACCGTCAAAAGCACCCTTTGGAGTTTCAGTTCTCTTTCGGAAGAAACACAATAGGCCCCTCCAGGTGTATATTGACTATAGGGCCTTAGATAAGGTCACTAAGAAGAATAAGTATCCTATTCCTTTGGTATCAGACTTATTCGATCAAAGGGGAGAGGCAAGATACTTTTCAAAATTGGAGCTACAACTGAGATATGGAGATGAGTCCAAAAACACTTACGTTACAAGCATGAATTATAGCAAGCCTATGGAAAAGCCCTTAGAGCATCTTCATATAAATTGCTTAGCCTTGAGGGAAAACGAGTCATATGTAAAGCTGGAAAGATGTACCTTTGCAAAGAAAGAAGTGACCCTTTTAGGGCATATAGTAGGAAAGGGAAAGATCAAAATGGACGAAGAGAAGATACAGGCCATTCGAGAATGGAAAGAACCTACTAAGCCTACCAAATTGAAGGCATTTCTTGGCTTAGTAAGTTATTACAAAAATTTAATATGTGGATACTCTCGAATGGCTAACTCCTTAACGGATTTACTCAAGAAAGATGTCTTATGGGTATGGAAGGAAGATCGACAGAAGGCATTTGATACCCTGAAGGAAGCAGTCATTAAAGAACAAGTTCTTACGCCCTCTAATTTTGGTGAATTATCTGAAGTATGCATGGATGATGGTGATTATGCCATTGGGGAGGTTTTGATGCAGGAAAACCATCCAATAGCCTTTGAGAACCGAACATTGAACGATACAGAGAGGCGATACCCAGGAGATGAGAAGGAAAAGATAGCTGTAGTATATTGCCTTCAAGTTTGGAGGCACCTTGTAAGTACAAGTCAGTGGGGCTGGTCTAAGTTATTGGATGTCATACAGCTCTCTTTCAATCTACAGAAGAATGAGTCCATCGGACAGAGTCCTTTCGAGATCGTCCTAGGAAGGCAACCCTTAACTCCTCATACATTGGCAATAGGATATACGGGGTCCAGCCCTCCCACCTATAAATTTGCAAGGGAATGGCGAGAAAATCACGACTTAGCTCGGATATACTTAGGCCGAGCTATCAAGGGAACGAAGAAGATGGCAGACAAGAAGGGGAGGCCGATGGAATATCAGGTAGGTGACCAAGTGCTTGTTAAGTTACATTTGATACAATGTACGAAGGGACAACTACATAAAGGTCTAATGAGTCGCTACGAGGGTCCATTCTCAATTGTGAAACGAGTGGGGCGGGTATCTTACAAGTTGGAACTTCCATCCAAACTGAAATTCCACCCGGTTTTCCACATGAGCATGTTAGAACCATTCTACAAAGATGAGGAAGACCCTATAAGAGCTATATCACAAAGGGCCCCAATAGGAGTACGGGATTCATTTGACAAGGAAGTGGAAGGCATCGTAGCTGATAGGCGTGTGAAGAGACGTGGACAAACTTCCAGATATGAGTATATGGTAAGATGGAAGGGAAGACCAAAGAGTGAGGCCAGTTGGGCACTAGCCGAAACACTGTGGCAATTTAAAAACAAGATTCGACAATTCTACGATGAAGGAGCGACGAGGGCGTCGCCGGATTGAGCGGGGGAGAATGTTACGGACCTCCCGAAGTGGGCCATTCTTAGGAGGTTCCTAAGGCCCAAAGACGAAAGCCCAAGCCCACTAAAAGCTTATAGATGATGAAAAGCTCTAGAAGGTTCCAGAAGAGTCCAGAATCTTGTATAGTAGTAGGTGGAGGTAGGTGAAGGTAGTAGTTGGGAATCAATTGTAACCATTAGATCGAATTGATCTTAACCATTAGATTGTAAAGGCTTTCTGTATATATAGGGGTATTCCCCTCAGATGTAACACACAAGTTATTTGAGTGAATACAGTATACTATCAGAGTTTCTCTCTCTACTTTCTCTCTCTAACATTGTGAGCGTATTACAGGCTGACTTAGCCTTCCTTAGTGAGGTCAGGAACGCTAAGTGCCGCACGGGGTCGAGCGACGGAATCTGCCCGTAACACGTAGAAGTCCAGAGAAGAGCAGGCGGCCATTAATGTTGTTGCGCGACATAGTCACGGAAAGATGTTTTTAGGTCATGCAAGCCGTTGTCTTTGTGTGATTGTTTGAAAGATCCAAAAGCTCAAGTTCATTGGGCCACGGCCCAAGTGTCCAACAAATAAAGGACTTAGTTTGTTCTCGTCCAAGTCTAAATATCTTTCATTGCAGTTATGTTCCACGAAAGACAAATAGAATAGCCGATTGGGTAGCTTCTATGGCTAGGAAAGAGATGTGTCCAATGAATTGGTGGTGTGACCCCTAATCCCATCTCCAGAAGTTACTCTCTTTTGATTTTCAGTCTAATTTGAGGATGGAATCCGTAGTAGATGATGATTACAGTTAAAGTTTAATAAACTACATTACTTTGTCTTGGGAAAAAAAAAAATTGTGCTACGAAAGTGGAATATGATCTTTAGGTGTTAGAATAGTTCGCCATATCCAATGACGTATCACATAGAAAAAATGTCTAATCTCTCTGTTATGAGAAGAGATTTCTATGAGGCATCAAAAGAATTTGCCACTACTTAAAAGATTTTAAGCAATCGATAACTCTTAGTCGGATGTCAAGCTGAAAGAAAAGAGAGTAGACAAGCACATTTAAGCTCCTCCACATATCTTTGTATCTTTGTATCATGTTCGCTGTTTTTACTAAGCAATAATGCCTAAATCACTACCTAAAATACCACATCTAAAGTTTAAAATTATTAAAATAACAAATCTAACCAATTTTTTTGCTTACTAAGATTTTTTACCTAAAGTTTGAAGTAATTAAATTCTATACATAATTAAATTTTTACTTAGTTAAATTTACTATCTTATCAATCTTCAGAAAGATGACATCCCAAACCATCATTGGTCAAACAGTAAAAGCATAAACAGTCAAAATTCAAAAGTAAGGTAGTAATTTTGACCTGTAAAAATTTAATTGGGCATTAACATTTAATAAATTCAAACTTCAAACTTCAAGAAATAGACTCCATATTCTTATTTTGATAATGTCCCTGTTTTAATCTCAAGGGCTATAGAAGAGATAATATGCAGATGCCATATGTACCGTTTTTAAAAATAGAATACCTGACATACTATATAAAGTTTATTCTAAATATATGCAAGCTCACATCTTTTAATGTTCTTCTTAGCACTATCTTTATTATAATTACTAGTCATTTTTACAAACATTTTTAAAAATCGACTAATATATAGATAAGTCAAACTCTCCAATAGGATTTGCGAACCCGAAAAAGAAAAACACAGACAAGTAACACAAAAAGAAGGGACCCTAAACTCATAGTCATGAAATCAGAATTCCAGACAAACCATCTCCTAAGCCTCCTACGGTACCAAGTCTCCTCTTCCACTCGCAAGCATCCCACCTAGAAAGAATACACTTTTCCGGCAATATGATATCAGCTTGGCTTTTGCTTCTTGGTGCTGTGACCTTCTTCTTCCAAGGCTTTCAATTTGTTCTTGATAGCAGCTACTTTAGCACTCTTACTCATCTGCCCGGATGACCCACTACAGAAGCCAGGCTTGTTGGCTGGACGAGCCGCTTTTGAAAAATCTTCCATTGCTGGAGCAACGTACTTCTCACTCGCAAGACCGACAATCAAAGGCCGACCACAAGCTAACCTCCCATGCATCTTCTCCTTAGCCAGCTGAGCTTCCTGCATGCTCACTTTAAAGGGGATAATTAACCATAGGTCCAGTCCAAAGGGTATCATCAAAAGCAACTTCATTTTGGTACCCAAGGCATGGCCATGACCAGGCCGGCCACGGCAAGAAACTTACCTCTTTCGTACTGTACTGAATGAAAGCAAAACCCCGTGGGGAACCACGTTTTGGGCCACATGTGTGCCAGAGGAAGTCCTCAGATACAATTTTTCCAAAGGGAGAAAACAGCTTAATCAACATAGCCCTGGTAGTTGATTAATAAGAAAAGGATCCATCATCCGGTATAAAAATTCACATTTTAATATATGATGCCAAACAAAAGCATTAAAACAATTTAGATTTTCAAATAAGGATTACAATGTCAAAAATGCACTTACTCTGTTATTCTCGGATCAAGATTACCAACATAGAGTCTGCTTTCATTCTTGTCATCAGAATGATCGAGATCCTGCCATATTTGCAACCAATGAGGCATGGATAAGAACTGAACAATTGGTTCCACGGACTTAAATGAAAGAAACCTTTGTCGGAACATTTGGGCGAGAAGAACAAGATATGATGTTATCTTACCATGACTTCGCTGAAAATATGACAGCACTTGAAGGTCCAGATTAACCAATGCTCTTCAATAGCATCAAAAGGCTCATTCTTCTCAGTTTGATCAAACTACAAATAAAGATGATAACTTCAGTCCATTACTCATGCCAAAGCACATGTAAATGTATGGTTCTTCAGCCACATGCTTTTAACCATTCAGAAAAATTCTTCAGCTGGTCGAAACATAGTAAACCCAACTGACACATGTCTATCACTTAGAAATTTTTTGCATGCATGTGTGCTTTTCTCTGTATGTTTGCCTAGACAGATATAGAGAATGTAAGATAGGCAAGACACTTATCATATATTTCTTTAAATTCTATGCACTCTTTACAAATAAGACACATACCATATTTGTGTGAGTTTTTGCAGTTGGGAAAACAGTTTAATAAAAAAGTTACAAATTAGGTAAAAAGAAACTGCAAAAGATCAATTTGAAGCAATGTCCCTAATATTGGCAAAGCTAAGTCAAAGAAATTAATCTCTACATCAAGTGCTGAATACCAAATTTCCTGAGACCACTGCCATAATGGAACATGCAATATCACATTTTACACCTTTTAGCAATCAAGAACAAATTTTGCTGATATGCACAAATGAATCACATCAAAAGAAGCTTCTTCCTAGTAGGGACCTCTTCCTGGTTCATTGCTTTTTTTAATTGAAGGAATCAGCAATACAATACCCAGAAAGTGCTTTCCAACTCTAGTATCATAAAATTCATATCCCATGTCATTATTACAACTTCAACTCCCATGATCACCTCGGTTTTGCAGTTTCCACCAAGTTCCACCCATATCAATACTAGGATAGCATAATTTAGCTACTTCCATAACCTCAATCATATGCTAAACGGACTCATAACTCAGAAAGAAACTCTGAGTGCTACTTTTGTTCAATCACCATGTTCTATCCAATGAGTTGCCTATGTCTAAAGGCTACTCAAAGCTGGACCGTGGAAAATATTCCTTTGTTCTGAATATTTGTACAAGACGATTACTACGCACTAGGTGGGAAGGTTAATATTCAAATTGCACTAAAAAGTAAAAATACTTAAAGCCATTGCCGACTATTAAAGCGATAATACAGCCCTAGATAAGTACTTAGGCGCCATGAAAGATTATTACATGAAACGTTTGAATTAACAGGTGCACTCAATACGACGAATATTAATTAAACAACTGGGGGGTGGGGGGTGGTTTGTGGGTTGGGTGGGCGAAGAACAAACAAACCTAATTTGCTTCTACATATTTAACGATAAGAAACCACCTTGAGTAGGAGTCTAAGATTGGGATCTGTTTTGAAAAGATATTTATTTTGGCGAAATCTTTTGGAACAGGATTCAGGCTTGCAATTTGTTATACATGAATCAAAACCATTAATGTTAGTCACGGAGGGAGGGAGGGAGGGATGGAGAGAGAGAGAGAGAGATGATACCAGCAGCGAAGCTGAAGCAGGGTGAAGGAAAGAACCCTAATTGAAGAGAGGTGTCGAAGTTAGGTGCCCGTCCTACCAAGCTGAGAATAAATCGGGTGGGGATTATGAAACGGAAATTGGAATGGATTGAAATAAATTCTGTGTCAAGCATTAAACATCGGTATAGGAACCCAAACTTCAATAAATAAATAACCAGTGGACCAACCGCGCTCCACCTGTAATAATAATTATTTATAAAATTTACAATATAAAAAAGGAAATTTCTAGAACAATTTAGGCAATTCATTTTATAAAATTCAATCTATATCATTGTTTTTATTAAAAACTACCATAAACTGCTGCAATCTGAAGTACATCTTAATAGGTTTAAATGGGAAAATGATTAATATATAAAAAGGAATATTGAATAAATGAAAATTAAGAAAATATGAAAAGAAAAACTAAAAGTGAGAAAATATAAAAAAGAATAAGATTATAACTAAATAGGAAAAGTTATTAATTAGAAAAAAATGAAAGGAGAAGGAGAAGATAACCTACTAACCTCTTATAATAAATTATCTTATTTAATGTTACAGTAATGTTGAATTGTCATAGTTACCGTAAAATTTCTCTATAAGAAATGATTATGTGTAAATTTAAATTGTTAAATACATTAATTTATATTTTGATTAAAACAAGATATAATATTTTTTTTACTTCCTCGTCCACTAACGCAGTAAACCACAAAAGATGAAAGAAAGAAAAAAAAAAACCTACATCATCTTCTTACTCATGATTTACGAAATGGGATTGAATTTTCCACCATTGAAACATTTTGGTTTGATTTCGATTATGATTGATTTAATCGTTGGATTTTTTAAATTTTTTTTAGTATAATATTAATAATCATTAAATTTTTAAGTACACTAAAACTAGTTATGCAACAATTAAAAAAACGTTTTCTTATTAATAATATAGATAATTGTATTTTTTTTATTCATTTAAAACATGAGTATATCAGGGAAAAAGGAGAAAAGAATTGCAACCTTTTAAAAAAAAATTCCTATAATATGGAAATACTTTCAAAAGTATGTCACTTAAAGTTGTGTCTTAAAATGACAATTCTAAATCTCAAAGAAATTGTGATTTCTATATACAATTTAACTTATCATATATGAAATCATGTGTTGAGCACTAATATCACTTTTGATACAAATGAATGGCGTAAAATGAAATGAATTGGAGTGGATTAAAATGAAATATATGAAATGAGGAGCAAAATGGAAATCCTTTTAATGTCTTTAGAAGCACATACCAATAGAATGAAATGACATTGAATGTATAAATAATGTTATTTATAAAAAAATGTCTTTAATTATTAAATGTTATAATTTGTCTAGAAATTAAATAAGTAACTTTAATGAATCTTAATTGATAAAGGGGAAACAAAATCATGATTCAACATTTTTAAAGGCGAAATCTGATTCTCCATTAAAATCGGAATTGCCAATGCCATGAAAACATGATTTCGCCTTCTAAATATACTTCTAAACGTTGGGAAAATGAACTAAACTTAGAATTACGATTTTATTCTGATTCATTCTCATATACTGAATGTAACATAAATAAAATGGCAAGTTCAACGCACAATTTCACCATACTTTAATCTAAGCTAACTTCTTCCTCCTCATTTCCATCAGATTTCTAAACTTAAAAATCATAGTGAAGTGAGAGAGCCCCAAACCTTAATCTATACGCATTAAGTCCTAAAAATCTATTAATTAGTCAAGTAGAAGCAGTTACTATCATCTCTCATTATTGTTTCTACCCAAAACCCTAATTTCAACAGTTTGAAAAATAAGTGCTTTTTTTAATAGTTTAATCGGCAATGTAGTTTATGTAATGGTTGTTAATATGCTTAATTGTTCTTGTAATGTTTCATTATTAAGTTTTTTCTTTTTTGAAGAATAATTAAACGTGTATCATATGTTCAATAAAAATCTCTCAATGTGAATTTGATGGTAGATTGGTTTGGCCAAATTTGTTGTATTTGTAAGTCAAATTTCTAGTACTTTCTTACATCGAATTCGATTCCTTCTTATGATGTTGTTGCACGGTTGAAATGAATATCTTTATTTGAGTGAATTCCATTCCTTCTTAGGTTGTATTTCATTTATACAACATTTTGGTATGATGCTTATCTTGCTATAGTTATTAAAGTATGAGTTTTGGTTTTTGCTTGTTTTGTTAAGCTTTGAGTAGTTATAAACCAAATATTTAATCATAATTATTATTGGTTTTAACTTATGATTGTGAGTGAATTATCTATAAGTGATAATGTTCCTAAAGCCTAATTCAAGTAATTAAAAGCTTTTTATGTCTTAAGAGAGGGTGGTGTGATTTTTTTTCCCCCTTTTACAAATATTTTTAGTAGAAAAAGGAGAAGATATGATCACATTTATGACTTATCATTAGGTATACACTCACATCATGTGTGCAAAAATCAAATATAGTGATAGAATAAAATTTTTAACATGAATAAATTTAATCACTTCATTAAATCATATGAGATTGTATATTTTTGAAAAAAAAAAAAATACATTACCATTTTTCACTTAAATACATGTCTCCATATGACTCTATCAAAGTAACTCAGTCTATCCCGTTAATATATAACTATTTCATTTCCTTTCTTTTCTTAATTTACTAAACTAATATATATAATATAAGTATGTAAGCCATCAAAAACAAATAAAAGAACCCCATTAACTTTAATGCTATAGATAAGAAAAGATGCCTTAGAAGCTTGTCTTGAAAAATTATTTTATTCTAAATTTTTTATTTATGTTGTTAAAAAGATGAAATGTTGCTAATATATTGAATGTATGAGCTGGTTTTTATTAAGCCAATGTAGTAATATGACACATATTGTAATTATAAATACATCTTAAGTATAAATATATCTCCTAAATCTTTTTAGGCGAATATCTGCTTTTTGATAACTTTAAAAAAATTATATTTACCTCTTTCATTATTGTTAAACTACTCCAATACTATGAAGAAAGGGCTATCAATGGTAATGATTTTAAGGGTTTAATGTTAGTCGAGGAGGTTAAATATATAACTAAAAGTTATGAAAAGATAAAAATAAATACATAGAAGTTTACTAAATCAATAGTTTTGTGCACATGTTTATTGATTACCCAATATATATTTACATGAATGTTATATCAAATATATGATTTAAATAAAGTTTAGGCATTTATTAGTAAGATGAAATTCAACAAACACAACATAATGAAAATAGAACCATCATAGTGGATCAAATCATCATATAAACAAGACTTCCTATGTTAGCTCAAGACTATGTGCAACCTACCAATTAAAACCTTATACACTTGAAATTCCTGACGTTATTAACCAACTTTATCAAAGAAACTTAACATAAACTCCTGTGTTAAACACTCTTGATCTCTTTATAAAGCTTAAGCAACTAACATATATATATATATATATTTGTTTAATGTTTGAAAAGCAAATGTGCCATTAATAACGGCTTCCTATGGCCAAATTTTGGTTGTTGGCCTCAACAAACAATTGGCCTTCAATTTTTTTTTCTGTGATCATAAATAGAATTTTTTTAATTATGTTTGATAATTATATATTGATTCTTCATTTTTAATAATCTTAAATAAATATTAGAAATATTTCTTTACAAAGTAACAATAATATGGCACTTACAAATGTTTTAAAAAATTGCTAAATAACTCTCTCCAATTGATAAAGTTGAGAGTTGTTGTGGGTGGGGAAAGTTACTTAAGATGCCGATATGACACTTTAAGTTGACTAAGAATCAAATTTTCTCTAAACTCCTTGGTGTGTTGGATCTTTTTGATCATGTTGTTGATGTCGCTTAAGTTAAAGTCTATAGAGGACTTTTTAGACTATAATTTAGAGTATTTGGCATGTAACCTTAAGCATGTCGTTGCATGAGGCTACGGGTGCCCAATGTTGAGATGAGACTTGCAAAATAGGTTACAAGTCCTTGTGATGCACTAGTTGGCTATTCTTTCGAAGCGAATGCTCTTATAAAGCAGTAGGTTTTTGTTAAGGTGTTTGCTCTTAGCCATCATTTTAGTCATTTGTTGTTGCAATTGAGCAATAAGGTCATCTTTTATTGCTTGTAGCTCCATTTTGTCGACGAAAGGTCTTTGGAGGTTCCGGATAGGTTTGTGTTTAGGTTAGTTTGTGGTTGTTTTCTAGAGGTTTTAATGTTCTAAGTATTTCTAATGTAAGGCATAATGCCTGGTGTTTATGGTAACAACCATGGCACCAAAATGTTGATGGTTGAAGATTTTCTTAAGCTTTATTCATTTAGGTAGGTTGGGCATAGGTCTGTAAAAGAGAACATTCGAGCTAAGAGTACATCAAAGGTGGCTCTAGTGCATACATTCTAACACTCCAACAAGTGGAACAAGCTGTGAAAAGGAGAAAACATTCAATATCAATAATTAATGGAGATAGAGATAGAGAGAATGTGTGCACCTAGGTTGGCAATACATGATCGGGGATATGTAGTCTTGCCTCTCCTTTTTTTTTTTTTCTCTATTATTGCTTTTTCCTTCTTCTATAGTGTTGCCAAAAGGATTTTGTTGGTTAAGTTAGACTCTTGGGATCGCACTACATGGACGACGATCCTTAGTTGTAACTTATACTTCTATCATCGAGATGATGACGTATAGGTGGTGGCATATCTTCTATAACAGGATACATATATTTTGTTAAGAAGTAATTGTTAGTGGAAGTGTTTTTCTTAGGGTAAGAATGAGGTTGACTAACCTTAATGGTCAACAAATCAAACCATATTGGTTTTGTCCATTGACAAAGCAAGAATAGATGCTCTATTGTCTCTTTAGAATCATAAAATGGATAACTTCCATCTTGCAAACACTTTCATTTAGCCAGATTTGAGTTGGTGCTGATATATTTATTGTAGATTAGCCATTGCAAATGTTTGTATTTTGGAAAATAGTCCAAAGCCCATATATATTTCGATGTTGCCTCTGCCACATTGTATGAAGATGAAGAATTGCACAATGAAGTATTTGCATCCTGCATCATGATTATCTTATATCCAAACTTAACTTGGTACTCCTTGCTCCTGTGATGAGGCCAAAACATCTTGTCTTTAGCTAAATAGTTCGAAAGGTGCATGTGGCTGACAACATTCATGGTCCTTACATTAGAGAAGTTATTAAATTTCATCATCTCCCATGACTTGGCTTCCTAATCTATCAAATCGGCTACTTTCATATTAAAATCTCCATGAACTACATTGTTAAAACTTGGTTTCTCATTCCAATATTTTGCAACCCATATATCTTTAAAGACATAAATTCTTTTGCCATCACCAACATGCTACAACAAATTATGATTTATTAAATTTAATCTCTTACGATTAGCACATTTTGCCACAACTAAGATGCTTTCCCCCTTTCTTAGTTTTAAGAAAATCAACTTTAGGAAAATAAATGGCTTTTAGGATCTTAACCCATAATGCATCCGGATTGGAAATAATCATCCAAGCTAATTTTCTTAATAGAGCATCATTAAAGGTCTTTACATCCTAACCCTCCTTATTTTTTAACGCATTCCATTTCCTCTAAGGAATTTTCCTTAAATTCTCATCATCTCCCCTCTAGAAATTTGCAATTAAGGAAGACACATTACTACCTTATATTTTTTAAGAAATTTAAAAATTGACATGGAATAAGTAGAAATAGCAAAAGTTACCGATTTTATCATAATTTCCTTTTTGACATAAGACAACAATGCACTATTCCATTCCTGTAGCAAGATGAGGAGCAATCTGAAGACGCATTAAAACTTTGGAGCAATGTTACCGCCACTACCTTAACTTTGCACTTTTTTTTTTTCAATTATATACTTGAAGTTTAAACTTGTCAAATTGTATACCCGATTAAAACTTTACTTGTCTCCATCTATACCTCAGTTATTCTACTCTAACTCTGTTAATCGAGTTCGCCTAAATAGTTAATAAATGTTTAGCACTTATTTTTTATTTTCTTAATTTCCTAGTCAACATTCAGTTTTTCACTTAAGCATTTATGTAGGAAACATTTTTCCACATCAACTTAACTCAAATAAGTTATCTTAGTTCAAAGAGAAAAAAGAAAAAAAAAATAGAACCAACTTATTGTCTATAATTAAAGAATTGGATCAACACATATCTCTGTAGACACTCCATTTTGCCCTCTTTATTTTATTTATTTCTTTAAGGGTCTTAATTAGGAAAAAATACAAAAAAAATAGAAGATTAAGAAAATGCGATAATAATAATAATTTAGAAAAAAATTTTCAAAAAATGGAAAATTTTAAAAAGTTACAAAAAATAGAGAATTCAGTACATCTATTTTGTTTTATTTATCTATTTATTATATATATATGTATGTGTAATTTAAAAAAAAGGGGCAAGTAGGTCAAACCAGGTTTTAATAAAATCTAATTCGTTTTTAACCAAGCATGGCATTAGACCCTATGTGGAGCAGGAAAGGAGGGGGGGTGCCAATTTTTTTCAACCGCACGAGTAGCATATGGCACATGCTCCACACGTAACCTGCACCCTTAATT
Organism: Lumnitzera littorea; assembly: GCA_024138015.1. Classification (NCBI taxonomy): domain Eukaryota; kingdom Viridiplantae; phylum Streptophyta; class Magnoliopsida; order Myrtales; family Combretaceae; genus Lumnitzera; species Lumnitzera littorea. The sequence goes on from JAMXBB010000010.1 coordinate 100,766,592, forward strand.
TCTTCTTCTCCATGATTTTTTCCAAACGTTCAGCATTTTCCTCCTTTGTGTGCTTAGTTTGGGGTCATTTTTTATCTCATTTACTACACAATTTCACCGAATTAATGGTGAAATTGTATAGTACATTTGGCATACTTCGAATCGAGACCCAAATTTTGTCCAAGTTCAATCAAAATTTGACATTTAATTGGCTCCATAAATGGAAAAAAAAAACTAAAAATCTGGCATCCCCATTCATGACCGCTTTCTCCATTAATAAGTTTTCCAAGCTCGTTCAAGCTTCGTTTAGTATAAATAGGGGTCGGGGAAACACATAAGAACATACAATAAAGCTTCGAAACACTATAGGTTAGCAAAATTGAAACTTTCTCTCTCTAATACGATTCCTTTCTCTCTCTACGATAGCACCCTCTACGATGGTTTTTGACGAAAATCACCACCACCATCGAATTTCTGATATCTGAAAACCCTAGATTCGACACTCCAATCTGACTTTTTGAGTCAATTTGAGCAAATCGAAGCCAACTCGAATTGATCGGAGCCGACTCAAACCGACCTAAGCCAAACCGAATAGATTCGGTCTACTATTTTATTATTTATCTTTTTACTCATGTATTTGTAAAAATAAAAAAAGAAGTAGAAGAAAAAACAAAGAAGAATGGACATTTTCATTTTTTTTTCAACTAAGACTTAAGACTAGAAAATAAAAAAATAAATAACAAACATAGATTAATAAATGAGGTTTTATCACCTAGAAAATAGTTTTCTTTTAAGGACAAAACAAAATCGACATTTTTCAAGACTAAATTAGAAATTTCAAAAAAAAAAAAAGACTTTAGGACCCTTTAGCATTTTCTTTCAAAAATAAACTTAAATCAACCTAAAATGTAAATCTGATTGGTTTTTCAAAAGTAAAAATTGACTCACCTACCTAAAGTTTTCAAACAAAAAGAACTACATACATTTATTTGTTAATCAATGATTAAATTTCATTTTTTCTAAGATAATTATTGAAAGGTGATTTTAAGGGATTAAGTTTAAAATTGAAAAGTTAATGGTACCCGTGAAGGGTTTAATGGGATAGCCCCCAGATCTACATCTTTGGTTTTCAAAAAATCGTTTTAACAAAAATCGATTTTATCGAAAGATCGGTAGTTAAGTTATAATCAATTCACCCAAATGATTATAATTTAACTCTTTTTTCCAACTCTGATTAGGTGGCGACTCAAAAAACATTTTCAAAGTTAAAAACTCGATTTTCTTTGAACCTTAGTCGAGAATTAGTATTAAATAGGTAGGGTTTAATATTGATTAGTTTAAAGAATATTAATTTATAAAACTAGGAGGAAAAAAAATAAGCTCTATAGGTTGGCGACTCCGCTAAGAAGACCATTAAGAGGGTTAGCTATTCAACTTTCCAAAATTAAAATTAATCTTTAAAAATCACCTTACTAAATGTAATTTATTTACTTATTTGTTAATTCATTATTATTTGTACCGTAACTAACATTTTTGCAGGTTTTGTTTGTTTAACTATTTAGAGGGATTTATTTTTTTCACAAACGTATGGTAAAAACAGTTAAACCCAAACCGTATTGGGGCCCTAAGACAGGAGGCCATTGTGTAGGCTTCGGGTGCTATGGTATAACTATCGCTCAAGGTTGATTAGGTCATCCTCACTTAAACTTAATATGACCAATAAAAGTATTCTTTAACGAGTGAGGTTACACAAGCTTAAGGACCTATAGAACCCACCCTTTATGCATTCACGATATCTAAAATCAACAAATAATCAAGCAAGATGAGAATGAAAATATATAATGACTTGGAGTTTCCTTAATTTCTCTTGTAAACATAGATTTGTTATAAATAGGTTTCATTTGTTGTAAATAATGGTCAATCAATTTTGTCACATATTTTTTCTTTTGTAATTCCGATTAGGAAATTGTCTATTCATCTAATTTTGTCCATTTCAAGGAAAAGTTCGTTGGCAAGCCCATTAGCCTCAAGCCCATCTTAGACCAATGGTTTCGATGCTTTAATCTAAGGGAAAAAGAGACTATCATCAGCAAGATCGGGCCCATTTTATTACTTCCTAAGGTAAAAATAGAGATTAATTTAATTAGGGCCCGGACATATTTTTAGGAACTCGAGGAAGTGGCTTTTCAAGTTGAGGGTCTTACTTGATAATCCAACACTTATAGAGTATACCTAGTTACTTCAAGCCCCTTCCTTAGAAAATATATACACCTCAAATTTGGAAATTGACCCAGTGAATGCCTTTTCAAGATTCTTAGGGATTAGAAAGGTTGAAGTGAACAAAGCCTTCAGAAGTTGTAATGGGAACTGTATCATATTGGAAGACTTAAAAGATTGGTTCACCATTAAGCCTAAATTCAACCAATAGGGCATCTTTTGTGGCAATCTCAAAGATTGGGGAGAAAACAAAATAAAAACCTTTATCCTAGTTGCATTTGGGACTCTCCTATTCCTTAATGGAAAGTTCTTCATCCATTTCAAGGTCGTTGAATGAGTAGGTTAATTTCTTGAAGGCAAATCATATGTCACGACTCTCTTCGCAGAACAAATCAAAAGCCTCAACATTTTCAAAGAAAAGAATGATGGTGCACTAAAGACCAATGTGACATTACTAATAGTATGGATTGTAAGCCACATGAAGTACTATGGTCTTGATCTGATCTGAAGGGGATTTGCTCATAATATTGATTTGATTAATTCTTTTATCGATAAGGTTTATCTTCTAGAAGGAAAATCCATTTACTGTTGAGTAGAAGTATTGCAAAATTTCTAAGTCACCGATATTTTATGGACAATAAGATGGAGCAACTTCAAAATGGTAATCCTAGTCTGTAAAAATTATCAAGCAATACCTTTAATTGGGATATAATTATGCACAAGCTATTACCCTAACAATATGATTAGACAATTTAGAGGTATCCAAGATATAGTCTGCAGGTCTCCGTTGGATATCACGACCTTGGATTATGAAGATCTTTAGATTCTACTACCATAAAAGATGTCTAAACTCCGGGCAATCAAATAGTTGTGGGAAATAAGGACAGTCAGCTTGAACATCGATTTAGGAGAATGGCTAAGAGAAGTGGACAAGCAAAGGGTCACTGAAGAATATTTGTACGATCAGCTCTATAAGGCAAGGGAGATCCAATATCGAGCACTAGAGATCTTCCAACTAGCACTAGCTGAACTAAATCCTAAAATCAAGACCTACATGGACCAAGTTCAAGCCCGTATAAAAGTAATTTATGAAGAGTAGAACATGTAGACGGATCTCTTTTGGGAATCAAGACAATAGTCCAGAGCCTTAAAACATCAATTGAGGATGACCTAGAAAAGGCTCAAAGAACTTAAAGAAATAAAAGAGCCCAACCTAGAAAAAAGAAAGAAAGCACTAGCAGGGCCTAGTAAGTAGAAAAAAGGAACGCTTGCGGAGCGCTAGAAGAACATTTAGAAATTAGATTACTCTTCTTGAATGTATTTTCTTCTTTCAAATAATGTAAAAGGGAACTCCAAAAGCTATAAAATAATAAAAATGACCATCTTACTAGTTATTTGTCGATTCTATTTCTTTGCATCTATGTGCCATACATTTTTACATTCCCATTTTTCATTCATTTTATTTGAAAAATATTCATGTGCTAACTTGTTGAGAAGTGATCTTAAACCAAGTCGTCAAGATAGTTCCTAAGTGTCAAACTTTCTAGAGAAGTCATATCAAAACCTACTCTCAAACCAGAATGGCCAACTAACAAAACAACAACACTAATACCAATAACAACAATGTCAACCTAGAAGTTATTGATCCCACTGAGCTAAGGATTTGCTTTTTGGAGCGAACAATAAGGAAGATTACCGATCAACTGAGCTTGGTCCATGGCTCCATCAAGCGAAGAAAACTCTAAAGCTCGATATGGAAAGAATACCGAAGCCCCACCCCTAAAAGCAGAAGCCTACCCCAAAGCCAACCAAGCCTTTGAATCCTTTGAGACAGAAGGGGTCTATCCAAAGGTCGACCCAACTTTTAAACCAAACACTTACTCATTTCCAGTTAACTCAAAGCTTGAAGCTAATCAGGACAGATTGAAAGAACTCAAAAGGCGATTGACCCAATAAATCATTGAGAAGATGAAAATGTTCGAAGGGTATGATGAATTTGAGTAGGCTGGTATAACAGATTTTTCTACTTATGACTATGGAAGCTTCCTAGAGAAGATTAAAGTACCTGACTTTGAGAAGTATAATGGAACTGGGTGCCCTAAACTACAGACTAGGCTGTATGTACGCAAAATGGGCAAGTATATGCAATATGACCAACTCATGGTCCAAATTTTCAAGATAGCTTAACAGGCCCTGCTTTAACTTGGTATGCCTAATTGGACCTGAATCAGATAAACATATGGGAGAAGCTGGCTAGGGCGTTTTATGAGTAATATAAGTTCAATGTTGAAGTGACACCGACCATGATGGATTTAGTTGTCATGAGGAAGAGGTACAATAAATCTTTTAAAGAATACACCTAAAGGTAGAGGTCCCTAACTGTATAGGTATCTACCCCATGACTAAGAAAGAGCTAACTTCAACTTTTATCAACACTCTCAAGAGACTCTATTTCTGTCACCTGATCGGGCAAGCCTCTTCTAGTTTTGCAGAAGTAATAGTAGTAAGGTATCGGATTGAAAGTGTTATCTCCTCCAGTAAGTTACAAGAACCAACAGATAGAAGACTACTCTCTGCTAAACCTATCACCAACGAGCCCAGTAAAGTTACTATCAACAAGGTTAATTCAAATACTAGACTTAATGCCCAGGTTTCTTTTAGGGCAAATCCTTTGCCAACTTAACAACAGTTTAGAAGCCAATCGTAAGTCAATAAGGCCCTAAGGTAGTTCACCAAAATACTCGTTCCTCTTGGTGAGATACTTGAAAAACTAAGAAAGAATAATCTGCTCCATTCTAAGGCTCCTAATGAAAGGTGCAGGCTTAGATTTTTCATCCCAATGCAAGGTGTCAATATCATTTAGGGTAAGTAGGCCATTCAACAAACTCGTGCTAGAGATTAAGAAATAAAATTTAGGATTTAATTGATGAAGGCATAGTCCAGTTAAACTTTGTGGAGGCTCCTACTCCAAATGTTAACAATAACTGCTTACTTAACCATGAGCCTATCATGAACATGATATTTGGTGACTTAGATTCTGCCATCAACATGATCGATTCTAATCGAGAACTCGGGGTCTATAAATTCTATAAATGAGAGGAAAAGCAAACTCCAAAGACTAGAAGGTACACCTTCCATGTGCCTTTAGCCCCCAAAAATTATAAAATTGCCATTCTCAACTACCAGGTAATAAATCAAGGGTAATCAAGCTCACTTGTAGGAGGGATTACCCGCTCTGGTAGAATTTACAACTCAAAGGAGGACCTGAAAAAGAAAACTATGCTAGAAAGGCCAAATAATGAACCAGCTGAATATGAAGAAGGATTGTTTGCCTTTACCAGAATAATCGAGTCTAATGAGTATAAAATAGTGGATCGACTCGCTAAGACTCTAGCATAAATATCCCTCGTGACTTTATTGATGGCATCAGAACTACATTGGGAAGCTTTATTCAGAACATTGAAGGAAGTTAAAGTCCTTTATGAAATACCGATTGAAAGAATAGGGTTTGTCACCAACTATATCCTCACTATGGATTGGATTTCTTTCTCCGTTGAGGAACTAAGCTAAGAAGGTAACCAATACACTAAGTCTCTCTTCATAATAGTGAGAGTGAACAACATCATCACAATAAGAGTCCTCATTAACAATGTATCATCCTTGAATGTGTACCCTCTTGCCATCTTAGATCTATTAGGCATCGATATAATCACTATCAAGCCAAGTTTGATGACAGTTAGGGCTTTTGATGGGTCTAGAAGAGAAATTATAGGGAAGATAAATTTATCGATTGATATTGGCCCATAGACTTTTAACATCCAATTGCAAGTCTTAGACATCCCAAGGACCTTCAACCTGTTATTAGGAAGACCATAAATATATTTAGTAAGGGTTATACCTTTGAGTATTCATTAAAAGGTTAAGTTCATCTCCAATGACCAAGTTATAATGATTCTGGGTGATCGGGATTATGAAATATATAAGTAAACGACCATACCCTATATTGACACCAAGTAGCAAGAGAACTTTGGGATCCAAATGTTTGAAGAGGTGTGCATGATTATTGATCGGAAGAAAGATGAGAGGTCGAAATTCAAAGAAGACCAATTTGGTACCTATAAGCTAGGTTACATCTCAACTCCGATGGAAGAGTTGTAAAAAATGCAAGCTAAGGGCAAAAGAGTTGATAGGTTGTATCACACCCTGATGACCTTCTCACCGTTGTCAAAAACTTTCATCTAGGCTAATGTCTAGAATTCAGAGCCTATCAAAGAGGACACCTCCAATAGAGATAAAACAACTGGCCCATCCAATAAGTTCTAACACCTGAATAATTCGTTTTCTATCCTTATGAATAGCAATAAGTCTTCTTTAAGGTAAAGGATGAATTACGGTCTAATATTTTACAGAGTTTTGTAATAATTACCTTTATTCTACAGTATTGTACTCAAAAGAAATCCCACTAAATAAGAATCAATCTCTTTTCTCTTCACTTCTTCCTTACTTTCACTATTTTCTTTACATATTTTTTTCCCATATTTAATGCTTCAAATAAAGGCCATGGGTACCTCGCATAGATAAGTAATGGAAATATTGATATCATTTCTAGCTTTACTAGGTTAGTCGTCAGGATTGTTAATGTTGGAACTGATAATAACCCTAAAACATTGAAAATTGGAAGGAATTTGAAGGAAGAACAAAAGGCAAAAATGACCGCATTACTGTTGAATACCAAGATGTATTTACATGGTCTTATGAAGATATGCTTAGATTAGATCCATCAATTGTGGTCCACCGCTTACCTATAAGAGAAGATTTCAAACCCAAAAAGCAAAAGTTAAGAAGGTTCCAACTGGATGTCTTGTTGAAAATTAAGGAAGAAGTCAAAAAGTTACTAGAGGTCGATTTCATCGAGGTATCTGGTTATCCTGAATGGGTAGCTAACATTGTGCTAGTAATGAAGAAGAATAGAAAAGTCAGAGTGAGCATGGATTTTTGAGACCTCAACTAAGCAAGCCCTAAAGATAATTTGCCCTTGTCTTATATTGACATCTTGGTTGATAACATAACCGGAAACCATCTTTTCTCTTTCATAGATGGATTCTTCGGATATAATCATATTTGAATGTCCAAAGAAGATAAAGCCAAGGCAATATTTATCACAACTTGGGGCACATTTTGCTATAAAGTAATGACTTTCGGACTCAAAAATGCTGAGGCAACTTATCAAAGAGCCATGGTTGCAATCTTTCATGACATGATGCACAAAGAAGTTGAAGTATATGTTGATGATATGATTGCAAAGTCTAATGAAAGAGAAAATCATGTAGATAATCTGAGGAGATTATTTGCTAGGTTGGGAAAATTCCAGTTGAAGTTCAACTTAGAGAAGTGTACCTTTGGAGTAACTTTAAGGAAATTATTGGGTTTTATAATCAGTTAAAGGGGCATTGAAGTGGACCTTGATAAAGTCAAGGCAATAGTTGACTTGTCCCTTCTACGTATACTCAAAGAAATCAGAAGCTTATTGGGCTATTTAAACTACATAGCCTGGTTCATATCTCAATACATAAATAAGTGTCTTCCTTTGTTTAAGTTATTGAAAAAGAATGCCAAGATCAATTGGGATGAAGAATGTGAGTAAGCCTTTACAACAATCAAAGAATACCTCATGAACCCACCAATTTTGGTAGCTCCAAAACTTGAGAAGCCTTTATTTCTATACTCGACGATATTTCTAGAATCCATGGGGTTTATGTTCGGCTAGAAAGACGAGGAAGGAAAAGAACAAGTTGTATATTACTTGAGCAAGAAATTTACTGAAGGGGAACAGAAGTATTCAAAAATTAAAAGAACTTGTTGTGCTTTGGTTTGAGTAATGCATCGGCTTAGACAATATACACTTTACTACCAGGTTGAGTTGCTGACTCGGCACGATCCCTAAAGTACTTAGGAAACAAACTAGCCCTAATTGGCAAAATCTCAAAGTGGTAAATGTTACTATCAAAGTTTGACATTATGTATGCAAACTGGAATTTAGTTAAGGGGTAAGCTCTAGTAAATCGGTTAGTAAAAAATCCCTCTGATAATAACCCTCAAGAGGTACAAGTTAATTTCCCCAATAAAAATATCTTAGCAATCAAAGGAAGTCCTAATAAAGGAAAAGATGATGAACCACCAAAGTGGAAGATGCTCTTCAATGGGGTAGTTAACGTATCTAGGTGTAGAATTAAGGCGATACTAATATCCCCTAAAGGTACTCAATACCCCATGACTGTAAGGTTTGTTTTCCCATATACCGATAATATCACTGAGTACAAAGCATGCATCACAAGACTCAAAACAACCTTAGATAAAGATATTCAAGAATTAAAAGTGTATGGGGACTCTTCACTTATTATCAATCAAGCTCGAGGAGAGTACAAGATGAAAGATTCTAAATTGCTACCTTATCACTAACACTTGACTAAATTGATAGAGAAATTCAAAGAAATCACTTTCAATCACGTACCGATGACTCGGAATCAATTTGCTGATGCCTTAGTCACTCTAACATCTATGATCTAGAAATCCAGTGAAGTCGAGATTCAGCCCTTCACTATTGAAATTGAAGAGAAGTCTGCCTTTTGTCTGGCAATTGAGGGTACAAATGACAAAAAGCCCCGGTACCATGATGTTAAAATATTCCTACAATAAGGCACATACCTTAAAGAGGCTAAGAAAAAAGACAAAAGGATGATCAGGAGATTAGCTACTCAATTCTTAATAAGCAAGTTCACTTTGTACCTGTGATCTTTTGATAGTATACTTTTAAGGTATATAGACGGCAAGGAGGCTGAGATGTTAATAAAGGAAGCATACGGAGGAGTGTGTGGCCCTCACATGAACAGTTACATGCTAGTTAAGAAAATTATGAGGTTAGGGTATTACTGGTCAATAATGAAAAGTGATTGCATCAAACACATCAAGCATTGTCACTTATGCCAAGTTTATGCAAATAAGATAAATGCCCTACCTCAAGAATTACGCACACTTTTGGTACCATAGCCTTTTTCGATGTGAGGAATAGATATCATCGGCTTGATTACTTTGAAAGCACCTAATAAGGGTTCATAATTTTGATTACTTTAGCAAATGGGTTGAGGCTTCATCCTATTCGAGCGTTACTAAAGGGGTTGTACTTAAGTTTATCAAGAGAGATATCTTGGCTCAATATGAAGCTTCATAAACAATCATTACCAACAATGGCACTAATCTCAAGAATAAGCTTATGACTGAGCTATGCTGACAATTTAGGATCAGGTACAGAAACTCTACTCCTTATTGACTCCAAATGAATGGAGCAGTTGAAGTAGCCAATAAAAACCTCAAAAGAATTATTGAAAAAATGGCTATTACATATAAGGATTGGCAAGAGATGTTACCATTCGCACTTATGGCCTATCGAACTTCTATCAAAATGTCGATTGGGGCAACACTCTACTCTTTGGTATACGATACTAAAACAGTGTTACTAGTAGAGGTTAAAATTCTGTCTCTCATAATACTATCAAGACCTAGTTAGATGAAGCTGATTGGGTAAAGAAACACATCGAGTAGTTGAATCTAATTAATGAGAGAAGATTGAAAACCTTATGTCATAATTAGTTTTATCAACAAAGAATAGCTTAAGCTTTCAACAAAAGAGTATGACCCCAGAACTTTAAAGAGGGTAATATGATGTTAAGAAAAGCTCTCCCCAATGCACAAGACTCCAAAGGAAAATTTGCTCCCAATTCTGAAGGCCCTTATGTTGTGAAATGAGTATTACCAAGAGGAGTTTTAATTTTGTCTCAAATAGATGGTCCAGAATTGAGAAACCTTGTAAATGTTGACGTTGTAAAATTGTATTACCCATGAGAAGTCAATGGAAATTTTTGCTCAAAACACAAAAATGCTAATCATTTTGAATATCATTGTGGTCTAGTTTTCATTATCTGCAAGAAAAGTTGGTATCCTTGGTAGTTGTCAACATTGGAATCACCACCCTCTTCGTTAAAAGGTTTAACTCCCCTTACTCCATTTAATCGAACCCATATACTAAAAACATGAGAGAAGTTGAGAAGTGAGATTTAGGACATTGGTAATTGGCAAAACTCTTTAAAATACTTTATTACAGATTGATCCCCTTCGACGGAGGGGTTTTTTTGTATATTTTTGAGGGAAATACGAAATCTAGATAAGCAATCACCTTACAACAAATATTTATTAGTTGGGAATAAAGGCTTTGATTCATAAAAGTTCTGGAAAGACAAAAATAGTAGGTAGTATTTTGTATCGAGTTAATTTCTGTAATTTCTCTAAAAGAGCTAGTAAAGTCCTAAAGGTTCCATATCAAAATCAGTTAAGTTGACAATAAAGGATTAAAGAATGAGTTGGTTGGTTTTGATGGGACTTTTTAAGAAAATGTTTGACAGTTTGGGCACTATCAACAAGACTTAGTAAGTACTTCCATACAATATTAGCACATTGGTTTTTGAACATTGCATTTGCATTTAAATTATGACCAGTTTTTACTATTCTTACTCTTAACAGTCTTTTGAGCTAACTTATAAGGTGCTTACCTTCTACTCTATCTTTTGGTACTTAGCTAGCCTTTAAAGGCACTATCTTGATTAAGTATCTTTTTTTTTTTTCGTAGCGAGCCCATAGGGCGCTTCTCTTCACCAAGTTCTCTTAACGAGCCCACATGGCACTTTCATTCACCAATATTCTTTTAACGAACCCATCGAGCATTTCTTCTAAATCCAACTTAAGGTTGCTAATCCCCGAGAGACGTTCCCGCTTAGGTTAGTGAAGCTAGAAGAGTACAACTAAGTTCTCCAAATCAATTCCAACTTAGGGCTACTGTTCCCCAAGAGACATTCCCGCTTAGGTTAGTAAGCTTAGAAGGGCACAACCAGATTCTCCAGATTGATTCCAACTTAAGGTTGCTAGTTCTTGAAGATTGATTCACCAGGTTCTCTATAGCAATTCCAACTTAGGGTTGCTAGTTCCAAAGAGACACTTTTGCTTAGATTAGTTAGCCTAGAAGGGCACAACCAAGTTCTCCATTTCTAGTCCCTGAAAAAAACTCCCACCTAGGTTAGTGTGCTAAGAAGAGTACAACCAGGTTCTCCAGATCGATTCTAACTTAAGGCTACCAGTCCTTAAAAGACGCTTTTGCCTAGATTAGCGAGCTTAAAAGGGCACAACCAGGTTTTCTAGATCAATTCCAACTTAGGGTTACTAATCCCTGAGAGATGCTCCCGCCTAGGTCAGTGAGCTCAAAAGGGCACAACTAGATTCTCCATATCAATTCTAACTTAGAGTTATTAGTCCCCGAGAGACACTCCCGTTTAGATTAGTGAACCCAAAAGGGCATAACCAAGTACTCCATATTAGTTCTAACTTAGGCCTGTTAGTCCCCAAGAGACGCTCCTGCCTAAGTTAGTGTGCTCAGAAGGGCAAAACCATGTTCTTCAGATCGATTCCAACTTAAGGTTTCTAGTCCCTAAGAGACATTCCTGATTAGGTTAATGAGCCTAGAAGGGAAAATTAGGTTCTCCATTTTAATTCCAACTTAGGGCTACTAGTTCCCAAGAGATACTCTCGCTTAAGTTAGTGAGCATAGGAGGGTACAACTAGGTTATTACGGACTTGTAGATGAACATACGAACCCAATATCATGCATAACCAAAAGGATGTGTCCAAGTTGTAAGATGGCTTGAAAAATAAATGATAGTCGCGGGTGAATAGGGGGTTCTTGTGCATCGACAATGGATATGACGTACCAACGCCTCACACGAGCTCAAGTCACACTTAATATGATGTACAAGTATAGTCGAAGGTCACTCGCCACTAGTCTATACTCAAATGAGCTACATAAGAGTAGTTCATGAGTAAGCAAGACGACACTTAGCTCAAGAGAGGGTAAAAAGTTCAGTCTATTCTCTATATATTCTTACGATGTGATTTTTTATAGTACCATGTTAAGGCAAGTTCTACGTTACAGATAATTATGAAAATGAATCCCTATTTACTAAATAAAAGGAAAATAAATTATAGGGAAAATACAAAATCGTGCGCAACAAATGTTATTTGTTAGAAAAGATAGTACGGTTGTCATAAAGGATAATATACGCAGGTTTTTACTCTACGATTTTGACAATAGTGTGATCCAAGTAAGGGTGGGCCTCTATTCGGCATCAAAAGTTTGGCACCCTGACTATTGGGGCTAGACCAGAGTTAAGTCAGGGATGGCTTACAGTGGGGTCAACCTCAGATGGTTGGCTCTTAATAGTTATCAGCTCGATCTCGACACTGTAAAGATTGCTACATTCAGATTTAGCACTTGGACTAGTGCCCAACGAAGGGTTTGATTTGGCATGTTGGTTAGTCACCTCGACAATGCCTTGGATAGCATAGAGAGTAAAGTAACTCGATAGATCAAACTAAGGCAAGCACTACTCTTTGGCACTTAACTCACCTCGTACAGCTTGGCAAACCACCTAAGAAAGCCCTCAAGCTCGAGAGTATGTAATCGATCCTTGATCCCTATCATCCCCTTCGAGTTGTTTGAGATTTGGGATCAAATCTGGTTCAGGTCTAAGTTGCTCGTCTTCGAGAGTATAAGGTTAGAGGTCGGCATTATTGAAGGAGTCTAAGACTATATCCTTTAGGTAATTCAATCCTATAGGTATTAGGCATTATGATTGATCTTTTCAAGTACTTTAAAAGGTTTGTCGGCTTCGGGAGACAATTTGCTCTTTCCTAAGTTTGGGAATCGTTCTTTACTGAGGTATATCCAAACCAAATCGCCTGGTTGAAATTCTCTCTTCCTCTACCCTCGGCTTTGCTACTCAAGCTTAATATTAGCTCAACCCAGTTGTTCTATAACCTTCTGGTGCATGGCTTTGATGGCCTCAACTCTCTCGATGACTGGTCGGTCATCATCAAACATCGGCTGGAGTGCTTGGTCTAATAGCAGTTTGAGGTTGAACCTATAGGTGACCTCGAATGGAGATATGCTTGTTACACTGTAGGCGATCCTGTTGTAGGTGAACTCAATGATTGGTAGGTACAAATCCCAGTCGACCATGTTTCATCTAACAGTAACCCACAGTAAAGTTCCTACAGTTCTGTTGACAAGTTCGATCTATCTATCGGTCTGTGGGTGGCAGGATCTGCTGTATAGTAGCTTGGTTCCCATTTGCGTCCACAACGTCCTCCAAAAGTGGCTGATGAACTTAGGGTCTCTATTTGAAACAATGGTCTTGGGAATTGCATGCAGCTTGATTACATCTTACAAAAAAAGAAAAGAAATAGCCAAAGCGTCGTTAGTTTTGGAATAAGGCATGAAATGTGACATCTTGCTAAATCGATCTATAACTACCATGATGAAGTTCTTCCTTTGGGGCATCCTCGGCAATCCTAACATGAAGTCTATACTTAGCTCAGACCATAGTTAGGTTAGGATTGGCAAGGGTCGGTAGTATCCTTGCTCGACTCGGCTTGGCTCGGCTTAGCTCGACTCTTTACTTTTCGGCAAGTCGTACACTTTTCCAGCATGGGTTGGACATCTTTCTTCATCCTTGGCCAAAATAATTTGGAGGATAATACCTCATAAGTTTGGTGCTGGCTAAAGTGTCTTATCAATCCCCCTCCATGAGCCCCGCGCACTAGCAGTTCTCATGTAGAACAGGTCGGGATACATAGTCTTCTCTTCTTGAATAAGTATCCATCCTCCCTGTAATAGTCGTCCAGTGTTTGTTCTTCCTCACAATAGGTATAGATAGGACTAAAGTGTAGGTCCTCAACATATAAATTCTTGATGGTTGAAAAACCAGATAGCCTCATCTGCAGTTCGATCAGGAGGGTACCTCGTCTCAACAGGGTGTCGGCTATTACATTATTCTTTCCATTCTTGTATTTTACAACATAAAAAAAACCCCCCATTAACTCAACCTTCTTAGCTTATCTCCAGGACAACTTTGGTTGGCTCTTTAGATATCTCAAAGATTCACGATTGGTGTAAATCATAAATTCCTTGGACAATAGATAGTGTTGCCATATCGTTAAGGCTCAGATTAAGGAGTAGAATTCCTTGTCATAGATGGAATAGTTGAGTATGGCTCTACGAAATTTCTCGTTGAAGTAAGCAATAGGTCGACCTTCTTACATTAACATAGTACCTATGCCTAGTCCGGATGCATTACACTCTACTTCAAACACCTAATCAAAACTTGGTAGAGCTAAGATGGGGGTTATAGTTAGCTTCTCCTACACATCCTCAAAACTCCTCCTCTCTTTCTCACCCCATCTAAATTTAACATTTTTCCTTAAGAGTTTGGTAAATGGGGCCACAATTGTACTGAAATTCTTTATAAATCGGCGTTAGAATGATGCCAGGCCATGGAAACTTCTCACATTGGCAGAACAGGTTGGCTCGAGCCATTCTATGATCGTTCTTATGTTCTCTTCATCAACTCGGATGCTAGCTTCGCTTACAACAAACCCAAGAAGATCACCTTAGAACGGCAAAAGTTGCACTTCTTTAGATTGGCGTACAGCTGTTCAACTCAGAGTTTTGTAAGCACTTGTCAGAGATGCTCTTAATAAGTCTCTAGGTTGGGACTGTACGCTAGAATGTCATCAAAATAAACTACGACAAACCTTTCCAGTAATTCTCGGAGCATATGATTCATATGTTGCATGAATGTGCTTGGTGCATTAGATAGTCTAAATGACATTACAAGCCATTCATACAAGCCATATCATGTCTTGACTATGGTCTTCCACTCATCGCCTTCACGCATTCGAGTCTAATGGTACTCAGCTTTAAGGTTGATCTTAGAGAACACTCTTGCACATCAAGCTTGGGTATAGGATACCTGTACTTGATGGTAATTTGATCGATCGCTCGACTATCCACACACATTCTCCAAGAACCATCCTTCTTTGGCATTAATAAGGCCAGTACAATATAAGAGCTCAAGGACTCACATACATACCCTTTCTTTATCTAATCATCTACTTGCCTCTAAATTTTGGCAGCCTGCTTAGGATTTAGCCTATAGGTAGGCTTGTTTGGCTTTACGGCTCTTGGCTGTAGGTTGATCGTATGCTCGATGCTTCGGTTTGGGGGCAGACCGTTCGACAACTCTTTTGGAAACAGATCAACAAATTCATTTAGTAGGGTTTTTAGTTTGGTCGATAGCTCTTCTTCCCCAATTCTCATCTCCAAAAGCCTCTTGATAAGCAAATAGGTCAGTCCCTCTAGCTCTATTCCTTTTTTCAGTTCAGCTTGGGTTAATACAAAAGCCTCTTTTCTCAGTGTTCGGCTAAGTTAGGACTGCATGACTTTCACCTGCTTGGTAGTCATGGGACTCAGTTTCAACCTTCTTCCTTCATGCTTTACAGAACATGTGTTCCTTCGACTGTTATACATTACGACTTTGCATTGGATCATTAGCATCTTAAATTCTTTAACGTAAGTATCTACACTTGATCCTCCTTATCTCAGCTCTTGTAGTCTCTTGAAGGCATCCTGTAAATAATAGCTCAGCATAAACCTTCTCCATATAACTCTCTTCATATCATCTCAACTCCTAATCTCTCATTCTCTTTTCCTTCTTCTGGTAACTTGTAAGTTCTTCCATCATAAGGCAGCATAACCAATGAACTCCAACATAACAAGTCTAACTTTCGCATTATCGAGTACTTCGTGGCATTCAAACCGCTTTTCAATCTTATCTACCCAATCCAAGTAGTCCTCGTCATCACCACTACTAGAGAAACTCAGAATACGCATCCTCAATCGTTCAACTCTAAAGGCTTGTGCATTTCTTTCCTCAAGCTCGTAGTACTCCTCTGCCTCATTATCTCCTTCTGCTGCCTCCTCAATCTCTTCAAGCGCTAACCTTTGTTTAGCGTCCCTACCAACTCTTTCAACTCGAGGTGGACGAGCTAGGGCGTTAACTTGGTCAAACTAACTATTGCCTTGCTGTTGCTGTTCGCATTCCCTAGTGGGGATATTTCTAGTTTGTTGCTTATATTCTTAGATAACAGTCATCAGACTAACTACCAAGTCGGTAAGCTTATCCAAGCGGTTACCTACTGACTAAGGTGAGAAACTTACTTCTTGCCTTTGGCTATATCGAATACCACTTTCTTGGTTTCCTAAAGTTCCTTACACACTTGAATTCGACATTGATGGTTACTTCACAATTAAAATTTCACAACAAGCACACAGACAACCACACTCTATTTTGGCATATCGAAAATAGGGGAAAACAGAGTATAGAACACTTTTCAACTACTAAACTTCAAAGCTAACAATAAAACCACCGTTACACGTGAGTAGTGACAAATTATTAAAAGAATATGGTAGTAGAATCTAGCTTTGAATGTAGCCAAGCTCTGATACCAAGATAATATGGACTCATGGATGAACACACAAACCCAATAGCATATGTAACCAAAGAGATGAATCCAAGCCGTAAGATGGCTTGAAAAGTAAATGATAATTAAGGGTGAACAGGGGGTTCTCATGCACCGACAATGGATATAACGCACCCACGCCTCACATAAGCTCAGGTCATACTTGATATGATGCACAAGTATGGTCGGAGGTCACTTGCCATTAGTTCACGCTCGAATATGTTAGATAAAAGTAGCTCAATAGTAAGCAAGATGACACTTAGCTCAAGAGAGGGTAAAAAGTTTAGTCTATTCTCTGTATATTTTTGTGGTTATTACATTATGTGATTATTTATAGTACCATGTTAGGGTAAGTTCTACATTACAGATAATTATAAAAACGAATCCCTATTTGCTAAATAAAAGGAAAATGAATTATAGGGAAAATACAAAATTGTGCGTAACGAACGTTATTTGTCAGAAAGGATAGTATGGTCGTCACAAAGGACAGTAAATGTGGGTTTTTACTCTACAATTATGATAATAGTGTAATCCGAGTAGAGGTGAGCCTCTATTCATGTCTGTTCGGCGTCAGATGTTCCGCACCTTGATTATTGAGGTTGGACTGGGGTTGGCTCAAAGACGACTCATAATGGGGTCAGCCTTGGATGGTCGGTTATCAGCTCGCCCTTGGCACCATGGAGATTGCTGTATTTAGATTTGACACTTGAATTAGTACACAATGGAAGGCTCGATTCGGCATGTCGGTTGGTTACTTCTACAATGCCTTGGATAGCATGGAGAACGAAGTAGCTTGGTAGATTAGACTGGGGCAAGCACTGCTCCTTGACATTGAACTCACCTTAGATAGCTTGACGAACCACCTGAGAGAGCCTTCAGGCTCGAGAGTATGTAATCAGTCCTTGATCCCTATCATAGGTTCTCAAGATCAATTCCAGTTTAAGGTTACTAGTCCCCGAGAGACGCTTCCGCTTAAGTTAGTGAGCCTAGAAGGATATAACTAGGTTCTTTAAATCAATTCCAGTTAAGGGTTGTTAATCTCCGAGAGATGTTTCCACTTAAGTTAATGAGCCTAGAAGGGTACAACTAAGTTCTCTAAATCAATTCTAGTTAAGGGTTACTAGTCCTCGAGAGGTGCTTTCACTTAGGTTAGTAAGCCTAGAAGGGCACGACCAAGTTTTCCAGATTAATTCCAGTTAAGGGTTGTTAGTCCCTAAAGATGCTCCCGCTTTATTTCATCTTTCTTAGCTAGCTCTTAGAGCACCTTTTCTCCCTTTCACCAAATCCCTAGTGGATCTAGCCTAGGATAGCTAGCTAACTGTAGTACTTCTTAGGATAAGTTCCACCCCTAAGCAAAGTTTTATTCAAACTTTACTATAAAAAGGGATAGTTGTAGATACTCTATTTAGCCCTCTTTATTTTTTTTTATTTCTTTAAGGGTTTTAATTAAGAAAAAATACAAAAAAAAAAAGAAGATTAAGAAAATACAAAAATAATAATAATAATAATTTAAAAAAAATTCAAAAAATGGAAAATTTTAAAAAGTTACAAAAAATAGATAATTCAAAAAGTCTATTTTGTTTTATTTATCTATTTATTTATTTATTATATATATATATATATTATTTTTAAAAAAGGGGCAAATGGGTTAGACCAAGTTTTAATAAAACTTAGTCCATTTTTAACCAAGTAGGGCCCAAGGCCCTACATGCAGTAGATAAAGAGGGGGGTACGCTTTTTCAACTGTACGCATAGCATGTGACTTACGCCCTCAGTTTCTTCTTCTCCATGATTTTTTCCAAACATTCAGTGTTTTCCTCCTTCGTATGCTCGGTTTAGGGTCATTTTTAACCCCATTTACTACATAATTTCATCGAATTAATCGTGAAATTGTGTAATACACTAGGCATACTTCGAATACAGACCCAAATTTCATCAGAGTTCAATCAAAATTTGATATTTAATTGGCTCCAAAAATGAAAAAAAAAAAACTAAAAATCCAATATCACCATTTATGACCGTTTTCTCCATTAATGAGCTTTCTATGCTCGTTCAAGCTTTGCTTAATATAAATAGGGGTCGGAGAAACACATGAGAACACATAATAAAGCTTCGAAACACTTTAGATAAGCAAAATCGGACCTCTCTCTCTTTAGCATGATTCCTTTCTCTCTCTACGATAGCACCCTCCACAATAGTTTTTTACGAAAGCCACCACTACCATCAAATTCCTTACAGCTGAAAACCTCAAATTTGGCACTCTAATCTAACTTTTCGAATCAATCCGAGCTGATCGAAGTCAACTTGAGCTGACCGAAGTTGAAAGCTGACCCTAGCCAAGTCAGTTTGCCTTTTCTATTATTTATTTATTTTTACTCATGTATTTGTAAAAAAAAAAAAGAGCAAGTAGAAAAAAAAAGAAAGAAGAAGGGACGGTTTTGTTTTTTTTTTTATTATTATTAAGACTTAGGACTAGAAAATAAAATAAATAAATAACAAAAAATAGATTAATAAATCGGGTTTTATCGCCTAAAAAAAATAGTTTTCTTTTAAGGAACAAAACAAAATTGACCCTTTTCAAGACTAAATTAGAAATTAAAAAAAAAAAACGACTTTAAGACCCTTTAGCATTTTCTTTCAAAAATAAACTTGAATAAAACTAAAATGTAAATCCAACTGGTCTTTTAGAAGTTGAAATCGACTCATTCACCTAAAGTTTTCAAATATACGTTTGATCCCGAATAACAAATATGTAGATACATATAAAGCGATGGTAAAAAAATGAGAAAAACTCATTTTTCCACTTTAATTTATTCGTTAATCAATGATTAAATGTCACACCCTGAAAATGTGAAGTCGTAATAGTCCTACCGTGTGAACTATTCTAAAATAAAAACTGTCCTTATAGCTATTATCCTAGACCTAGTTCACACCAAGAATACTCGACTCTACTACTTTAAAGTGTCCAATTTGATAACTATTTGATATAAACCTATAAAATAATTCTTTGAAATAATTTGTTAAAAATAAATTTTGTAATTTGACCTTACAAAAGAGTGATAATAAATCCCATAAGTACCTATCATTTCACATGCAGACTAAAATATTGAAAACTCCTAAGCCATTTGAGGAGTCTTATGTAGTTTTTTTTAAAAGATAAAAAGTTAATTTTAAGAGCAATAATAAGCCATTTCTTATTGCATCTCACTCCCCATCCCAGTTTACTAGTATTTTAATGTTGGGTAGGCACTTGTAATCTATTTGAAACTTGTAAAACAAACTATAGAGAAATGAGCGATAATTTATTCAGTAAGTGAGACGAAGATAGAAGTATGCATTCAATACATCATAAGTAGGGTTTTCAACCAAGTTGGTTAGATGCAGTACATATACAAGCAAATACCATCGCACAATATTATCTAGTCCATCGTAAGATCAGAGAAATTTCACTCGCTTTAATTTAAGTTGAGGAGATTGACATTACATACTTGCAAATTGAGACTAAACCGGGACTTGTGTATTGGAGAACACCCTCCTCTTGTGACCACCTTTGAATTATGGTCTCCAACCTTACTGCGACTTTCTCTCCTGCCACTTAGTTCGGTTAAGGGTAAGGAAATGACTATTTCAGCTATCCTCATGAAAGAAAGTCTGTGTTTGGCCTGAGAATCGTAGTCATTACCCTTAGTGGGTTATGATGCATATCAAGTTAGATGTTGAATTGAGTTTAAGTTAGTTCATTTTTAGGGTGATCAACCAAGTTCAAACAATTCAAGCATAATATTCATGGAACAACCATAAATATTGCTTAGTATTTATGGAACAACCATAACATAGAGCTTAGCTCCCATTACAGTAAATTGAGACTCAACCATAAATACTGCATATGCACAAACAACTAACTATAATCATAAGCAAATACACACCAAAGTCTTTAGATATTTTGAAATAACATCCTAAAATGCTATAAAGTATTGATCTTACTTACTTGTTCAGAAGTTCACTATGGAAGACTTAGGTTGTCAATAGTCTAACCATTGGGCAATCCTATATACACAAAATCCAAATTCAGTTTTCATAACAGTTACGAAAACATTAGGATTTTATCTAAAATGGTTATATATATATATATATATATTATCATAATAATATATAGTTTTGTTTTTATATATATATCGAGTTAAGTTATTAATTATTGATAATATACGTAATTTATACTATTACATATTATATATCGTTTCGATTGTATCGAAACGTACTTTTAATTGATTTAATTACGTTTTAATTCCAGTAGGGTTACTGTAACATGCACATTCTATAATATTATAGAGTTATAGGTTATATTACTTAAGATTGTTCGATTTTAATAAAATTAATGTCGTTGGGTTTGTATAGACCTAACGACATGTTTTACATATCTTATTTCCAAAGATGACTTTTAACGAGTAGTTCGAGCTTTTAATACAACTATACGTATCTATATAAATATTATTATATTATACATTATTTATGTTATTAAACTGTATTTTACCTTATTTGTTATTATAATGTTATAATATAAGTATTATCTAACCCAATACACATATAATGTATCTCGGTTAATAAAATATCATTAATTGTATTAAAAATACACTTTTATCTTATCTGATCAGTACACCTATATGTAGTTTTTATTCAACTATTTATTGCATTTTAACCTATTATTACTAAAAATACGTCTCGATTTGTAATTTAAGCCATTTTACTACGTAAATTCGTAATAAATAGTTCAGGTCATCAAATAATTCTCTGAAAATTTCTCTAGACTCCAAAAAATATGGGGAACTCATTTATTACTTGGTTTCAAGTTTTCAATCTATCGCCTATATATTTGTATTTATGATTTTACACTTGAATTATCCTAAATTACCCAATTATAATCCTTTTTGCACCAAATTGATTTCAACCTGTCCTAATATTATTATTATTCACTAGAAATTAGTATATGTCTATTTCATTATTTAATTTCATAATTTCCTATTTATTTCACAATTTCAACCTATTTCTAAGCTATTTTTAAGCCAAGAAATACAATAAATATTAAAAAAATTTAAATCAAAATTTAGGCTACATAGCAATTATCTATATATCATATATATTCTACACAAAAATTTTGAGCTATAAATAACATCATTTAATACATTTATTTTGCAAATTAAATTTCGAATGAATAGTAGTTTTTTTAAGCAAGTATACTAAATATCATGAATTTTTCAAAAATAAAAATATCACATGAAAGCATGTTTGAAATAACCTTTCTAAATTTTTTTTTTCATAATTTTCTAGGTGGATTTACTATTTTTTAAAAATTATCGAAAAACATGGCAGAATTTTGATCTGATTGTTCTTGGGTGCTCCGATAGCCGTGGGGTAGTAGGGGTGTGTCGGAACGCCTAGATGCTGAGGGTCATCCTTGGTGATGAAGTGGGTTAACAGCAGATTAAAGGGTGCCCTAGGAATTGATCCACCACGGTAATTGCTCTATTTTTTTTCTATTTTCCTACGATTTTTTCTAAATTTTCCTTTATGTGTGTCTAGTTTCTAAAGAATCGAATTGATGTCCTCAGTCCTTTTTATAGCTGTTTGAGTCAGTTGCTATCCTCCTTACATTTTTTTTTTATTTTTCCTTACTTTTCTCCATTAATTGCAAGTAAGAGGTAGCTTCTAATGGTGGATTGCCTTTTGATTCGGCATAATTGAATCCTCCATAGCAAGCCACGGTGAATTCCAGCAATCGCCAACCGCAACTGAATTTTTTTGGATAAGATTTGCAATTATTTAGGTATTTTGAGTATATTTTATTAATACTTAGTTATTTATTAATATACGAGTATATATCTCATGTATATATCGCATGTAATGTATCCTCGTACACATATAATTTTATCCATAACGTATTTTTTATTTTTAAGATATATTTCTTAGTTATTTTCATGAATTCAACATATAATATATATACTTAAGTAATTTAGGGTTAATTTACGAGTATAATTATTATTTATATTGAATATATTCATAAAAATACGTGTATACTCATATAGTATATTATGCTATATTATTTTCTTTTATTGCCTAATTAACTTATCCCTAAGTTCTCGTTGCATTCCTAGCTCGGTTTTAAGGGTGTCGATCATTTTTATACTATATTGAATAATCACATTTCTAATACTAAATTTGTGATTTTGGATCGTTATTTTTGAAATCTAACCTTACTGGGTCATTTCAACTAACTTTTTTAACTTAGTAGTAAAGTTTGGA
Organism: Lumnitzera littorea; assembly: GCA_024138015.1. Lineage (NCBI taxonomy): Eukaryota > Viridiplantae > Streptophyta > Magnoliopsida > Myrtales > Combretaceae > Lumnitzera > Lumnitzera littorea. The sequence continues at coordinate 100,789,545 of JAMXBB010000010.1, forward strand.
CTCAATCAGATAATTTTTCCTAAAAGTCTTAAATTTAGGTACGATTGCCTTAAATTCGACTTTAGGGTTTTATATAAAGTAAATTCTCACTATTTTGATTCTATTTTTAATATTCTTATTATATTATGGATTTCCAAATGTATGGAAATTTCTTAATTAGAGTTATCATATTTCTCGTAAGTTTTTAATTTAATTAGTTTATTTTCCCAAATGCCCTATATTGACTATTGACCCTAATCGTACAAGGACAGGGCTTTGTTCTATTACTTATATGTTCGTGTCTTGATTGCTAATTTATGGGATGTTATATTAAATTTTGTTTTTTCTAGGATAATTATCGAAAGTTGATTTTAAGGAATTAGGCTTAAAATTGGAAATTCAACGATACTTGTAAAGGTTTAATAGGATGACCCTTAGATCTAGATCTTTGATTTTCAAAAAATCGTTTTAACAAAAATTGGTTTTATCAAAAGATTAACAACTAAGTTATAGTCAATACACCTAATTGATTATAACTTAACTCTTTTTCTCGACTCCTGTCAAGTAGTGACTCCAAAAATATTTTCAAAGTTAAAAAACCATTTTTCTTTGAACTCTAGTTAATGATCAGTATTAAATGAGTATGGTTTAGTATTAATCGGTTTAAAAAAGACTAATTTATAAAACTGGGAGGAAAAAAAAAAGGTTTGACAATCCCCATCTACAATCAAAACAATTGAAACCTTAACACTAATCCATGGCTAATTTAATTTATTGAAACATCTTTAATCTTTCAAACGTAAGTAAGCATATTTGTATAGCTCATTAGATACCCATTACTTCATACATTGATATAATAACTAAGCATGTCGTAATACATAATAGAATTGACCTTGGAACTTGAAAAAGGCATATCCAAAAGTAGAAGAAGATGCTGAAGTAGTGAAAAGACACCACCTTTTTCATTGACCAGAATATGAGGTCTCTTGATATGTATTTATAGAGAGAGATAAGAATGTTGTGAGATGGAAGAAGAAATGTATAGTGTAAATTGAAATGGGAAACTAAAAATGCAATAAACATGTTAGATGGAGGTGGTCCTTGATTCAATTCCAATTCGCAATGATGATTTTATCCGGTATTCTTTGTCTTAGTGTTAAAATGCATCTAATGGATGATGGCTTAGTGTTAAGGTTTTGACTATTTTGATTTAGATGGGATATGTATTGATTTGATTTCTCTTATTATTATTATTATAGATAGCGAGTGTTATTTTACTTTTTCTTTTTCTCTTTGAACCGATATAACGCATTTAAATCAAGTCAATGTGGAAAATTACATAGATGCTTAAGTGAAAAAACTAAATGTTTACTAGGAAATTAAAATGAAAAGTAAAAAACACATGACAAAAATTTATTGGCTATTTAGATTAACTCGATTAATAGAGTTATAGTGGAATAATGGAGGTATAGATGGACATAAATAAAGTTCTAATCAAGAGTACGATTTGACAAGTTTAAAGTTTAAATGTATAATTGAAAAAAAAAATGCAAAGTTGAGGTAGTAATTGTAACATTATCCATTAAAACTTTTCTATATGAATTTTCTATAGTGCAAGTTGCTTTGGATCTTCTATGGATGGAGCTGTCTTTTTTTTTTTTTTTTTTGCATAACTAGCCAATGAGTTAACAAGTAATTATAATCAGTTTTTGACATTTAAGAACTTAGAAATGCAGTAAAAGATTTTCGCCTTAAGGAACTTTGTTAATTTCTTAAAACTTATGATGTTATCGAACCTTTGGCATTAGAGCCAGCCCTTACTTGCAAACTAGTGAAAACCTTATTATAGTATTTGTATACAAAATCCTAGAAGATTTAGGAAAGAGTGGAATTCCACTCTTAGATTTAGAGATAAAAAGAGATGACTCTCTTGAGTGCTCTAAACAAACTGCCCTTACCCCCCTCCCCCCACCTCGCCCCTCTTCTTTTCTTTTGGATCACTTAGATTATTAGTCATGTACACGTAACCATTCAGTAGCATTGTAGCCATCCATTCCTTTCTTTCCCAAAGCACCTTACTCTTATAAACTCTAGACATAGACATACCTTTCTTGAAAAACTCAAGAAACTAGATGTTTGTCTGATTTTGCTTAGTTACTCGTCTACTTAACCCTACTGTTTATCTCCCCTAACTTTCATGGTTCACTTACCTAGTCATCAACTCAATCACATCTCTATCTTCCTTGCCTCTCATAGCTACTCACAAACAAACCTCAAAAAGGTAATGAGTTTTCATTCTATTTTAGTCATTCCATTGGTTTTGTTATGTATGTAGGAGTTGCATGTAGCTATAAATATAGTTTGTTAAATAGTATAGTTGATATTTTTTTTAGTAGTGGTCTAATGAGATGTAGCCACAAGGCATAGGTATATAGAAGTGAAAGGAGTATAAAAGAGTTAGTTAGTTAACTACGAAAATATTCTAGAATTTTTTTTCCTTATCTATCAAATAATTACGAGTTCTTTGGGTTTAGGAGCAATGCGTTTTTCTCTAGTTTGTAATCACTCCAATTAAGGTAAGCAAAAAAAAAAAAAAAAAACGGTTAGGTTAAAAAGGAGTGTATATGATTTGTAAAAAGTTGGTTCGGTAAGTTAAATGAGTTTATAGCATGTAAATGTTATTTGTTGAATTCGATAATGCAATCATATAGAAAGATACTCTTAAAAATTATATTTGTTTGATGGTAACGGTAAGTTTTATCTTTTTTTTTTTTCCAATCACTTACCCAACTGTAATTAGATCTGGGGCTGGGTCAAACTCGGTCCAGACCCTTCAAGTCAAGGGCTTAATCCCCCTTGAACCAAGACTGGCCTGGCTTAGGCCAATTCACTCTGGCTGACGGTTTAATGGGCTAGTTTTTGGCTTATGAACTATCTAATTTTTTTTAATTGGGAAAAAAATATTATTTTATTTTTATTTGAAAAAAAAAACTACTAATAAATCATAAGAATTTTAATTTTTGACTATTTTACTTTATTAATAATTAGGTACTAAGATTAATGATTCATACTCTATTAATTGTTTGGTACGATATTAATAATTTGCATTTTTAATAATGCATAATTATTATTTTATGCCCACAATTAGTGAATCGAGTAAGTAAACATTTTTTTATAAGCGACAACTCAAGGAAAGCTTGCCAATATTGTCAACGTGGGACTTGATTTGTGATAGACAATACTCATTATGCTATATTTTTTTATTATTTTAGAGAAAACTTTAGAAAACAATATAATTTATATAGGAGTTGGATTAATATTGTAAAGAGAATAGAATTTATTTAATATTTATAATACACTCGTCATTTTATATATGACATAAATATATTCCTTATGATTTTTAATGATATTAAATTATAAATACACTTGTATTTTTATAAATCATTTAGATATATTATTTCTAAAAGTAGTTACTCTTTTAAAAATTAGATAAGATTATATGAAACTTGTAATATCTTATGCCCTGAACTCTTTTGATGGTTTTTTTTTTGTTGAAAAACTTTTTTTGTGGTTAAAGTAATATATTTTACAGTTAACTATTTATTTTTATCAATATTAAAATATACAAGTTTTAATGATTTTTTTTATAAACTCATATATAATATTCAATCTTAATCTTAACATCGAAATATAAGTAATAATATATATTCAATTTTATTTTATATTTTAATTAGAGAGAATATTTAAATTTAATTTATAAAAAACTTTTTTTTTTTTTTAATTTTTGGATTGGAGCTGGTAGGTTGAACCGCTGGTTCTTTCGACCCAACCTTGGATCTGTTGGTTCGACAAGTGTAACACATTAAATCGCACCAACTCGCTAAGCTCGATGGGTCAAGCTTGTAACTCATGAGTCTAAGCTGATTTAGTAAATCACTGAGCTTGTTTTGGTCCGGTTCATGGGTTAGACCTGACCCTTTCCTAAGTATAGTTGTAATTGGAGAAGGAAAGGTAAATTACATTCCATGCTTTTATTATATCTTGGTAGAACATTTCATTTGAAATAATCTTCACATTTGAATCCCAACAAAAATAAGATATTGGTTTATGCATTTTGATTTTCAAGGACTTTGTCATTAATCTAATTTTTGATTCAATATTTAACCTATGTCCTTTTGTTTTTCTTTTAAATATGAGTGATTTGTCTATTTTTCTTAATTTAAGCCTACATGATGTTTTGCATTTTTTCTTAAATTAGATCGAAGCTTATGAAAGTGGGATCATTCTTTTCATAAATCTAAAATGGATATGTTCATCTATATCGATCCTAAAATATTAAAGCTCGCTTTTGGCTTCTATACTCATTAATTAGCAATTAATCATTCATGATATAGTTTCGTTACCATTTCAGTTCTTTATAGTTTTGTATTCCGAGAAATATATCATATTTATATTTGTAACTTCAAAAAGATTTTATCATTTCTAACTGCTCTCACCTCCTTCCAATCCAAACTAAGCAAAAGCAAATATTACTCTTCATAATTGCTATCAGAAGGTTGATGGAGTTGTCATCGTTATATGTTTCCAATTTGTTGGCGAAGAAAAGAAAAAAGAAAAGAAATTTAAAGAACTTATTCAATATTTATTTTTATTAAAGTCTTATTTGAATATATTTTCTAGTTGATGTTGGAAGTTGAATATGAGACTTCTTAAGTTTTGGTGGTAAAATGCATTTCTCAATGTTTTGAACTTAAGGATACGGGTTGGTGTTGGATTGCATTGATGGTTTTTGAATATTGATTGAATGTATTTTTGTGTGTTTGTTGTTTAAAGTTAGGGATATGTATAGTGTAGGTTTTCCATTTTTTTTTTCCAGATGATGCCTACTAATGTTTTGTGTTGTGTTATGTAGGTGATTGTACTAAAAACAGATATATTGTATATGCCTTCTTATGTGAGTTCATTATAATTTATAACTAAAGGCATTTACATGATTTAATAAAGCTAAAGGCACATACACTTTTTATGCCCTTTAGTAGAATTTATGCTTGTTTATACTTCATATAAATGATTTCAAAAGGGAAAATTACTCATTTGGTTATCAAACTCTCCTACTTTTCTTAATTGAATCCTTGAATTTTATCTTTTTATATTGTAATCTTCAATGTTTTGAAAAGTTAACAAAAAAATTATTTATTAGTGACCGTTCGTTTTGCGTTAAGGGTGGCTTATGGTGTGATTCTTTTCATCCAAATAATTAATTTAATTAAATATATTAATAATGTTAGACATAATATTTAAGCAAAAATATTGTAAAAATGGAAAAAATAGAAAACATATGTAGACTTAAAAAATTAAAGAAAAAGTAATAATAATAGAGACTATAATAAAAAAAGAAAATTAAAAAAATTAAAATTTTGACCATTTAAAGATAAGGAGTGATAAGATTTCAACCATTTTATAGAAGGTGAATTATGACTTTGAAAAGTGGGCCAAGTAACTTATGGGCAAGTATAAGTAGCCATCAAAAGAGAAAAAAGATGGAGAAAATTAGATTTAGTTGAAAGTAGGTCATGCTCGACTCCTCTAAATAGTGATTGGGCATCCACAATAGCCAATGGGTTGCTTATAACATAGAATACTTCCCTCTTATGTTTATGAGAGAGGTTGAGAGTGCGAAGTACTGTTTAATTATAAGGATTGAATTGAATAAAAAGAATTGAACATGATAAATATAAGGAATACTAGATAGTATAAACTTATTATACTATATTTAGTTTATATAGTATTTGATAAAAAAATTATATTAAAAATTTATTTATTTATTTATATTATAAAACAAACAATTTTTTGCAATATTTAATAAAAATAATATTTATTAACTTAATATTATAACATGGAGGGATATTTTTGGAAATATAAATTTTTTTTACTTTTGTCTAGTGAATTTTATTTTTGTATCATGATACAGATAAAATAATTTAAGTATTTTATTTAATTCATCAATTTAATTTTTATTCAATTATTAAACAAATTTACAAACCAAATATGTGATAGAATTTTTTGTTCAATTCAATACTACGAAAATTACACAACCAAATACTACTTGAGTAACTTCAAATTAAAATAAAATGATAACTAAACTTTGCTTATAGAGATACTTATATTATACTACGAAAATTATATAACCAAACGTTGTTTAAGTAACTTCAAATTAAAATAATAACTAAACTTTGCTTATAGTGTTACTTAAAGTGTGCTAAAGGTATATGGCCTACATCCGTCTTCATTTTATTTTAGGAGGCCTAACACTTACATGGGCCTTCGGTGACTAATTTAACTCAAGTTGCATGGCTTATTGAATTTTAAAAAAAAATTCCACGCTGGCTTATACTGGTATATTTTTTTATGCGCTCTATTTTGATGATATTTTTCTTAGTATTTTTTTAAAAACAGGTCTATTTATTTACAAAACTCTAATTATTATCGTTGAGATCGAGTGTTCAGTATAGTATAAAACCGTGGAAAATATTATTCAACCTTTGAGCATTCCTTGACTTGACCACCTGGATGCCAAATCAGCTACTATCCGTGATAAAACCGCTAACCTTCATCTCCATCGGATCGAATTTCCTCCCATTTTCGTTTTAGTGCTTGCGTCTCAATCACTCGCATTTCATGTGACTTTGTGACTTTGTGGCAGTAGTTTATTGTTGTGATCATTTGCAGAAATCGTCGATAGGCGGTTAAAAAGTGATCCAAACGAAAAATGATGGTCGAAGATCTGGGCGTTGAGGCCAAGGAAGCCGCGGTTCGTGAAGTCGCTAAGCTTTTGCCACTTCCCGAGCTCTTGCAGTCCATCTCTTCTATCAAAGCTGATTACATCGCTCGCCAACAGGTTTTGTTTGCCCTACTTAATTCTATTCAATTGATTTCGTTTTGAAGGAGACCGGCCTTGCCTACCAATTGTTCGCGGTCGATTTCCTTATCTCATTGTGCGCTAAGAGCAAATTCGGTTATTATTGTGCGATAGGCAAATGATGCACAACTTAGCACCATGGTTGCAGAGCAGGTACATAGTCTGAATTCATTTTTGTGTTTAGCGGGTCAATTCAATGCTTTCTGTGTGCCCGTTATGTTTCGTGGAAATTTGTGTAATTTGAACTTCGCGATCATCTAATTTCATTGCTGTTGTCAGAAAGCATATCGATATTTTGTGGCTGTGCTAGCTGGAGTGAATTCAACAACCAATGATGGTGAAATAGTTATTTTATTTTATTTTTCGATGAAATGTCAGATGGTGAAATAGTTGTGGAAAGTGAGGAAGAGATTTTCAATTTTTCAAATGATGAAACCATATTCCTCATTTTTCATTAATATTTTCCTCTCTAGTTAATTACTACCATGGTCCGGTGACTGCTACCATTGCCCCCAATTTTTAATAGCCACTAGTAACTGAGACCTATTGAGATTACTTTTTTTTATTTATTTTTTGATAAATCAGTAATTTCATTAGAGATAAGAAGGGTATACAGCCGTCAAAGACAGGAAGGTTTACTTTCACCTATTGAGATTTCTTGACAAATATAAAAAAAGATTACTTCAAACTCTAAAACAAACACACCTTGATTCGAGAGGCAAAGATCATGCAATTGTTAATTGAGCTTGTGTAAATGGTGCATGACAGGTTGAGCAGGCACAGGCTGGGCTTGAGTCACTCACTTCATCACAGAAAACTACAAGCCAGCTACGTGATAACTTCCTTTCCATAGAAAAGTGTGACATTTTTTTTTTTTTCCTTCTGTTGACATGTTCTCTGAAGGTTTATAGGAAATTTAAAGTATCATCATTTAAAGATAGTTTATTTATGCGTGTTTATTGTTGTCTGCACATTATCAGGTTATGCCAAGAATGTCAAACATTGATTGAGAATCATGACCAGATAAAGCTTCTTAGCAATGCAAGGAATAACCTTAATACAACCCTTAAGGTGAGTTACCCTTTTTCTTTATTTGTGAAAACCTGTTATTCTTGGTTAGATTATTCCATGATTCAATTATTAGATTAATTAAAACAACCACTTTTTTCCCCATTTATTACAAAGCATTTTGGTGTGGAGTGTTGGAAATCTAAGAAGCCATGCTCTCATCTTGAGTGCTTCGCACTTCTTGAGAATAGCATTTTTTCCTTTGCAAGTCCTAAAAATAACATTACAATTTTGCAAGTAGGATGAACAAGGATTTTAAGGGTGTTGGTTGATACCTGACTTTTTTAAGCATTTGGATTTGTACATCATTTAAGTTATCATGTGGACTGTCTCATGTAGGATGTTGAGGGCATGATGTCCATTTCGGTTGAAGCAGCTGAGGCTAGAGAATCATTGAGTGATGATAAGGAGCTCATTAACACTTATGAAGTAAGTGTTATGGTCTTTCCTTATGCTACTTTGGATTGATCAGTTCTCTTTTGAATGACAGAACACCCAATTGTTAACTAAGTAGCTTTCACCATTCCTTTCTTGGCAATTTCATAACTATACATATGATTAGTTTCTTCAATGTTGCTAGTTATATGTTTCAGAGGTTGACTGCTCTAGATGGAAAGCGGAGATTTGCATTAGCTGCTGCAGCATCTCATAAGGAAGAGGTTGGCAGGCTAAGGTTGTATTTTATTTTCAAAGCAGCTTTACCACTCCCTTTTATCTTTCAGTTTCTTGTATATGATTTTCATTCCTTAAACTATATTTCTGTGGATACCTCTGTTGCTGTGATTGTAATATTTTAGCATTACTTTCATGGTATTCCAGAGAGTATTTTGAAGATGTTGACCGCACATGGGAGACATTTGAGAAGACATTATGGTGTCATATTTCCAACTTTTACAAACTCTCTAAAGAGAGGTAAGCGAAACTTTTGGCTCAAACTGTGGTGATGTGTGGGCATTCTGATATGTATTGTGGTCATTTTTTACTTTGGTGATCACATTAAGATGTGTTAGAGAATCTCAAAACAAATTGACCTAGCAGTCTTTCTTGGATGGTTATAAGCTAGAGAAAATACGGGTGAAAACTCATACTAATTCTTTTGCTTGTGATTTTACTCTTTGACATTAACAATTAGATCATAAAATTGATGATGTCGCCATGTATCGTGTAAAATAAGACAGGATATTACAATTTGCATCTGTATGAAGAAGTGACAGTACATGTCTAATTTTATTTTTCCTTTTGGATTAAATGGGGCAAAGACCTAGTAGTGTTTTTTGCTTCTTTTGATGCACCAGCTACAATCTCCACTCATGAGGAGATTATTGGGAATTCAGCATTAAAACAATAAAATGAATGCTTAAGAAACTGAGAATTGATAGAAAAAAACCAAGAATCAAGGTATTTTCTAGTGGGTGGAACAACTTTTTTTCTTTTTTCTGCCATAGTTCAACATCTAAACTTCTTGTTCTTTGTAGTTTGGAATTGCTCTTTATGGGAGTAGCAACCTCGATACTGAATGTGACAATTGTAAAGTTTCCAGATATTATCCATGTATTATATGCATAAAGGAAAATGGGTTCTAGAAAGATAAGATTCAGTGATTCCTCTCTACTCCCAATCTATAAAACCACTTTTCCTTAGCTACAAAAGTTAGATGGACTTCTGAACTTGTGAGAAAAAATAGTCTGTGATGGGAAGACTCTAGGGCCTGGGGTTATATGTGATGCAGCAGAGGGAGGGATTGAAGGATAAAGAAGGAGAAGGAAATGAAATAAAAAACCCATTGGGTATGAGGGATTCATAAGGAGGGACCAAAAGTAGTAAGGAGCTTGAAGAAATAATAGAAGTACTGGATATTGATGATATGCAGGGTGATTTGGTTTGAGTAATTAGGATGATTGGAGACTTCTGGTTGTCTTCTTATTCTTTGAATGTTGTTCTCTGTTCCTTTGGGATATTTCTGTAGTTTAGGTGAAGCATGCCGGTGATCATGTCGATTATGTGAGCAGTACATGTATAAGCACTTTTGTGCTATTATTAGGTATAGTTGATGATTAAGAGAATATCCAAGGGGAAGAAAAGGGGATCTTGGAAGGAAGGAATCCTTCTCCACAAAGGGATAGAATACGAGTACAAGCATATAATACATTCACATAAGCACAAGTAGCTATAGGTTGCAAACAGCCACCGATACTAAAGTGGAACTTTAAAGTGAACTTTCTAAGTAAAGCCAAATAAAAGCAAAGCCAAGATAACACATCCAAAAAGAAAATTATAATAATAAAATCAAGCAGAAGGCAAAATATGTTTCCCATAAGGACAGGCCATTACAAACAAAGCTTTTGTCATTTTATGTTGGACATGGGTGAAGTCATCGACAATATTCATGGGATAATGCATGGCATATTTGCAGAGAATATTGGTTTGGTGAAACTTGCATCTCAGCCGACAACTTTAGCTTTGAAAGGTTTCTCACTTAGTAGGGCAAACAACAAAATGTGTGGAATTTAAGTTCAGCGAGAAGAAGAATATAGGTGCTCTTTGAATGTAGGAAAGCATGAGATATCTTAATCAAGTGTTTTAAGTATGCCTCGGCAATGTACGCTCGTGTAGAATGCAAATGGGGTTTGAATTGAGAGGTGCATGAGGTAATCTATGTGATTGTAAAATTTCCATAAAGCCTATAGGTAAAATCTACTAGAAAACCATGAAATTGGCAATGCTCTAGTAGTTTAAAAAATGCACTCAATAACAGTGCCACCTTTTAGGGGAAAAATACACTCAATAATAGTGCCACCCTTTAGGGGAATAAATGTATCTCAATTGCGAACAAAGGAGTAACGACGAATAATACCTCAACTAATAAGAAAGACTACATCATGATAGCTATAGTAACAATAGCAAGGGTGACATTGTTATTGAGTGCATTAATGCTAGGTAGTTGCACATGAATAGAATAGCAGCATTGTGAAGATAGAAATGCGAAGATAGATGCATACATACGCGGGGTGGGATTAGATAACAAATAAATGTATTAGAGAAAAAATTGGAGTGACAATCATCCATGAGAAAATGACGGAATTATAATTCAAATGGTACAACCACGTGCAAATTGCATTTATTGTGCCTCTTAATATTTTGGAGACTATTTGGATTGAATGGAGGAGCTAAAAAAAGACATAACAATTACAATCAATATTACATTGAGAAGCATTATGAGTATATGGTTTGCCCTCAAGTCTAATACCAAGTAGAATTTATATAGCTAACCCCTTCTAGGGGGAGTAAGACTTGAATATTGTTGTAGAAGGGAAGATGTCCCTAGTTTTATTCTTGATTTATGGAAATATCAAAACAAATGCTCTAAATTTTTATTCTCTTTTGAATATAGGCATGTTGAGGCTTATATCTAACAATTTGTGAGTTGAGGTCTATGTATTGGACAAGTTTGAACTCGTCGATTAATGTTAAACAAAGCTATGCATAAATGGTTATAGTGCATAATAGTGAAGGGAGAAAGAGGAACAAGATTTAAATTGAATTGAAGAGTGAAGAGGCTTAATTTCTTTATGTCATAAGTTGATCATACATATAATTTTTTTATTATTAATCGAGTCTTTTTCTCTTTCTTTTTCGTTTTTTTACTAGGATGAATTACTTTTATTTGAAGGGATTATATCATTCACCGGTTATATTAGAATGTCTAATTGTTGTTTGTGTTTTTCATGTATTCGATATGTGTCTTGAATTTTTGATATTTTTCTTTTTTGGCCAACCGCTACATATTTGATTTGTTAGGAGGAGGAACTAAACCCGCTTATCCTATTGTGAGACCGATATTCATGTCACTGGACTAAAGTGCTTTATATGCATCACATTTTGGTTATAGTTTGATAAACTTTTGAGGAAAAAAGATAAAAACATTTCTTAAATGAAAAAACAAAGAAAGAATGAAGATAAGACACTCAAATTTTGAATGCAGTCCAAGCAAGGCCATGAACTTTTTTGGAAGATCTCTCTCTCTCTCTCTCTCTCTCTCTCTCTATATGGTTTTGTTTTGTTAAAGAGTGCCTTAAAGTAGTTTTGGATAGGTAATAGTAGAGAGATGGGAAGTGAAAGCAATGAAAGTAAGGGGAATGGATATTTAGGGATGGAAAGTCATTGGATTGGTCTTATGTTTGGATGAGAAGAAATGTGAAGTACAAGTCCATATATGATATATCATGTTGAATGTATTCTCTCCTTGAACTTTGATAAGGGTAACATTGGAATTTTTAACATTTACTTCGTTTTCACATAATAACTTAATTTTTTGGATAACTTATAATAACTTAAACTTTCATCCATTGTTTAACTTTCCATTGTCTTTTGAAATATGGGAAATTTAAAATTTCCTTTTATTTCTTATCATCCCTTACCGTGCCCCCAAGTATATCTATCCATACACAATGTTGGGGGTGCTTGTTAGGTTTGCATAATTTTCATAATATGGATTACAAATTTCACGAGTAAGACAATCTTATTAGGAAAGTTAAACAGTTTCTTTCTATAGTGTATTAATGAGTGCATAAGCACTTGTTAGCAGAAGCTTCTTTTAATCAATTCCATACACAAGTGTTTGGAGGTTCCACGCCAATGTCATCATGTTATTTCCTTAGTTGATTAATGCACTTATCTTTTGATACTGTAATAATTTTTTCTATTCTTATTTGACTTTTTGCCCACATAATTTTATTATCAGCTGACAACATTCATTTTTGTCTTAACTTCTTGCAGCCCACAAACTTTGGTTCGTGCCTTAAGGTGTGTTGCTTATTATACTCATATATCATTTTCTCATGTATGTATAACTGCTGTGCCTTATTGGTCACAAAAACTTTGTATTGCTGGCATTTTTATTCTTCATACCTTCATCATACTTAAGTTTGAGGTTTTATCATCATCATCATCATTGTCGTCATCATCATCATCATCATCAAATTGCCAAATGAATTCATCTTAGGCCCCGGACTGTATTTCCTGGTCCGCCTAATAATCCACCAATAACTCAAGGGAAGAGGCAAATATCTAATAGCACTAGGATGATGTTGTTATGATGTTAAAAAATACAACTTAGTTAAGAGGATTAAGAAACGTAAGGCACACGTAAAGCACATGATGCCAATCCAGGCTTCTACCATTGTAGGAACCAAAAATAACTTATAGCTGGGTACCTTGTGTGTTTTAAATTCTTTCTATTTCTCTTATTTGAGCATGAAAATTTCCATTTCTCTCTTTCAAAAAATTCAAGAGGAATGAGAAGATTCACATGTCTACTCTTTGGGGATGTTTTCCTTTGTTCATACACAAGTAAGATCACTAAGGAAAATCATATGATTAGAGAAACTAATTGTCAAACTACTAAGCAAGGGTTGTTACTTGAAAAAAAACTTGTGTATGAATATGAGAAAAATAGTTATAATCATGAAAGAAATGCTTGTCAATGGTTTTGTAGCCATGGTGCCTACTACATGCAAAACACGATCTAATAACTGGTTGTGTGTGGACTCCACATTGCATCAAGGAAAAGGGGCATGAATCCAGAAATTTTTAGGTTGAGGAAGCAAGGAGATTCCTTGTGGAAAAAATGCCCGTACCTCACTAGTCAAGCACTTGCTCTTTAAAGGCTATGATGTGGAGTGCTTGCTTCGATTAGGGGCTATGGGTCATTGATGCATTCTTAGTGTCTTGGTCTTTGTATACTTCGACCACTAAGAATACAATGTCCAGTTGCCAACAAAACTAGTGCTAAGCTGTTAGAAAGCACGGGGCTGGACTCTAATGTGAGGATGTATAAAGCATTCCTATGACATCAAAAGGTTTAGGCCATGAGGGCTTGATAAAGTGTGAAAGCATGGTCTAGCATGAGAGGCTCTAGATTTTTTTTTGGGTTAATGTGAGATATATTTCATGTCAAAATGTGCATGGGAGATGTGCAACAAAGAGCACATAATGAAACCTACACGGTCAAATTAAGTATCAAAAGATAAAAAGGTACTAGGAATGTAATCGGGCCGGTTGTAATAGGGTATCTAACCTGTTCTATTTGATAAAAACCATTTTATAGGGTTTAAGGTTAGATTTCGGAATATAAATTAAGACCCGATAGGGTTTAGGGTTAGGATATGGGATTTCAAAAATACACGATGGAAAAACCGATTTGACAAAAAAAAAAATGATATGAATAAGGTTTATTTTATTTATGTTTATTGTACAATGAAAAAGAATTGAAGAACCCAATCCCTTGGCCTTGTCTCCTTGTAGTATTGCACATTTCAATCATTTTTCAAATTTCAATTTAGCTAAACCCTAGCCTTCCCTTCTTAATTCATAGATCCATTCTTGCCGTGACTTTCTTAGACTTCATACTCTCTCTCCCTTTTGAAACCTTAATGTCCTTAATCATGCTTGCCTTCCATATTCTTTTTCATTCCTCTCTTTCTCTTAACTCGCCACTCTCAATCTCTCTTTTTCCCTCTCTTCTCTTCATGGCCCTCTCTCATTTTAGGTCTGTACGTCTCATTCAATGTGTATGTGAAAGTGAAACCCAGTTATAGTTGGTACTCCACCCTTGTTTACGAGAAGTAAAAAAGACTAACATCATGGAGTAGAACAAAGTAGATTGTGTCAATCTCATGAAATTTCCTCAAAAGTTTTAGTCTTTTTAAGATTTGTGTAAATTCCTTTTACTTCGTAATTTTTTAACAAAGATATGGGTGTGAAAGTTTGATTCAAGGAGTTGTTGAATTCTTAGGCATGTCAATCAAACTCTTACACAAGGTTCTAAGAGCTAGTGTATAATACAGATGTTTTATTAATTCTTTTACCCCTTTGCTCATGCTGAAACCTCTCTGTGTTGATAGTAACTTCCCTTACTTTTTCTTAGACGTAAATGACGGCAATAGTAGCCGTCAATTTTTTTTTAAATTATTATTATTTCATTTTTTGGTTTGCGTTTAGCTAAAAAGATGGGGACATATTAACAAGTCAGAGTGGGGCAGGCTAGGTTTTAGGCATTGCAATGGCGACCATGGGTATATTATAAAAAAAAACCTTATATGGTTTTTCATGGTTTTGGGAATTGTTTTAAGGAACTAAGGGCAGGTTCGAGTTTTATAGTACCTGCTCAAAACTCGTCTCGATTACATCCCTAAGGGATACTTAGTTCAAAATTCGAATATATGGCCATACAATACTAGAGTGCTTTGAGTAAAATAAAAAAATACAAATGTGGAATAGTCTTTAAGATAACTTCAAAAGCATTTGTTGCCTCTCCCATAGGTCTCATTGATACGACTAGGGTGAGAAAATCTATTTCTTGTGTGTACTCTAAGAGATCGAATGTGGTTCCTAATAATTGATACTTGAGTTGGCCTGGTGCTAATCCAATAGGGTAGGAGTATGTTGCATGTCTTTGCATATAAATAATTGGTTAGGGTTTGTTCATAAATAAGGGAGTATTATTCTTGCAATAAAGTGCTTGCTGATGTGGCAAGTTAAGTGGGTATGGTTATGTATAAATATCAGGAAGATAGTTAGGAAAATGGATCCAAAAAATTCCCCAAGAAGTTAGATTAGATTTCTTTTGTTCTGAGTTGATAACTCAGGTTCTAAGCTTACAGCTCATGTGAGTCTTGATTTTGATTCCTGTATATTCTTTGCTGAATTTTTCATTATTTTAGTTCTATCAATTTGGTTTTGTTGCCGGGAAGCTTACATGCGTGAGGGAGAAATGACTCAAATGGAGAGTCGGGTGGAAGGATTGGAGAAAAGAGTGGAGGAGATTCAAGGAGGTCTCTTGGAAATACAACAGCAGCTTTCTTCCGTGGATCAAGCTTGGAAGAATTTCCAAGGAGAAATACGTGGATTTGGATGAAGTCAATAAACTTTAGAGAACACTATAGTGTCGATCCAAGAAATGTTGAAAGAAGTTTTAAGAGATTGGAAGGGCAAATCTGTTTTGAATGATGGAGGAGGAATTGCTCATGTGGCAAAGTCGTTTGGTCCTAAGCTTAGAGCGCATGATTAGTCACCTACATTTGTGACTTTCGGCAATTTTGTTGAAGTTGAACAAAATGAATTAACAATTGATGAGGAATTCCAAAACAATGTAGCTTGAATCACTTTATCTATTTTAGATGGAAATGATCTGGTCAATTGGAATACTGAAAATTTTACGCATGTACAACCATAGATGAAAGGAAGGTAGCCTTGGCTTCGTTGTACATGCGTAAAAGAACCATTTATTGGTTGAAATCTCTCAAGCGATGATATCCGACACTTAATTAGAATGAATTTATTACGGCTTGGCTTAAAAGATTCAACCGTAGTACATCTGGAAATCCTTTTATCAGTCTTTGCACTCTTTGATAGTCTTTTATGGTGGACCGTTATGTTGATGAGTTTAAGGCACTGCTATCACAAGCTCCTGAAGCAACGGAGTTGCAGGTGTTAGGATATTTTCTTAGCGGCCTGTGAGAAGATATTAGAGTGTGTGTACAAACCTTAGAGCCATCTACTCTGGTTATTGCGATTGATTTGGCTTTTGCTATGGAAAGAGAGTTCGAGGTTGGGGTTTTTGTTGTCTCCATATGCTGGAAGTTACGTAAATGTTAAATATGTGAAGAATGAGTTATTTGTGGGTTGAACTTTTATTCAAACACCCATCGTATGCAATTTACTTTCGTATCCACAACTACATAATAGCACTGTCTTTGTAACTTCCAGGCCACCAGATGGAGGCGCAATTAGTGGTGTGGGTTGGCATTCCTTGCTGAAACTATCATATGTAAATGACTTGAGTTCGTCAAGTACTTTGTCAGGTGTTACTCCTAATTCCAACCAGGTATGTAATTCAAATTGATCCTCTCATGGCCAAAGACAATTGTCTTACACTGAGAATCTTGGTATAAGAGTAAAGGGTCTTTGCTTTCGTTGTGATCAACCTTTTAATGCTAATCATTGATGCCCTAACAAATCATTAAGGATATTGGTGTTGGAAGAAAGTTCTGATGTTGTAGATGAGGATTGGGTGGCTATGGAAGGAGTGTCCAAAGTTGTGCATGGAGTAGAGGAAAGAGATGGTTGCTGCAATGAATTCCAGCTATCATTGCTGGCCTTAAGTGGTTTTAAATGCTCTAAAAACTTTAAAATTTCGAGTTACCTTACTAAACTGTGATATTTCTATTTTAGTTGATAGGTGGTGTGAGCCACAGTTTTCTTTCCAAGACTTGATAACTGAATTAGGGCTATTAGTGGACAAAACTTCAATGTTTTGCATCAAATTGGGTGATGGTCATGTTGTTGAATCATGTGGTGTATGTGCTGATGTGAATGTTGTTATTCGTGGCCATATTTTTACTATTGTCTGTTATTTGTTTGAGCTTGGGGAATTGATTTGATCTTGGGCATAACCTAGTTAGAGACTTTAGGGGAGGTAAAAATTGATTAGAGGCAAATGATTATGAAAATTCCTTCACAGCAGAGTGAGAAAATATTATATGGTGATTTTTTTTTCTTATCATACTTGTGCTTCTTGTAAGTCTTTGTGTAAAACAATGGATTATGAGTTTGCATGTATACTTTAGCATTTGGAAAGTTGTGAAAAGGAGAAGTGCATTGTGGTTGACGATTCTAGATTGGTGGCTTTATTAAAAGAATTTTCTGCTGTTTTTGATGAGCCTAAGAAATTACCTTCTAATCATGCCATGGATCATCAAATTCGGCTTAAGGAGGGAGGGGTCCTATGAATGTTAGGCCCTATTGTTATGCCTAAGTGCAAAAAATGAGATAGAAAAACTTGTTAAGGAAATGTTGACGGTGGGGATTATTTAACCAAGCTCAAGTCCTTTTCCAAGCTCTGTTATTTTAGTAAAGAAGAAGGATGGGTCATGGTGGTTTTGTGTGGATTATCGTGCACTTAATGAAGCTATGGTATCAGAAAAATATCTTGTTCCAATGATTGATGAACTTTTGGATGAATTAAATGGTGCTCGAATTTTCTCAAAAATTGACTTATGAGTTGGATATCATCAAATTTGAGTCTTAGAGGATGATATTTCAAAGATCGCTTTTCGAACACATAAGGGTCATTGTGAGTTTTTGGTGATGCCTTTTGGCCTTGCTAATGCTTTGGTCACTTTTCAATCTACTATAAATGATTTTTTTCGGTTATTTTTACAGAAGTTTATGCTTGTATTTTTTGATGACATTTTGGTTTTTTGTGTAGATTTGGACAAGCATTTGGTACATTTAAGAGAAGTTATGTCTTTGTTGCATTTTCATCACTTCAAAGCAAATTGGAAGAAGTGTTATTTTAGTGCTACTTTGTTAGAATATTTAGGTCATATCATTTCTTATGATGGAGTTAGTATAGATCCTAACAAGGCAAGGAGTGTTTTGAATTGGCCTATTCTAACTTCTCAAAAAGCTGTGCGTGGGTTTCTTGGTTTGTTTAGGTATTATCGAAGGTTTATTAAGGATCATGGTAAAATTGCCTGGCCCTTGACGTATTTGTTGAAAAAGGATGGCTTTCAATGGACTAATGAAGCACTCTTGGCCTTTTGAATGTTGCAAAAGGCTTTGGTGAATGCACCGGTGCTTACTATGCTTGATTTTACTCAACCTTTTATTATTGAGTGTGATGCTTCTGGGCATGGGTTAGGGGCTGTTTTAATGCAGCATAATTGACCTATTGCATATTATAGTAAAGCCTTGAGTGATAAGAATTTTGCCAAGTCAACTTATTGAGAGTTTATGTATTTGGTGCTTGCTATTTAACATTGGCGTCCTTACTTATTAGGGTGAAAATTTGTGGTCCGAATTAATCAAAGAAGCCTTAAACACCTTCTCCATCAGCGGATTACGACCCCGGACCAACAAAAATAGCTTTCTAAATTGTTGGGATATGATTTTGATATTGAGTACAAAGCTGGTTCTACAAATTCGGCAGCGGATTCCTTATCCCGGATACAAGATGACATGGAATTTTGTGGTATTTTAGGGCCCATTTGGTAAGACTTGGATGACATGGAGCTGATGTCTTGTTAGATTCTTGTTTGGCAGCAAAAGTTCAACTTTTGTAGGAAGGAAAGGATGCTGGAAAGGGGTTTCATCTTGAAAACGATACCTTATATCGCTATGGGAAGTTAGTTATATCGGCTGCTTCTCCTTGGGTGAATTTATTTCTTCAAGAATTTCATTCTACTTCAGTTGGAGGACATGTGGGTTGCTTACGTACTTATAAACAGCTGTCCTCTAATTTGTTTTGGTTTGGAATGTGTAAGAACATTGCTGCTTTTGTTGCTGCATGTGCTATATGTCAACCTAATAAAGCTCAAACTCTAGCACCAGTAGGATTACTTAATCCTCTTCCAATTCCAGCAGCTATTTGGGAAGATTTGTTAATGGATTTCATCATAGGGATGCCCAAATTGAAGGGGTATGATGTAATACTTGTGGTGGTTAATCGTTTGTCCAAATACGGTCATTTTCTCTTATTAAAACACACTTATTCAGCTAGATCAGTAGCTAATCTGTTTATTAAAGAAATCATACGGTTGCATGGTACTCTTTGGACAATAGTAAGTGATTGTGATCCCCTTTTTATTATTAAATTTTGGAGCGAGCTTTTTAAATCTTTGGGTACTCATCTTCATTATAGTATTGCTTATCATCCTGAGTCAGATGGGCAAACTGAGGTGTTGAATCGTTGTTTAGAATGCTATTTTCATTGTTTTGCATTTGACAAACCAAAGACTTGGGCTGATTGGGTGGTATGGGTGGAATATTCTTATAATACGTCTTATCATTCCGCTGCCTGTATGACTCCCTTTGAGATTGTTTGTGGTCGTTTGCCTCCGGCATTTCCTTCTTATATTCCTAAAGAGGTTGGTGATCAGGCTTTATTGCAGTCTTTGCGTGAGAGAGATAAGGCGTTGTCTTTTTTGAAGCGCCACTTAAGAGTTCGCCCAAATTTGGAATCATTAGCAAGCAAATAAGCATTGTTTGGATATTTCTTTTGCGGTGCCTGAATGGGTATATCTTCATCTCAGTCTTGCTTTGAATGTTAAGCTACAATTGCAGCATACTTCTAAGTTGGAACTACGCTACTATGGACCTTTTCAGATTCTAGAAAGAATTGGGGCTGTTGCTTATAAGCTAAAACTTCCTGATGGTTGCTGGATTCATCCGGTATTCCATGTTTCTTTGTTAAGAAATCCATGGGTTTTTCTCCTGTAGTTTTGAAGCTTCCATCTGATTGATGACTGCTGATCAGCTTAGTAGTATAGTTCATTTTTGTATTTTGGGTTGTTGATTTTATAGCCAGCATGGAATGGATGTACCATAGTTACTTGTTCATTGGCAAGGGGAGTCAGTCGATGATGCTGCATGGATGGATAAGGTTGCTTTCTAACTTCAATTTCCTTCTTTTGTCCTTGAGGACAATGACGCTCTTTATTTGGGTGGGGGG